>JANFOE010000202.1:0-388993 GCA_025667525.1 Glebionis coronaria | reverse complement strand
TGTTCTCTTTACTCGACCGTCTCAAAGCAAGACTGCGAACATAAAGAGTGAATCAATTGGATAAATATCCGCTTGATTAAAGTCGTCAATTCAAATTCCTGGAACAAGTTTGATTCATTAAGAATCTTACCATTGTTGCTTTCCAGTTGACACAAGTTTGATTCATAAGAATCTCACAAGTCACCTACCGTAGCGCTGGTTTGATGTTGACGCTAGAAGGATTTCCATTTGTCACTGTGAATATTAATGAATATCACTCTGAATGTTCTGGCAAGACCATAAAGATATTGCGTAGAAACCTGAAACGAGTTTGAATCAATTCAGAATCAAACCACTGTTGCTTTTCAGTTTTACATATGTTCAATTTATAAAGAATCTTGCATATGACCTACCTTAGTGTTGTTTGATGTTAACACTGGAAGGATTTCCACTCATCATTGTGAATACTAAGTAGTATCACTCTCAGTGTTCTAGCAATATCGCAAGGATACAGCGTAAGACTCTCTTGATCTTCATCCGTGTGTCCTAACGAGATTTGATTGATCTCTTAGCTCTAGACTCGATTTGTGCACTTTTAGTGATCGGAGGCTGGAGCAGATGCCACCTATTCAATATCAACTATCTCGGAGTGAGAAAGCCAATAGTAGTCGTGTTGATCTCCGTTACAATAAAACAAACTTCTTTTGAGAGAATCCTGAGTAGCTAGGAAAGGGTTGTGATTCACATCACTCGGGTCCATGATGAGTTGTCTTCATGATGTGTTGCCCCGGTTTCTGCCTAAGTTGTATGGAGGGCTTCTTTCTTTACACCCTTTATCCTTACATTCCTTTTTCATTCTTCAACCCCTTAAATGCTTACCAAGACATCATTAATAGCACCTTGTTGTGATTGTTCTAGTGCTATCATCATTACTTAGTCGGCATTCAGCTATGTTCACATTCTACTCCATCTATCCTAAGGACTTCTAATAATCTATTGGATTGTCCCATGGGAAGATCCCTCCGGTTCTGGTTGGATCATAGGACTTAACCTAACCACCCTTTTAACACCAATAACGTCGTGAATTAAAGATGTTGTGGGTATTTGATCGTAACCATGAAAACCACTTTAAATTCTAACAACGTGTTTGAAAAACATTTAACACCTTGCTAGTTTTGTCATTTCAGAAATGCTCCCCCTTCACATGTGCATCGATAATCGAAAGTGTTTCGCACATGTAGGTAAGAGTTAAAGTGCTTGAGTCTTATATAAGATCACATTTTAATCACATTTTCTCCCCCTATCTCTAATATATAAAATCTTTTCATGTTAGAGATACCAAATTTCATTAAAATATATTTTGAAAAATAGTCTTGAAAATCTCCAAGAGAAAGATGTGTTAATCTTTTGCATGAAGTTAAAATGCTCCCCCTTAAAAATTGATCCAATTGAATTGTCATTGTGAGGATTTGATCCACATTTCGCTTTTTGAGGATGGGAGTTGTTCAACACACAATTTTTGAAAGATTTTGAATAATCATTGGGAAATTCTTGAAAAAATTGTGTTCAACATTTTTTGAAACATCCTATTTCTTTTTGGCGAAAAGGTTTTTTCTAAAGCATAAACTTGAGTTCATAGACGTTGAATGTCTTGACGAATCCACTCAAGTGTAAGAAGATTTAACTTCTTTTGCTAAGGGTAAGGGCACAAAAGCGTACACTCCCCCGTGAATTTAGTTCCGGGTTGCAATCTGAAAGTGATTACAAGCCATTGTGTTAAGCTCAAAACGTTGAATGTTTTCTGACAAGCTCAACCCGTGATAGATTGATCTACCCGTTTGTTAGGATAGGTTTATCTTTAAAGATATACTTTCCTTTATTTGAAGTTCGAGTTATAGTCTGACATTTAACTGTAAGTCATTTACATGAGCTTAAAAACTTTGAATGTTTTTATCGATAGCTCATGACCGAGAAATTTAAGTTTCCCGTTGTTGAGGATAAGTAATCATCGTGAACAACTTTCCTTTCTTTGAAGTACGAGTCACAATATGAGGTAATTGTAAATCATTGAAATGACATGTTTTGAAAAATATTTACAACTTTCATTCGAGCTTTATGTACACCCCCGTGTCGTTATTAAGCGACATTTCTAGGCACGTCCATATTATCGATACTGAAAGACATGTCGAGAAGAATATTTTTGGTATTTTGAAAATTTTTCCATTTTGTTTATTTTCTTTTTCTAATGATATTACGGTTTATTTTATTTTTGTGTTTTCTCAAATTTTTCGAAAATAATCAAAAATAGACTTTTGTACAGCAGAAGAAGGTGATATCGAATGTACAGAATTGGAACCCTTTGAAGAAGGAGAAGTGGGTTCAGAATCCGCTGTTGTACATGCAATCACAGAAGAAGAGTTTGGACAAATACTAGAATTAGGAGTAACAAATTCCTTTTCAGCGTGTAGAACAGTAGCATTAGTGCTGATGCAGGTGTCATCACTCTTCTCTATTGGAATCCACTTAAGACCAACTTCCGTGAAGATTCGACCCGTTGGTTTCCACTGAAGACTAGATTTAGGAGTAGTTTTCTCTTGCAAAGCGGAAGACTTCTTTGGAGAGAAACTATGTCCTTTTTTAATCCATGTTTCAGATTTGTTGTTGTTGCTTTTCTTTGCGGCGGGTTTGTATCTCCTTGTTGTCTTATGGGATTTTGTATTCGATCTACGTTCAAAGGAACGAGATTTGACCTCATAGAGGTATTGCAAAATGCAATGGTCATGATTTCCATTGTGAATTCCCTTTTTGCAAGTGGGACATATAGGGAATTTGGGATTCACGAAAGTACTTGTATTCCTTTGTTTTCCAAATCGTTCAGGCGTAGTGTTTGAAACACGACTATTCATGGATGGTTTCCAATTCCTAGATTGCTGAAGAGGGATCCTAGGTTTTGGTTGACTACCATTAGGAGTGTGTGGAACTATAGCGGGATTTGGTTAACTAGGTTTTGAATACTTGGGTTTGTCTTCCTGAATCTTCCCTTTTTACTTAGCATCCTATAGGTTGTTGGTATGAACTAAGTAATTTGAACCTATAGATTCCTTTGTGGACGCGAATGTCACACGTTTTGGAGGAGTCCTAGAAGTGCTAGGTGCATTCACATGGTTGGGTTTAGCAACAGTGTGCTTTCTAAATGGAGGAACATAGGGTGATAAGGATGGTTTTGGAACACTTGGTTGCACATCAGTCTTAGGGGGTAACCTAGATTTCATATGAGAAGAATTGGAGAATGGAGTCGGTTTTCCTAAGATAGACGGCTTTGGATCCTTGTAGGCATTGGGTTATCGAACAACAGGTTTCACAACTTTAGGTTCCACAAGTTTCCCACCCATTTTAGCAACGCGTTTCTACAACTCTACTATCGCTTTATCCCTGTCTTGTAACTGAGATTTCAACCCTTTAATTTACAAATTCTGTTCATTCATTTCTCGAAACGTTTTGGAAAGTTTTTCTTGCAAGTTATTATCATGTGGAAAACTACCAACGTCATTTTTCAAAGCAAGTTCAAGAGAATGACAATGTTTTTGAAGGAAATCAGTTTTGTGTTGAAGTAACTCAAAAGCCTTTTTATCAACATTTTCTTTACGTTTCGAAAGCTCAATTTCAAGACGCTCACATTCTTTGATCTTATCAAGATATTTACATGCAACATCATAATATTCATCAATATCAGCACAAGATGTAAAATAAGCACACATAACATCTTTAGAAACGCATTCTTGCAAGAGCAAATCATATTCATCTGAAAAATCAGACTTCTCCATTAGAAGATCATCAATGTGTTTCTCAAGAGATTCAACATATTTTAAATCATCATACATTTCAGTCCGAATGAACTCCTCAAACTGAAGGACAGTTTCTTTAATTAACGTCGTATTTGGAATTAAGAGTTCTTTCACAAGCAAGGTAATATCTTGAGGAATCGGGCGTTGCCACTCAACATTTTCACGTTTTACCCAATCTCTTTCAACAATAGATTTAACATTATCTATGTGGTGTTTAAGAATACCTAATGTCTTCCTACTCTAGCTTTTAGATTCATTAGGTAGTTTATGTATTTGTAAACATTAGATTTCTTAGGGGCAAATGCTTTCTTCCATTAAATTCTCTTTTGTTTGCATTCTAGAAACACTTCCTCACGAGTTTTCTGAGTTTGTTTGTTGAAAAGACCATAAAGACTATTCTCATAATCATAATTATATGGTTTTACAAACTCCTCATTGAAAAGTGATCGACTATCATCATCCCAAAGGGCAGTCTCTTCACTATCGGCACTTACAAGCATGCAATCAAGATCGGTCCTTTCAGTCTCTTCAAGATAAAGACACGGGTTCGCAGCTTGAGCTTTGACAAGGTACTCAGGAATTGCAAAGCTAGCTTGACCCTTAAACATCGATGGAGGTGCTAGCATTCTTACGGATTGAATAGAATCATGAGTTTTATAAACAACTTTCTTCAAAAATTCGACTTGTTCTTCTAGTTTCGTTACTTTTTCGGTTTCTTTATCATATCTACTTTTGAAGTCTTGTTTTAAACACATCTACCTCTTGTTTATTATCCTCAAGAATTTTAGCAGAATCAGTAGTGGTCATAGAGAGCTTTTGTTCAAGTTCATTAACTTTGGTATTGGCAAGGTACGTTTTTTGACGTTCATCCATTAAGAAAACATTATATTGACGCTTCTCTTTAGCTAATAACTCAAGAGTTGTATTATATTTGTTTTCAAAATCGTCCTTTTGAATTTTTAACGTACTACCCTTGTACCCCTCAAGCTCTTTGGTTTTCTTAATAAGCTCCGCTCTATAGCTATCTATAGTTTCACTAGACTTAATTAGAGCAGCTTTGCATTCTTCAGAATTTTGAGTGAGTGTTGCGTTTGCCTTATTTAATTGCTTTTGACTCTTTTTATTTTCTCTGAAATCTTTTTGTAAAGTAGCAATTAAATTGGCTAGCGCAACACGCTCCTCGTCATCATACTCATTTGCATGTTGATCATTGTCAAACGAATTATTGCACGTGTCTAATGGATCAGGTATGGTATTGCTATCAACCTTTTCCGTCATACATGTGGGAATAATGGTTTGAGTTTGATCACTATGCTCATGCGTATTAGCATTTCCAAACACATTATATTCATCATAGTGTACCTCTTCCAATGGCTCAGAATAAAAAACAAGACCATTATCATAGGAAGGTGTATTGCTGATGACATTCTCAGAGTCGATGTGTTGTTTGCCAGAGCTGCTGTTGTCTTTCCCAGAGCTGTTATGATCATTCTGCTCACCATGCGTTGTTTTCCCTGTTCTGCAGCTGTCAGTTGCATTACTCGATATTGTTTCTTTACTTACAGTTGAGACTGGACTCATATCCACTACATGAATCTTTGCAACCGTGCACTCTTGCATTTTCAGCCTTTTGTCATTCATCTTCTTGATCATGTCTTTTGCATGAAGTAGGCGTTCATCCAAAAGCCTCTCAATTGATTCCATGTTTCTAAATATCAAATCTCTGAATGATTTTGCTTCCATTGTAGTGTAGTCTTTGAAGTGTTGATTTGCATCTCGAACTTCTGACTCAAAATTGGGATTCTTGAATAGTTGTGAAGCAAAGAATGGTTGAAACGGTGTTTTGAGTGTTTTGAAGGCATTCTTGGAATTTGTCTCATGAAGGTTTTTGTTGAGTAATTCATTCTCAAGATTCTTCAAGTGGTCTCTTAAGTCATAAGTGAACGTGCGATGATCATTTCCGAAAAAGGAATGAAAAGCACGCATATACAAAGGATTGTACGAGAAGGTCTCTCTTTCCAGACGTTTTAGATTCGTTTTAAGATCACTGAAAGCTTGCATACAACGTTGTTTAAGGACTTGTTCTTGTAGTGGCATCTCTCGTTCTTCTCTGTCTGAACATGCATTGCTCGTTTCCATGATGATGGTTTCTCAGTTGATGAAGTGAAAATGGATCTTAAGTAGATGTGTTGTGATTGGGTTGTCGAGAAAAGATGTTGAAATCCCCTAAAAATAGACTTCACAAGAAAACAACAATTCTAAAGCCAAAAAACACACGACACAAATTTTTGAAAATTATTGAAGAATTCGCAATGTTGTGAATAATTCCACAATAGTGGATTAATTCCGCAATCCTCTAAGATTCTATGGTTCAAGATTCCGCAATTCTTTAAAAATGCAAGATTCCGCAATCCCTTTAAGATACAAATCCGCAATTCCTGAATTAGCAAATAATTCCGCAATGGTTGTAATTTCGCAATTAAAAGATGATTCCGCAATAGGCTCAAAATTCGCAATGGCAATAATTCACAATTAACTCTAACTCCGCAATTATGCAAGATTTCGCAACATGAATAATTCAGGAATTATAGAAAGATTTCGCAATTGACTCTAATTCCGGAATTGTACGCCAAATTCGCAATTAAGCAGGGATTTCACAATTGAGAGACAAAGTTGCGAATTTAGGACCAAATGTTGCAAATTTGAGACAGAAGTTCCTAAAAATAGGAACAAGGAAGAACTCTTATGAAAAACGTGATTTCACACCAAAAATCAAGCCAAACACCACCAAATTTCGTATTTTTAACCGATAAAGTAACCCAAATCACTACCACGCCTATATAGATGATTTGTCTACTCACTAACACCACAAAAACACAAAAAACTTGATGATTCGAGCTTTAAAATCAAGAAAAACTCACGAACACAATATGACAATCAAAACCAATCACGTATCTACCCCATGGCGATTGATACCAAATGTTGTCCCATAAATTTAGATGATTATAGATAGAAAATAGATGAAAAGAGATAGATTCCTAGAGAGAGAAAGTAGTGAGAGAAAGTAGAGAGAAGGAGATGATTAACTTGGTGAATATTAGATTAAGAAATAATAAAGTGAACAACCAACCCTCCTAACATGCTAGGATGGGAGTATATATAGTCCACCCACATACGGGCTTTAATGGGCTATATATTGGACCGGGCTTGTCTTTTGGACTTTAATTAGTTTAAATCCAATCCCGTAAACCACGACTAATTAACTACCTATTACAACGTTCTAATTAATGTTACAATAATAACCTATGACCGAGCATTCTTGTTTGACTCAATATTTTGAGGCTAAAATATATGTTTCACGCCGAAACATATATGTTTCTCGGCGAAACATACAAAATATATATGTTTCACGACGAAACATAATATTTAACTTAATCGTATTTGATGATTGAAAAATGGTTTATTTTTATAGGCATGGACTTGTTGTAGTTTTCTGGTAACAAATGATGTATTTTATACTTTCTTTTAAATAATAATTTTGTAAATCTTTCTTCTAGATCTATGATGTGGCGAACTTTTACATTCAGTTAGGGGTGTTTCGGATTGATTGTTTAACTGTGTATTTACTTATTGCTTTGTTTTATACTCCGTATAAGTCGGTTTATTTGCTCCTTTTTTCTTATTCGGCACCTAAAGACATACATGTAGTGACTTCTTATTAGTTGAGCATCATATGGATTCATCAACTTGTGATTGAGTTGAATCTTGATAAAGGCAACAAGTGTTTGCACGTGTCGTAGTAATAATTGGGACACAAGAATTTCTAAATAAGAATTAGAAAAATGCCATGCTAATGTAGAACTAGATATTGGTTTGTGAAACGATTAATGAAAGAACAACAAATAATGAATTAACTGTAATCCAGAATAGCAGCAAGATTGAGTCTTGGCTTTAACCTCTAGTATATCTCCAAGTAGCATTTTTATATATTTGTTTAGTTTTTTTCATGTTACCAGTTCTTTTTATATTTGTTTCAGGGAATGACTCACTCGTAGGAATGAGAGTCTGCTTTTAGATAGCGTGCACGGATGTTCTCGAATCACGCATATATGTTCTCGGAGCTGTGCATATATGTTCTCGGAGCCGTGCATATATGTTCTCAGAGCTGTACATATATGTTCTCAAAAGTGTGCATATATGTTCTCGAAGTCGTGCATAGTGCTCTCGAAGCCATGCATATACGTTCTTGAAGCCATGCATATACGCTCTCGATCCGTGCAAGCGTCTTTTTAAGAGTTCACATATGTTTTTAAAGATATGTTATTTGTTTTTTAATTGTATTTTATTTGATATCAAATTGAATATTTGTATTTTTTTGCTTTTGTTATAAATTTAGAGATCACGTGTTAACGTTTATGTCTTTTGTAATGAAATTTTGAATAAGTTAAAAACATAGGTGCAACTATCATTTTAAGCTAAAAGAAAGTTCGGGATAAGATGCTGTATGTAAAATTATGATATTTAAAAAAAACATTTATGTATTTTTTATTAAAAAAAAATTATATACTGGGAAAAATAGTAAAATAACTAAAACTACAATTTTTTCCCCAAAAATTAAGGTTTTAAAAAAACGTGTTTTAATGAAATATTAAAAAAAAGTCAAAATTTTATTTTCCTATTATACCCTTTTGGTTTTGAAAAAATATTTAATTTAATTAAATAAATAGTAGATATTCTCAAAATTCCATCTTGCATTGATACATTGTACAACATGCATTATTATGAGTAAAAAGATGGTTCTGTAGTTTCTGTACCAAAAAACAGGTTCTGCAAATAACGCGCCCCATATATATATATATATATATATATATATATATATATATATATATATATATATATATATATATATATATATATATATATATATATATATATATATATATATATATATATATATATATATATATATATATATATATATATATATATATATATATATATATATATATATATATATATATATATATATATATATATATATATATATATATATATATATATATATATTAGTTTTGTAACCCGCCCAACGGGCGGGTTTGTTTCATAATTTTTTTATTACGTTTGTCAATTAGTTACTGTCTTTATTAATCGGGAATCAAGCTTTGATATTCTTTGGCCTTGCTTACCTAACAGGCGGGTTCAGTTCATAAAACTTTATTTAAACAACGTTTGTCGTTAAGTTCTAATGGTTTCTGTGATTGTATAATTTAATTTAATTATTTTTATAATTTAAAAAAACACGTAAAAGTCAACGAATGCCGATACATACGACTTTGAAAAAAGATCCGAGGGAAAATAATATATACTCTCTCTTAGGAGGACCAGAGGTGTCGGTTGCATAGTTAACATTCGAACTTTATGGTACACCGCCGGTGGTGGCTATGACTGTGCCTGCTTGATCAGTCCAAACAACGATGTGACGATTACAGTTTTAAATTTTGAAAGAAGAGGTAAATAGTTAAACTCCATTACAGCTGATGAAAATATTTATTTGATCTTTAATATTACATTATTTCATTTTGACAATCAGAATTATCTACATAGGCTTTGTATGCGAAAAAATTAAGGTGCTCTAGCATTTCTTTATGCTCGTGTTGGTTTTTGACTCGATGAATATTTGAATGCAACAATATCATCAGTACACATCCATATTTTTCCAAAAGATAAAGTGATTGTACAGAAAAAAACAACCCATCACCAATGGGGGACCCTATGTTGTCGAACCAGACGTCATATGCACCAGCACTTGCTGCAATTTATCTCTTTAAGGAAACTTTATGCCAATACTATACTTCTGCCTCAGATAATTTAGTAGCCAACTTGCGTGTCATTTCAAAAACTTCACTTGTAATTCGTTGTGCCACTTTAGCCATTTCTCTACCCACCTCTGAATCTCCCAGTAACTGGACCGCCTTTCCTCGGCCTTGTGTGCGAACTTGTCTAATGCAAGTACCAAAAACTTACGTTCCATTGGCCTTGCATCACGTTTCAATTCCTATGCAGAGCATTCTAATAGCACCTCTACCGCTTTGTCTAATAGTGTTAGTGTCATGCATAGTATTTTCTCATCTCCCGACTCGGAAAGGATATATAGTATACATTAGTAGTTTGTGTGAGATGTCTAACTCAACAAATCGCATTGACGGTCATGTGAAAACCATGTTATGGTCTTACAATTCAAAGCAGGCCATTTAAGCTTTGCTAGCAAGTCAATCTGCTCTGATTAAGCATCCAAACATTTCAAAAATATTCATAATGTTAGTCACTCGATAAAATTATTCCAGGTAAATTCCTAAAACAGAAGAAACTATATATATTTGTGACCACAAACGAATATGGGATTGAAATATATATCTTGTAAAACAGAAGCAACTATATGGAGTTCAAACAAAAATATTCTTTTAACTCGATAATGGTATGAATATATGTTCACAAGATATCTACATTTCCAAACTGATGCTAAAATTTTAACGAAATATGAGTGCGAGTATGCTTGTTAGTATTTCGCATGACGAATGTTCCGATGCAAACTCGATGAACCTAAATTTAAAAAACAGAGATGACAATCTCTATCCCTGTCCCTGTCAGCATACCTTCTGCTATGACGACCACCTCCATGTCCCCTTTTTCATAGCTATAGTGCCTGTACGAAATTCTGCTCATACTGTGGCTTCAACCATGCCTTCTTCTATACCGACCAAATCTAACTTCTTTATTATTTTTCACCGAGCACCAAGTCTAACTTCTTTATGATTAGAGTTGGAATCTCCATAAGACACTTAGCTTTTCTAAAATAACTATTTTTAGTGTTTTATTTTTAAACATGTCTAGTGAGTTTGTGATTCCTATAAGGTATATGTTGATTGCCCGAAGACAATGCACTTATAACATCACCAAGAGCTGAAAGTGATTAATTAATGCTTTGAGCTTCCTTCAATTAATGTACATCAGAACCTGACTTTTTCACCCTTTTAGAGCCATCTATAGCACAATAAAAATAAACAATACAGAATATTAGAAAACACCAATGAATTAACTTGGTTACATCAAAATGGTATGTTGAAAATGTTAGATGTGCAGATAAATCTGTCAAAGGGTGAGACTTCTTCTGTCCAAGTGAATACCCGAGAGGTAATATGAAAACCAATTGAATATTGTGTTGATACTGTGCTAAATAAAATGAAATAATTTAAAAGTTTCTTTAGATAGGAGTGTTTAGATTTTTGTTTTGGAACTCAATATTTGATTTGAAGTTTCAATGTTACTTTTGAATTTCAATGATCTTTTTGTTGTTCCCACATATGTGATTTATAGGGGGTACTAACCTATTTTATACAACCAGTAACCTCAACCATTCTACTGCGGACTCGCATAACTGCATGAGCAAGTGAATGTCTTTGCTCTAAATTCTGAATCAGGTTCAACATATTAGATGCAATTAGGATAAAAATAAATAAACAATGCAATAAAGATCATATTAATGGTAATTAAATAAAACCAGAACTGGTTGATTCATACCTCTCGACATATTGAAGCGTGCCTTGCTGCTTTTAATCCATATAAAATTGTTACTGACCCAGGCTTGTTACTAATTGTGCAGCTATCGAGTCAAGATGAAAACAATAAAACTATCTGGATTGTTGGTTATATCTGGACTGGCTTGTTAAATCAGTGTCATAATTTTCAATATTTTACTTAATATCGTTGAGTATAATAGCTAAACGCAACAAATTACATGTTAAAGGTCCTGATCAGAGGCATTAGGGGTAATTGGTGTTCGAAATGCCGGTATTGCAGAGCATAAAAGACGTCTAACCAGCCGAACACAAGTTCAGTAACGGATAAAAAAACACTAAAGGAAGCAATATCATAAAGAAAAAACTACTTAGTATTTGACACCATAAAGTGAATATTTTACAGGTAAAAGGTATCGATGCATACCACACTTTTTGCAACGAAATTTATTATCGCGGACAGTAACTCCGAATAATATAAAGGGTCAAAAATTGGTTGAGAAACAAATAAATAAGACTGATTCACAAAGTAATAAATTTACGGATCACTAACTTGCCAAATACCATAAGTGTCACAGTGGAACTGCTCTTTCGAGCCCTGCAATGTAAAAGCTAGCTCGTATTACATACAATAAATTACAGATATAGCCAGTGTTGGTTGTCTCCTTTGACATACTTGCTATAACATATACATATGTTACCTCAACTAAGATCAATATTCAATTTACCTATGGTGGATATGCAGCAAGTCAATGATCTGTTATAGCTATTGCCATATGTACAATAGAAAAGGACATTGAAGTACATAATTAGATCCCACCTATACCATGCACTCTAGATCAATTTTGCAATCTGGTTCCCATAGCTTTAACTTGTCCTCTTGATCCTAGGCAATGAATCTGTGAATTCATTACATATGCTAAAATTGCTTGATATTAGGGTTTAGAGAAAAAGGGAAAAAAAACTAATGAATAAAGTGTAGTGTAAAATTAGTGCAACTCTTCTGAAGGCTGCCATTGTCACCTTTGAATCATACAAGCTTCTTCCCTAAGATTTATAGAGAGAAAAACATTGAGTATCAAATGGCAGTGGTGGTGACGCTCTTGCTTCTTCTATTCCTTCTAGTGGTGTGCATGTATAGCAAGGAGGAGTGTCCAAGAAGTTGCCAGCAACTCGGGATTTGAATGTTGAAGCTGGTAATAATAGTACATCTGGAAAACTTGGTACAATATTTGATTTAAGACGAAAATAGGTATAACAAACTACAAAGAGGATTATAATTCATATCTTAAATTATGAACCTTGACTGGCCAGTTGAATATTTAGCCACCCTAGTTGTAAAGTTGACCAGCTTTTGACTTGGTCGATTTGCATCAAATCACAGTGGTGTGTGCCAGATTAGCAGCTAGCGCTGCCTAAGCCTGAGTGTAGCAGGAAAAATGTTGAGTTGAGTCAACTTATATAGTTTCGTAAGAGAGGAGAAGAAAAGATGGTCTACATACTTCCATTGTAATGATGAACTCCAACTTTGGTAAGCATAGCATAGTACTTAATTTCAGTCTTCCTTAAAGATGGGCAATTATTTGATATGATAATCAGCCTGCAATTTGTATCCAATCAAAACTTATCAGCATTCATTAATCAGAAATATAAAATAAATTAATCAAAGTTAGAACAAATTAAAACCTTACAGTAACACCCCCAAATTCATACAACTCAATACAACGGAAGACTAGTTGGTGTTACGGGATAGCACATTACTCACATCATAGACAACGCATAAAAATCGCGTCGTTTAATAATAAAGCATTTCCATTCATAAATATCAAATTTACATAGGTCCCAAGTCATTGTATTTAATACAGGTTTTACAAAGTATTTGAATGGAAATAATTATTTAGGTGCGGGCCATGAATTCTTGTTGTCTTCCCGAGAATTACCTTCAAGTACATGAGATAAAACATGTTAAAAGAAAAGGTCAGCGATAACGCCGAGTGAATTCATAGAGTTTAATAAAATCCATCAATTTAACATCGGTATAAAATTATTACCGAAAATCATTTTGTACAATTCATTGTAATAGGCCATAAAATAGCCAAAGTCATTTTATACAAATCCTAATCAAAATCATAATATAGGCTTTCGCCTTCAAAATCATTACACGAACCAATGTCGTAAAAATATCATACAATACGTTTTAAAACGTTGTATGGAGTTAAATAAAAACCGTTATATGATTATGGTTATGAAAACCAAAACACGAACATAATATCAATAGTAAGACCCCGTATTGCTAGTCAGGCAATATATCGTAATTGAATGCTTAAAGAAGTATTTTGTTAATTTGGATTATTATAAGCCGCACGACATTGTTACCTTACTATAACCAACAACGGGTAGCTAACCCGATACTCAATTTGCCCATCTAAATTAGCGTGTCGTCACAATAATCACGCTTGTGTAAATCTTCTCATACATAAATTCGTTTACCAATCAATGTGGCACGACGGGGATCAACCGTCAAGGCGCGAACTGGTGTGATCGTCCCCAAATAGTACTATTATATGCATAAGCGTCTACCAAATCTCGGTAGTTCACAATTCATGCTAATGGGACTTTTAGTGACATAACCTAACTTTAATAATCCATTTAATTTCATCTATCGGGTCATATAATCATTCATCGGGTCATACAATCATTCGGGTCCAAATCAATAAACAAACAATCGGGACAAATGGTGTCCTATTTTAGTAAAACTAACATGTTATCTCCCTCGCGGGTTTATAAAATATTTCATCAAAACATTTAAAAGAGTGCGAGGCTATGAACTCACGTTGATGTGGGAAGGCGGGTTATCGGCAATTCGGACGTACGGTGCGTGCTTCAATCACGGAAACCTAGACAAATAATACTTGTCTTAGACTCTTGTCCAATGACTTTATAAAAATAACAATTATGTATACATATGATGATTTTATATATATGATGATCAAGTGGGTTTACATATTCTCTTTTACTCATTTTAGTCTTTATGTGTTGATAACTTTTATACTAGTTTACTAGTTTTACCTATTTACATGTTTTAAGTCCAATAAGCTTATTATAAGTTCTTTAACTTGTATTAATCCATTTTATACTTGTATTATCAGTATATGCACTTTACATGTTGGGCCCAAATGGGTTAAGCCCAATAAATAAGTTTATAAGTGTTTTAGTCCATTTGTTGTATTATTAGTCCAATAACGTTAACTTAGCCCGTTAATGTCCGTATGTATATAGTTCGGGTTTTATCGGTTTTTACTTGTTATATATGTTTATATATAATTATATGAGTTTATAAAAGTTTACATTAGACGGGTCCAACCGTCTATGTCTTATTTAACAAAAACGTTAATTTTACGGTAATAGCCGAAAAAGTCGTAAAAATCATGTTTATAGTTTTATAACTTATAAAACTTATCAAACTACTATTTTTATAAAATATCCATTTATTTATCCTTATACATATTTATATAAATCTTTTATATGAGTTAGTGGGTTTTAATTCACATTTTATACTATTTTTATTTGAGTGCTTATATAATACTATTATACTTTAATTTCCAAAATCTGATTTTTACTTTCATGTTCACCAAAACAGCCATATCTAGAGTTCTATATGGAGATAGAAGCTCAAATTTTTATGACATAAGCTAGATGATATGTGCTCCATTTAACTCTCTTATAGCTACTGTTGAATCAGCTTCTAAGTATTTTCTAAAAATCGTCCAAAACAGTGAACTCAGATTTGTACTTTAAACTTGTTTTGATCATATCTCACTCATCCTAATGATTCCATTGCATGGCCAACTCTCACATGTGTAAAAAACATATTAATTACTGTATATCCATTAATCCATGCCATTTTATCAGTTCATGACATGGTTCTTTACTGTTTTATACAGCCATCATTTTTAAGCATGATTTTAACTTTTTTACATATAGTTTTTCATCTTTTTACCCATGATTATCAACACCAAATCCCCCACACAATATTTTTATCATCATATATCATCATACATATATACATTTAAGAAGAAAATACATGATTACATAATCAAAATAACAAGAGGATGAGGAGAACAATCTTTATACCACCATGATGATGTAGGTTGTGATCAAGACATGGATTTTGATCACACAACTTGTGATAAATCAAGACCATCTTCAAGACCACCATTCTTAAAGAACTCCTTGTGGAAAATCAGCCATAAGACTCCTCGTTGGATGTTATAATCATCTCCAATCTTCAAGTCTTCTATAGGTTTTCCATCTTATGCAAGTATACCATAAGATTTCATGGCAAATTTTTGGTGTATGATGATGAGTTGAGGGTGTTTAGGGACGGAAAAAATGAGAGAAAAAGAGAGAGATGGAAACTTTCTAGTTGTATTGCATGTATGTGTGAAGAGTGGAAAGAAAGTTTGATGGTTTTAATCAAGCTTAAGTGGTTTATGGGACAAGTGTCCCTAGAACTTGTTAAGTTTTGACACCAAGGGTGTTAGTAGCTAGTTTGGCCGCCACTTGTATGGGGGTGGGACAAGTGTTACTTGTTTCATCCCCTATTAATTTACGGGTACTCCTCGATTCTAGTTTCCTCGATTGCGTGCCCTCAGGTCGATTTACGAAAAACGTTTTTATAAATTATGGATCAACGACACAAAATGAATCTAATAAAAATTGTCTCATCAAAAACGGAGTTCGAAAACGTAAATATGTAATCCTAAGGTTTCCGGTTTAGTCGTAAAGGACATTAAATTATAATCGTAAGTCCTAATATCTTCTCGTAAATTTGTGAGTTTATGAACCAACACAAATTTAAAATCTCAAAATAAGATTCACGGACAAATTTATTTTCTGAAATGTCGGACTGTCACCAAAGACGGTGTATGTAAACGTGAGCACGTAACGTAGAATCCTCCGGTTTAGACGTAGTCGATGCTACTTCAAGACGTAAATCCAAATTTCTTCCCAAAATCAAGTGAGTTCATATTATAACATTAAAATAATGTTTTCAAATAAATATTGAGAATAAAATATCAATCATAAATTGACAGATTGTCACAGCATTTACCCCTAAACAGGATCTTTGTCCTCAAAGATCATCTTATCTTACTACTCGCTTCTTATAGAGTTAAAGCCATGTGGGTATTTCCTCCACATTCGGTCTTTTCTCACAAGTGTAATCCATTACAATACGCGAGTTTCATCAACCATAACTACGGGAATAAGATCAGGCTTAATGTTGACTTACTTTCTCTATCCATGATGTTCACGGGTTTTTGATGAATGCAACTTTTCTCCGATCTAAACTTTATTAAGGAATAGTCAGATTTTCACTTGATAGGCATTTCATCAAGTTCGATATACGAAAAATAATTCACGCAGCCCTTGAAGTCCTAGGGTAGATCCAGCTTATATACCTTTCAAACCAATTTTTACATCATCTCAATGGTCCCATGCAACGGGGACTTATTTCCCATGATCTCTCAGATCATCAATTCATTTTTCCAAGGTTAAAATTTTTGGCATAACTTCGCTACCCATCCGGCACTTCAAGATCTACACTTCATATTCACATAACCTCCTGCCCATTACCGGCGATCAATAATCAGATCCTAATTTCAAAAATCATTTCAGGTCTCGCGGGTCGGGTATTTTGTAAGGTTAGGTTTGTCATCATAGGAAACCTTAAACCTAAAAGACATGTCCAACTCACAATGGGTGTATGTCGGGTGTCTTCATCCCAACTCCTGCTTACAGATGCTCTAATATATATCCTCACCAGATTAGATCTTGATCCTAATACGATAATTATCAAGGATAATCTCTCCAAAGGAAAACGATTTTATAGTTTATTACCAAAGGTCAATCATTCAAACATTGAACGACACTTATAGTATTTTGTATCGTTACTTTACCTCGTCCCTTCGATTGGGGTGGTACACAGTACTCTCATCAAGATTCGTTCTCAATGACTTCTGAGCAAATCTCTAGAAATTCGATGCGAAGCGAGGATCTTGATAGAGATTATTGATACAGGCACACCATGTTTACATAACTCCTTTAAATACAAAAGAGTCAATTTCTTCATCAAGAATTTATCATTAACGAGGATGATATTAGCAGATTTGGTCAGTCTGTCGACGATGACCCAAATCTAATCAAATTCAGATGATGAACTTTGCAATAGATAGAAGTTTACTAATGTACGAGGCGATGTCTGCCTTCATAATTTGCCATCAGTACAACTTCCTCATATAAAGATACATTTAATCAGAAATGACAGGAATAGAATACTTATACTTACGGGATTCCAACATAACTAAATCTCAAAATATCCATATTTAGACAACCACAAGTGGCCTTTTATACATTTTAACGTCATCGGCTTCTCAAATCTATTGGTTCACATTAGTCGCGAACCCCTTTTTATTATTTATATTATCCTTCTTACAAGCATTAGTTATTTCTAAATTGTTCGACAATTTATTTTGTACCATCATTATTAAGGAACACATCCTAATTGGTTCTTTATCTTTTCTACATAATGTGTCAGTAATTACGTTCACCTTTCTTCATATTTTCTAAGTTTCAGTTTTGTTTCAGCTATCGTTTTTATCAGTTTTGCTCAATTCGACGTTTAAAGCGTCGATAATCAGTACAAGTAATTAAATAAATATTTAATTTTTATGAAACGTAAACGCAAAAAGTTTTTAAATTTCCTCAGTTTGTCCAATTATATAAAAATGTTCAAAATAAATTTGAATTTAATTAACACATTTTTGCTGATTTATCGAAAATAATTAATAAGATTCGTAAATGTTTGAAAAATCTTTGGTTATACTTTGGTCAAAATTTTCTTAGTTGAAAAGCAAAAAGTGTCGTTTCAAATTTCAAGTCATGGTTTAAATAGTTCCCTCAATCCGTCTTAGGTTGTCTTGAGGTATACACGAACATTTACCCCTAAACAGGAGTTTAGTTAAATGTTCTAGGTATAAGGGAATAATCCCTCAAAAGTTCTTTTCGATAAAACATTTGTCAAAACAAATTTGCACTTTCTTTTTGGTAAAACCCAAAGTCTTAAAAGGGCTCTAAATTTTTGAAGAGTCAATATAGATTCCATTATCTATTAATTACACGGTCAAATAATGTAAAGGATTAAGCCTTAAATCTCATGTTAATTATCCAAGGTACAGGTTTTCATTGTTCGGCCAATTCAGGGCAATCTATAAATAATTACTAACTCCTTCTTATACTTATAAACAAACAAATGTTCCTTAATGATCACAAGCATGAATTTATCAAATTACAGCCTACACACGTGATTCACCAAATTTATGAATGTTACATGTGCATTGGTCAATCCAAACGACATCACGTGAAACTCATAATGTTCATTACAAGTTCTGGATGTAGTGATTGGAATAGATAATCTTTTTCGCAGATGCGAAGTTAATGATAACCATGCCATGGATCAAATCTTTAAAACATACGCTAGAACCTTGTAAATGATCGAACAAATCTTCCATTTCAAGTTATGGATATCGTTTTCGATTGTCAATTTACTCAGTTCACAGTAATTTATAAATATAAGGAATGATAACACCATAGCTCTTCATGATGACGAGCTTGGTGGAATAAAATCTTTCTCCGACAACTCTCTCAGTTGTACGGTAATTCCTTTAATTCAGATGGTGCTGACGTACAGTATACACGCCACAGGTGCAGCATCTAGAATATAATCAATACCAAATTCAACTTGCCTTAATAGCAAAAGTCTAGGTAATTTACCAGTAAAATACCTCTTAAAGTTTCAGATAACGGAAACATCTTTTAATACATTTATTTTAAGTTCTTTCTAGATTATAGTATCTATGACTAATTCACAACAGTTCACGGTATAATTTCAAGTCTAAATGCAGGATATGGTCATCCATCAAGAATTATTTAGATCACTTTTGATAATCAACATCTTATCATTTAGGGGAATTCTACTCGAGTTCCCATCAATTAAGACAATGTCGTCATGTCATAATCAATCAATCCATTCTAATGGCACTACAAACTTTTCAGTTTTATTGCCGTCGATAAGATGTGAACTTCTCAAAATACTAATAATAACTCATAATCCTTCACAAATTCAGTGATATATGGAGACACAACTACTATTAAAAGAGTAAGGTCAACGCATAATCTATGCGATAGAATTTCAAGTCAGATACAGACGAAAACATTTAACGAATGTGAATATATCCCATGTTTTCATAATTTGAGTACGCATTCGAAAGCTCCTCGGATCGTTACCCAGGTCATTCAAATGAAATCAAATCATAAGAAATGATAAGAACGTCAATACATCCAGTCGGGTATCAACACTCGGTAATCAGATACTTTTCCTAAGAATCTCACTACGGGAGAATTGGACAGGAAAGAATTGTCAATTGTCAAATAAGACAATTTCCACAGATGAGTAAATTCGACTCAGAAGAATAGATGCTACAGGCACATATGTAGGTGTCCCTAACACTATGTCCTTATTTTTCACTTCTTGCAGATCTCATAAATTTTAATCTTTCACAATCTTCAAAGAAAATTTAGTGTTTATTAATCAGTTTTATGGTGACTACTAATCAGCCTTGCATGGTCACTTCCAAATTGTAGGTAGGCGCGCAACTATATACAATTTCAAGATTAACGATGCAATACTCAGTTCGTCAAAATTTTTATCATCATGTTTATAATAAAAACATTTTCATGCTTAATTCTTAAATAAGAATCAAGAATAAATTAACAAAGATTTTCTTTGTTATGAAAACAATTAAGTTTCCAAAGCGTTTCATAAAAAGCTTTACTTCGATAATGATTATTTATAAATCTCACTTTAAATAATCCGTATAGTGATGAAAATCCAATTATTCTTAAGGAATACCGTTTTTAACTTATAAAATAACGAGTGATCTGCAAAAGAGTGATCAAGAGTTGTTCACCAAGAACTAACTACTATATACATCAGGAAATGAGCTTAGCCACTTAATCATGAGGTTCATGACCCCGATGGTACTCAGAAAGAATAATTCATAACGTAACTCAAATCGAGATGAGTACTTGTTCAGTGGTTGCATCACTAATGCGAACATTAGGATGAAGCAATAAAAGATAGATAACATCGATACATGTATAATTTAGCAATCAAAGGTAGTCTTTTCATTAATCACAAACAAGTCAAATTGTACCGTAACACATTATGTGTCACTATGTCATACAATTCCAAGATCTCATCCTACCAACTGATGTCTCAGTTAAGTTAGGGATTATTTTTAAAAGATACCACAATGAATACTAATCTACAAGAGTCATTAGGTGTCCCACCTGTCCCGGAAGATCCATCGGTCCCAATTCAAAAGAAGATTTCTTCAATTTATTTGTTGGACACTAGGCATCCTCATTAGTGGACAATGGCCTAGGAACAACCTTTAACACAAACTAACAATCATTTAAAACCTTATAATTCAATCACATGACTTAACGACTTCCTCTTATCAATCTCATATTCCATACGGGTTAAATTTTTACTTTATTAAAGTTTCAACCAAATCATACTCAATGCGATTCCTACATCATTCTCCAATACTTTCAACCTTATTCTTAGACCTTAGTAGGGAAATAAAGGCTCGATATGAACAACACTTAATTTACAATCCTATATCTCTTTCAAGACTAGTTATCAAATGAGTCACTAGTATGAAATGACTCGATCATTCAATTAAACTTCTCGGAAAGGTACTAGTGGCATGAGGCTTTTGGGTAATGGTTCCAATGACAGCCTCAAGTGCAACATTCACCCTTTCGATTTCAAATTTAAGAATTGGGTGACAATGATTCAGATGACATCTTTCTAGGTGGTAACGTTTTGTCAAACTCCACTCTATAAGGAAAGATCGCCATGACATCGATATCAGATATAATTTCGCCAATTCTTCTTCAATATCACAATCAACTAATATTAACGTTTCTACGAATATAAATCATTTGTTGGGATCATAAATATCCACAACTTGGTTTAGATCTAGGAAAGCTAGAATTCCTACGAGAATAGCTTCGATTAATTTACTAGGGGATTTAGGGTTCCTTGTGACAATCTACGTCGTATAAATACCTCATATAAATATAGAAATAATCATCGAACAATCATGTAATCAAATTATATTATATGTATATATATAATCCAAGTTATATATATATATATATATATTAAAATAACACTTCTCAGTCTGGCCTGGTCGGTAACTCGGGAATTCTTCGGCACCGTTATAGTCAAAAGATTTTTTGACATTTTTAGAAAAATGTTTATAGTTAAAAGATTTTGAAATGTTTTATTCAAAACCTTGGTTTTAAAAATCTTTCGTTCTCTATAACGAGAGCTCTGGTACCAAACTGTAACACCCCCAAATTCATACAACTCAATACAGCGGAAGACTAGTTGGTGTTACGGGATAGCACTGATATAGTATTTTTGTATACCCTTTTAGGAAAAAGAGGCAACAAAGTGGTAAGCGTTAACGAGTGATTTAGGAAAACCACAAGTTATGACCCTATGTGTGGGGATCGTTCTCTCGAGGAGGCACGTGTGTTGTGTAATGAATGATTGATTTTGTTTTTAATTATTAACAAGAAGAAAAGAAGAGAAAATGACGAAGACGAAAAAATTGAAAAATAGGCAAAAACACTACTAGAAAGTCACGACGTAGAAACGTAAAAATGACTAAAATTAAAATTTTAACCTAAAAATTCCTAAAAATTACTAAAAATCCACAATAATATTCTAAGAGTTTACAAAAAACCCAAACTTGCTAAAACCTTTTAATTAATTTAATAATGACTTTTTAATGCTAATTAAAGCCTTAAAAATCACTTTTAAATATTAAAAAGCCCTAAGCAAGATTTAATAGTTTGTAAACCTCAAAAATGACCTAATTAAGCTAAAAACTATTTTTAAAAATTTTAAAACCAAATTAAACTATTTTTAAACTCCTAAAAACTATTAAAATCTATTAAATCTTAAATTAATTCTAAAAAATAAATGAAAAGCCTAAAAATTAATTGGAAAGTGAAAAAGTTTCTATTTTAATGTCTAGAATCTAGGAAAAATGAAAAAAAGTTAAAAATAAAACTTTAAATTTTTCTTAATAAAATAATAATAAAATATTCCAAAAAATAAAAAGTTCCTAAATAAATTCTAAAAAATTCTCAAAAATCCTAAATATTCTAACTAATAAGAAAATGAAAATTAAAGTTCCTAAAACCTTTTAGTTAATTTTATATTAATTTTTAAAGTTGTCTAAAAACCCTAAAATTAAATAAAATTAAAAATTAAAGTTTTTGAAAACTTTTTGACATGTAAACCTCAAATAACTTAATTAAAACCTAAAAACTATTTTTTTCTATTTTTTAATTACTGTTTACTATTTTTTAATTACTTTCTAAAAATAAAACTAAAAATAATTCTAATAATTAATTAAATAATGGGAAAAATAAAACTTTTAAACAGAAAAATCCTAAACTCTAATATTATCCTAGGAAAAATGAAAGGAAGCAAAAATGCTTATTCAATAAGCCAGAATAAGTTTAAAAGCCCACGGCTTATTTAAATGAGAACAAAACAAAGACACCTTATATAACTATTGAAATGAAAGGTTAACATAAAAACTCATCTGGATCACTGGTAGAACCCCTCACTCCTGAGCTGCAGGTCGGGGGTTCGAGTCCAGGCAGGGTGAAGTTTTTACTTTTTATTTTCTTTTTTTTTTCTTTTTAAAACTCAAACAGTACCCTCTTATAGCTTAAAAAACACAAATACAATCCAGATTTATCAAAGATTTAAGCTAATTGAAGCCAAAAACGTGGCCAGGTCTGCTTTGGTTTCTGATGAACAAGTGATGTGCATACACTTGTGCACTAAACTACCAAGAGGACTTGGTTTGCTGGTGATTTTGTGGATGTTCTTGGATAAACAAGGCACCCTTGTGCTCTTTGGAGCACAAGGAGTCAAGACAAGTAGAAATCAAGCAGGTAAAGAGCACAAAATCAAAGCAGATTGCACAAAAAGGCCAAACAATGTTGCTGATATTCAATAAGCAGGTCTGGGGGTTGTTTGAGCTAAAAACTTGCACAATAATGATATTCAAGGGCTCAGAATTTGTACACAAACTCACTAACTAGCATGCAAACAAACACAAATCCTTCCTAAGCCCAGATCCTAGCAGATTACAAGATTCAAGCTCAAATTTCAAAGAGATAAGCAAAAAAATGACAAGGCAATTTTTATCTAACTTATTCCACTTTTTACCACATGCACATGCTTCAAATATTTACCAAACTGAACCAAAACTAGTTTATAGCCTTAAACTACCCTACTGAATCTTTCTAACACGTTTTATCTCTCAAAATCCTTCAAAAATTTCAATTAAAAAGCAGATCCAAACACCCCTTTAAAAATCTTAAAACGATTTTAACACTTCAAATCTTTTCAAAACCTATCCTAGCTAATTCTAATAGCATCTCACATGCATATTATCACTACTTGATCAATTTCAAACCATCTTAACAACACTTAAGCAACTTCTATGCAAAATCACCCAAATCACCAAATAAGAAGAAAAATGGAAAAGGTTAAAACTTTTACCTCAGGGACTTACATCCAAGTCTCTTGTGGATGTTAATCCACCTCCCTATACACTCGTGTGTATGCAGAAACTATGATCAACACAAATTACCTACCTGCTAAGAAAAGAAAACACAAAAAAATGCAAAATATCCAATGAAACTGATTTTCTGAAACTTACAAACTTTTGAAACCCAATAACCTTTGAAACTTAACAGGTTTTAATCAAATCCAAACTCACAAATCAAAACTTCCTTTCCACTTTCACTTCAAGGGAGTTTGATTTCTGAAATTTGAATCAAATTTAAAACTTTTGAAAAACTTTTGAAAATCCTCAAAACACACAAGTGTTCACACAATTTTGAAAATGGAACTCAGTTTTAGCTTTTAACACAACACACAACTTTTTAAATCTAATAAAAGGAATTACAATTGTTTAAACACAAATACCAAACTTCATTAATTTAAAAAAGGAATTACAAGGTTTTTTGGCTAAAAACTGGAACAACGAAAGGAGTCACAGGTCGACATCCTTTTATACTACTTGAAAGACTATTCTAGAATCTCAAAACCCTAAACATGAATCGCCAAAAGTGCCCTTTGAAGATTTGACTGATTTTGGGTCAAAAATCGCCCATGTGATATGCCAGCCTTGCTTGTGATGTTTGAATGAATCACAGTCGTCCATGTGAGCTTGGGGACCAAGGGGAGTATCCTACACGTTGGTTTGGTCGGGTTTTGGGGTTGTGGGAAAGAGACGGGTGCAGGGGAGGTCTGGGGAGGGGTCCACAACACATGTGATGGTGTTTTGTGGAGTGGTAAATGGTGAGGGCATGGATAATTAGTGATCTGCACAAGATTGGGGAATAACCCCTTGTTTTGGGTGTGATTGGTCTGGGTGGGGTTTTAGGGTTTAAGTGGATTAAGACCAGGTTTAATCTATTTTGGTATAAACACTTTTTAAAAAAGTGTTTTAGGTGGGAAAAGTTGGGGTGTGTTGACTGGGGTTTGACCCTGGTTTATTTAATAAACCGGGTGTGGGTTTGGGTTGGGTGGATAATGGGTAGGGTATTTGTTATTTGGGTGGGTTTTAGTGACGTGGAAAGGCCTGAATGGTGGTGTAAGTTTGGTGGTTTGGCAGAAACAGTCCCCAAGTATTCACTTTCTTTGCACTTTGTATTAATTAGCCATCAGCGCCCAATTTGCCTTTATCAACTTTTGCCAAGTTGTCATTTTTGGCACAATACCTTTAAAAACTTTATCCAAGGGTTTCTTTTGTATATTCTTCAAATTTCAGGGACTGGTCTTGTACAATCTTCAAATATCAAGGACCATACTTGTACATTTGACATTTAGAGGGTCAATTGTGACAAGTTCTTCAAAGATGAGGGACCAAAATTGCCAATCTTCAATTCTTCAAGGGTCATTTTGCAATTTTCCAAACTTGGGCCCGGTTCATTGTGCGACTTCGTTTCCCGTGTTCGTTTTTGATTGATTCTTGTGATCTTTTGCCAATTCCTCAATATCCGTACCTAAAAATACACAAGTAACAAATACGAGCATATATTTGGCATATTTGATGATATTTTATTGATTTTAAGCCCGATTTGGACGATGAGACCATGTATAAAAGCAGTCTCATCACTCCCCCATACTAAACCATTGCCGTGCCCTCACGCAATGCTAGAATAAAGTATCGAAGCATCTCCAAAATTCAATTTTATTCACTTTATTCAATGATAAACTACTACATTACTACTATTGCTACTACTTGCGTTTTAGACATAATGTATGATTTTCATCGCAGAATGGGACGTTTAGGTTCATAGAATAAGAACACGTGAATGCTTCGTTAGAAATAATTTCGTCGTCCTCGATTTTCACCTTAATTCCATGCCAAGCGTGCAACGAGATCATTGTCATTATAAGTTAGTAATGCTAACACTACTCATATGCCCTAATCACGTACTTATTCTCCCATTATTCCTAAGTTGTATCTCTTATATTTTATTATGTCTTAATGATCACGAGGATACATCATTGACTTATGCGATAATAGAGATTTAGGTCTAAAAATAGAGTCCTAACGGTGTAACTAAGACCATCAAATCAATAACCCCTCCTAATAGACAACGATGTCAAAAAAATTAAGTTGACAAGAAGAATCGATAAACACGGTTTTATAACGGTTTTGAACATGAGACTTATTACCAAGACTTTTATACGCCCCCTAACGGAAGGGCCTTATTATCTTTGGTTTACCTCCATCTTTTATTCAACTTCGCCATGAAGCTTTTATTATGACTTCGGTCTTGCCTTGCCTTTTATTATCCGCCTCATCGGTGGTTTTATTAGCCAAAGACGTATATCCTCACGCTAAAGCGAATTTTGGATCTTTGATAGTTGTAGAAATACGTCTTTTAGGAAAAAGAACGTAAATAGGGTAAGCTTCGTTCTCTCGAGGAGGCTAGTGCGTTGTGTAATGAATGATTGATTAATGTTTTTGGTTATTAACAAGAAGAAAAGAAGAGAAAATGACGAAGACGAAAAAAAAAATAGAAAAATAGGCAAAAACACTACTAGAAAGTTACGACGTAGAAACGTAAAAAGCACAAAATTTAAAATTTTAACCTAAAAATTCCTAAAAATTACTAAAAATCCACAATAATATTCTAAGAGTTTACAAAAAATCCAAACTTGCCAAAACCTTTTAATTAATTTAATAATGACTTTTTAATGCTAATTAAAGCCCTAAAAATCACTTTTAAATATTAAAAAGCCCTAAACAAGATTTTATAGTTTTTAAACCTCAAAAATGACCTAATTAAGCTAAAAACTATTTTTAAAAATTTTAAAACCAATTTAAACTATTTTTAAACTCTAAAAAACTATTAAAATCTATTAAATCTTAAATTAATTCTAAAAATTAATTGAAAAGCCTAAAAATTAATTGGAAAGTGAAAAAGGTCCTATTTTAATGTCTAGAATCTAGGAAAATTGAAAAAAAGTTAAAAATAAAACTTTTTATTTTTATGAATAAAATAATAATAAAATATTCCAAAAAATGAAAAGTTCAAAAATAAATTCTAAAAAATTCTCAAAAATCCTAAATATTCTAATTAAGAAGAAAATGCAAATTAAAGTTCCTAAAACCTTTTAGTTAATTTTATATTAATTTTTAAAGTTGTCTAAAAACCCTAAAATTAAATAAAATTAAAAATTAAAGTTTTTGAAAACTTTATGATATGTAAACCTCAAAAATACAAATTAAAACCTAAAAACTATTTTTTCTAAATTTAAAACTACTGTTTACTATTTTTTAATTACTTTCTAAATATAAAACTAAAAATAATCCTATTAATTAATTAAATAAAAGGAAAAATAATATTTTGACCCAGAAAAATCCTATACCTTAATTTTATCCTAGGAAAAATGAAAGGAATCAAAAATGCTTATTCAATAAGCCAGAATAAGCTTAAAAGCCCACGGCTTATTTAAACAAGCTAAAACCAAATTGTCCTTATATACTTAATGAAATGGAAGGTTAACATAAAAACGCATCTAGATCACTGGTAGAACCCCTTACTCCTGAGCTGCAGGTCGGGGGTTCGAGTCCAGTGCGGGTGTAGTTTTTGATTTTTTTTTCTTTTTTTTTTCTTTTAAATACTTAAACAGTAAACTTAGTAGCTCACAAAAACACAAACACAACCTATTTTAATCAAAATTAAGCCTGGTTATAATCAAAAACGTGTGCAGTTCTTACTTTGGTGACTGATGAACAAGTGAATGTTCTTCACTTGTGTATAAACTACCAAGAGGACTTGGTTTGCTTATGATTTGTGGTGTTCTTGGATAAACAAGGCACCCTTGTGCTCTTTGGAGCACAAGGAGTCAAGACAAGCAGATAACAAACAAGCAAGCACAAAAACTTAGCACAAGTTCCACACAAACAAGGCACAAGATCAAATGAAGGTTGCTGATACAAACAGATGGTCTGGTGGTGTTTGATGCTCAAAACTTGCACAAAAATGAGTTTCCAAACCATAATTCTTGCACACACTCACATATACTAGCATACAAACAAATCATAAACCTTAAACTGCATAAGATCTAACTGATTACAAGGTTTGATGCTCAAAATCTCACAAAATGAACAGCAAAATGATTTTACTGATTTTTGCTAGTTTTACCAAGTTTTAGAGCATGCAATTGTTCTACAAGCCTATCAAACTAGAAAATAACTAACAACCATCACTGATAATCACATATAGGGCATGTTTAAACAGGTTTTAACCATCAATTTGTCACCAATCTTAGATTATACCCTAGTCCCAAACACCCCTTTATATTTCAGAAATCAAATTTTTCAAAGCAAATGACTTTTAACAAACTCCAAACTGATATAAAACACTTATATCATGCATATAACACCAAGTAAACTCAAAACAAACAGCTTACACTAACAATCAACACCTAGCATGCAGATTCACACAAAACTCCAAGCTAACTAAAAAAATGAAAAAGGGTAAAACTCTTTACCTCAGGGACTTACATCCAAGTCCCTTGTGGATGTTAATCCACCTCCCTATACACTCGGGTGTATGCAGAACTTAATCAACAAACAAATCAGCACCTGTTAAAGAAAAATCAAAAGAAGAACACAAGCACAAGCAATATATTCTGTTTTATCTTTCTTTCTTTCTTAAAAACTTTTCACAAACCTTCAAACCTTTTAACACACGTTTTAAAAACTCTTACAAGTCATAAACCAAAATGTGCTATTCCACTTTCACTTCACAACACCTTTTGATTCCTGAAACTTATAAAAATCCTTTCAAACCTTTTTGAAACTTTTTGAAAATCCAAACACACAAAGTGTGTATAATAACAAATGGAACTCAGACTTTTCTCTTCTCACTTAGTACCAACTTTTTAAAAACAAAAAGGAATTACACTTGTATTTTAAACAAACACCAAACTTTGCATTTAATAAAAACGGGTTACATAAACTTGAGAAAGAAAATCTGGAACAACTAATAGAGTCACAGGTCGACTCTATTTATACAATGAAAAGAACAATCTAGAATGCTTAAAACCCTAGTTGCTGAAATGCCAAAAAGGCCCTTGAGTCTTTGATCTTCAAAGTGGTCAAAATCGTCCCATGTGACTTGACAGCTTGGAAACTTGTTTGTGAACGTTGGATTGGACTTGGGGACCAAGGGGATTCATCTATCCGTTGAATTGGTCGGGACATAGGGTTTGGGGGAAAATGACTTGAGCAGGGGAGGTACGGGGTGGGTCCCTCAAGCCATGTGGGTTTGTTATGTTGAGTGGGAAATGGTGAGGTGGAGGTAAATTGAGGATCTGGACAAGAATGAGGAATAACCCCTTGTTTTGGGCGTTATTGATGATTAGGGTTTAAGGGGTTAAGAGGTTAGCAGGTTGGGGTTTTGATCTAAAAAAAGGGATTAGGAATTTTAAATTCCTTGTTTAGTGGGAAAAGTTTTGTTGACCAGTTGACTGGTTGATAAACAAAACCGGGTTGGGTTAATGGGTTGGGTGGATAATGGGTATTTGGGTTAATGGGTGGGTACTGATGAGGTGGCAGGTTTTGGTTGGGTGGGATAGTTTGGTTAATTGGCAGAAACAGTCCCCAAGTATTTACTCTTGTTCACTTTGTAATAAATCCCATCAGCGCCCAATATACACTTAACAACTTTTGGAAAGTTGTCAAAAGTGGCACACAAGGTTTATAAACTTTTCCAAGGGCCTTATATGTATATTCTTCAAACTTTAAGGACTGGTCTTGTACAATCTTCAAATAATAAGGACCATACTTGTACAATTGACATTTGGAGGGTCAATTGTGACAAGTTCTTCAAAGATGAGGGACTAAACTTGACAATCTTCAATTCTTCAAGGGTATTTGCAAATTTCCAAACTTGGGCCCGGTTCATTATGCGACTTCGTTTCCCGTGTTCGTTTTTGATTGATTCTTGTGATCTTTTGCCAATTCCTCAATATCCGTACCTAAAAATACACAAGTAACAAACACGAGCATATATTTGGCATATTTGATGATATTTTATGCATTTTAAGGCCGATTTGGACGATGAGACCATGTATAAAAGCAGTCTCATCACTCCCCCATACTAAACCATTGTCGTGCCCTCACGCAATGCTAGAATAAAGTATCTAAGCATCTCCAAAATTCATTTTTATTCACTTTATTGAAAGATAAACTAGCTACACTACTACTATTACTACTACTTGTGTTATAGACATAATGTATGATTTTCATCGCAAAATGGGACGTTTAGGTTCATAGAATAAGAACACGTGAATGCTTCGTTAGAAATAATTTCGTCGTCCTCGATTTTCACCTTAACTCCATGCCAAGCGTGCAACGAGATCATTGTCATTATAAGTTAGTAATGCTAACACTACTCATATGCCCTAATCACGTACTTATTCTCCCATTATTCCTAAGTTGTATCTCTTATATTTTATTATGTCTTAATGATCACGAGGATACATCATTGACTTATGCGATGATAGAGATTTAGGTCTAAAAATAGAGTCCTAACGATGTAACTAAGACCATCAAATCAATAACCCCTCCTAATAGACAACGATGTTAAAAAATTAAGTCAACAAGAAGGATCGATAAACACGGTTTTATAACGGTTTTGAACATGAGACTTATTACCAAGACTTTTATACGCCCCCTAACGAAAGGGCCTTATTATCTTTGGTTTACCTCCATCTTTTATTCAACTTCGCCATGAAGCTTTTATTATGACTTCGGTCTTGCGTTGCCTTTTATTATCCTCCTCATCGGTGGTTTTATTAGCCAAAGACGTATATCCTCACGCTAAAGCGAATTTTGGATCTTTAAAGCTTCGAAGATTAAGGCTTGATTCACTTTCAATTTTGCATAGATTTTAGGCCTTGTGGGGCTTCAAATTTTTGCTTAATTTAGGTGAGCACTTGAAATCTTATTATTGGGTGAAGCTTTCGATTATTAGGGTGCCAATACTTCAAAACCGTGACGCTGGCGATACCTTAATGTCTTCCCAATTTAATTACATGGAAGCTACTAGAAAAGACTAGAAACCCAACAATCCTAACTAAACCGCTAAGTCAATATTTATTAAGCAAAAAATATTTACAAGCGAAGGGAGAATAAGCAAACAACGAGAACACATGAGTTTTTGAAAGAATACGAGTACTCTACGTTTAGCATAGTAACTTATAATTAACTCTATCATTTCTCGTCCTCATTTAAGAGACTTAGCCTAATGTGTAGTTAAGGTATCAAAGCTAAGTGCTCAACACGCACGATCGAGTCAAAAATTACTCTTATTCTCGCCATCGGAAAATCTACATTCGTGTCTTCAAACACTTATGAAACATGAGAAAAATTTTAAAATTTGGCCATTTTTAGCCTTATTTTGCAACAAAACGATAAACAAAACGATAAACTTTGGAAAGCGTTAAGGTTTGGCAAGGCAAGTATCTATTCACCCCCCCATACTAAAGTTAAACATTGTCCTCAATGTTTCGAGTCTAGGGGTACAAACACCCCCATACTAGAGACGTAGTCGAATGCCTAATCTAGCATGGAAAGGGTGTAACCAATAAGTAATAGCCGTTTATAAAGTGTGCTAAAAACCTAAGGTTAGAACATAAAAGGATATATCATATGGATATTGGGAAAGGCCTCCAAAGCAAACGATCGAGTGCTCCCATAAAACGAACACGAGAGGCTCCAATCGTGAAGATGATGATCTAAAAACCACAATGCACAAACAACCACGGAACAGAGGTTGGAAGGGCACAAATCCCCTCACATTAAACTAATTAGAAAGCAATAATATGTACATGGATAAGCATGGGTCTCCCCCACGAGGCACCTTGTTTTTGATAACCGAGTCAAAAGCTCGACTCGAATCCCCATAAATGTGATCATTTAGGGATAATCATGGTGTGGTCAATTTTTGGTGGGGCTTACATGATAAACAAGGCCCAAAAGCACGTGGAGTACTTTAAAAACCTGATAAACGTATACCGGGGTCAAAGATAGCGTCCTCGTTTTCGGATGAAAGACGAAACAACGCTTCTTCAACACAAACCCCAATGGGGTAGAAGAAAATAGGAGAGAAGAAATAGAAGGGTGGGACAATGGGTAAGTCAAAACATTGAGCTACTCGAGGTAGACTCGCACCAATCAAATGAAAAGATTTTCCATTTATTGCATCGGTGGAAGACCGAGATTTCCCTATATAAGCAATTCCAGGATCAAATATCTCGTCCTCGGTGGAGAAAGGGGAGGGAACATAAGGGGCTTCCCCCACACTAAGTCCACACAAAGCATCGTCAAAAGGAGAAGACGAGCTTGTAGTACTCAATAAACGCGGTGATGACGGAGTTAGAATTGTAGAAAAATCTTTTAAATTAGATTCAAAATCTTTTCCTTTTTCATCTTTAACACTCTCCTTGTGGAAACCCGATTTGATTATGTCAAAAATATTTGGTGTATCTAAAACAATATTAGTCACACTAAAAATTCTCACATTTTGAAATCTTTTTGGTTTGGGTGGTGGCAAGTTTTCAAATCTTTTGTCAACAAAGAAAACCTCCCCATCGGGATCAACGTATTCATCATCCGAAGAATCACTCGAGATTGGAATCATAGGCTTAACACTCTTAACCTCCACCGGCGGAGGGGACGGAACTTCATTTTTATCAACAACTCCTAAAACTCTATTTGAAATCTTTTGACAAATGCTTTTGATGGGATTGACATTGTACAAAGATGTGATAGAATAAACATGAGAAAGAGTGGAGTTTTGGGTTGCATTAATGACGAGTTCTTCCTCATTAAAACGAAGAGTGATTTTTCTAGCATGCACATCTATAAGTGCTCTAGAGGTATCCAAAAAAGATCGACCTAAAATTAACGGAACTTTAGGATCGATGGGAATATCAACAACAATAAAGTCTACAGGGTAGTAGAACTTTCCAACTTTCACGAAGACGTCCTCGGCAACTCCACAAGCTAGAATCGTAGAATGATCGGCCATTTCGATTGACATTCTTGAAGGAGTGAGATTTGGAAGATTGAGCGATTTAAAAATCTCAAGAGGCATCAAATTAATACTAGCACCAAGATCGGCCAAGGCGTAGCATTCTTCCATGTCTTGGATAGCACATGGGATTAAAAACTTTCCAGGATCACCGACATTTTGAGGTATGCGGCTTAGAAAAACCGAAGAACAACTAGACGATTTTTGCAATTTCTCTTTGTTATTCAACATACTTTTGAAGTTCGCGGCAAATCGAGGCATCATGACTAAGGCGTCGGCAAAACTTATATTAAAATGCAAGTCACGAAACATTTTCATAAAGAGTTCAAATTGATAGTTATTTCGTTCTTGTTCCTTTTCCTTGTCTCGTCTTGATGGGTAGGGTAAAGGTGGTGTGGGTTGGGGCAAATTAGGCATAGGCATCGGCCTTGGAATCTCGGGTTCCATTATGGGTATTGGTTCAACCGTAGGTGTGGATTGAGCGGTACTTCGTGGGCTTGCAATGTGCTCCTTTTCAACCACAACCTCGGGTTCTTTCTCTTTTTCCTTCTCCATAGAAGTACTTGGACGAGAAATGGGTTCCTTGAAAGTTTTACCACTACGAGTAGTAATAACCTTCAATTCTCCTTTCGGGTTTACGATGGTATCACTAGGAAGACCACCCGAAGAAGAGGGCTTACACATGATAGCTTCAAACATTTTAGCCATACGGTCTTCAAACTTAGATTGCCTAGCATCCGCTTTTAACAACTCTTGCTTAATCTCATGTTGTCCTAATTCCATCTTTTGTTGATTTTGTTGAAGACGTTGGACATTTCCTTCCATTTTGTTTGCATGAGTTTTAAGTTCATTAGCAAGTTCATTTTTAAGCTCGGTTTTTAATTCGGACCTTAAGCTAATCATCTCACGTTGCATGTTATCAAACTTAGCATCATTAGCCTTAGCATAATCTAAAAATTCTCCTTGCAAATTTTTAGTGTGAGCATTTTGAAAACCTTGAGTAGGAGTTTGAAAATCACGGTTTTGGTTTTGGTTTGAAATTTGCCCATTACCACTTTGATAATTACCCTTGTTATAATTCCTTTGATTTCCTTGGTAATTTCCACCTTGATTGTTGTTTCGATAGTTATTAGCATTTTGATTTTGTGGAGCTTGATTTTGGCGGGAACCTTGACCGATTTGGTTATAAGTTCCCGTGGCTACATAAGCATTCGAAGTGTTACCATCCGCGGTAATGCACTCGGAAAAATCATGAGCTCCACCACACGAAATACAACTCTTAGCAACCGCTTTAACCGAAGCGGAATTTGAAGCTTCTTGAGCTTTCCAATGAGACATAAGAGTCGAAAACCTATCGAAAAACCGATTCTCCTCATTTGCTTCATCTTGCAAGGCATTAATGGAACGAGATGATGACGAGCCAAAATTGGCAACACTCGGTGTGTTACGAGGGCTATAGACCTTAGACCTATTTTCTATGATTTTCAAAGCCTCATCGGTCGTTTTGCACAAAAAATTACCACCCGGCGGCGGCATTTAAATAATCTCGTTCATGTTCATTAAGCCCATTATAAAAAGTGTCAGTTTGATGCAATTCGGAAAAATCATGGTGTGGACATTCATGTAACATTTCTTTAAACCTTTCCCAAGCCATTGAAAAACTTTCATTTGGTCTTTGTGTAAAACGTGAAATCTCGTTTTTCAAATGTGTTGTCTTAGATGGTGGAAAAAATTGATTCTCAAATTTAGACACGAGATCGGCCCATGTCAAAATCGAATTCGGCGGTTCTTTCTCAAGCCATATCTTGGCGGGTCCATCTAACGAGTAAGGAAACAACATCATCTTAATGGCATCGTGTGGTACATCCTTAAACTTGCTTGTCGCGGTGAGACGATTGAATTGCCTAATGTGATAATGTGGGTTGTCTTTTTCGTGACCGCGAAACTTGTTTGCTTGAAGCATAGACATTAAACCCGTCTTGATCTCAAAGTTCTCCGCAAGGATGGCGGGAATCACAATGGCCTCTCCAAAACCCTCGGTGGGTGCTTGAAGCAACTCCATCATAGTACGATTAGCCATGATAGCTTCTTGTTCTACAATAGGTTCCTCACTTGGAGACTCCTCACTAGAATGAGTTTTAGTAGGAGTTTTGTTCTTGTGTCTACGTGCACGTCTTGCTTGATTACGAGTGAGCATAAACGTCACGTACAACGAGGAGACGAGCAAAGAAGATTCTTTTTGGTATTTTGTGTTTTTTCAATTTTTTTGTGGTTTTTGATTGTATTAACTTTTTTTTTGGAAATTGGTGAATGTATTAAGTAGACAATGAGTCCACAAATCTCCTCACTAATCAAATCTCTTGATTAAAAAGGCCTCAAGGAATGAAAACGATCACGTGGAGTGAACGCCTTCGATGACTTTAGAACGATGGTGGAACACCAAATCGTTCAAGAGGGTTTAATCAAATGAAAACCAAGAAAATATATATATGATATGTAATAATACTTTGGGCGGCAAAACCCTCGATTCACTCTCAAAATCAAATACGCACAAGCAAGCGGAGGAAACGAGGCGGCACGAAGCACTTAAGAGCCTTTTTCCTTTAGGTTGTGAAATACAACCGCCTTATACCCACCTTATAGTTTGTATTATCAAGATTAAGCTTCACGAAAGTATTTATCTATTTTTGCCTCTTTTCTTTGGTTTGAGATTCGAATACAATGATCGAGTGATGAAATCCCGAATCAAGGTTGTGATTGCTCACGTATTTGGAGTACTTGTGAATTTATTGTTCTACGTATACAATATAGTAATAATATTCACACAAAAACCGATAAACGATAATACGTATTAATAGAGTGCTATTAATACAAATACTATTATGGCTAATATAGAAAACAACAATGGTTCAATCAAAACACAACACGCCTCCCCGGCAGCGGCGCCAAAATGATAGTTGTAAATTCACACTTGTTTAGGAAAACAAGGTAAAAGCGGTAAGTATTAAGCGTACGTTTAGGAAAACGTAAACACTTATGACCCTTAATGGGAATCGTTCTCTCGAGGAGGCACGTGTGTTTTTAATTAATTTAATTAATTTAATAATGACTTTTTAATGCTAATTAAAGCCCTAAAAATCACTTTTAAATATTAAAAACCCCTAAACAAGATTTTATAGTTTGTAAACCTCAAAAATGACCTAATTAAGCTAAAAACTATTTTTAGAAATTTTAAAACCAATTTAAACTATTTTTAAACTCTAAAAAACTATTAAAATCTATTAAATCTTAAATTAATTCTAAAAATTAATTGAAAAGCCTAAAAATTAATTGGAAAGTGAAAAAGGTCCTATTTTAATGTCTAGAATCTAGGAAAATTGAAAAAAAGTTAAAAATAAAACTTTTTATTTTTATGAATAAAATAATAATAAAATATTCCAAAAAATGAAAAGTTCAAAAATAAATTCTAAAAAATTCTCAAAAATCCTAAATATTCTAATTAAGAAGAAAATGAAAATTAAAGTTCCTAAAACCTTTTAGTTAATTTTATATTAATTTTTAAAGTTGTCTAAAAACCCTAAAATTAAATAAAATTAAAAATTAAAGTTTTTGAAAACTTTATGATATGTAAACCTCAAAAATACAAATTAAAACCTAAAAACTATTTTTTCTAAATTTAAAACTACTGTTTACTATTTTTTAATTACTTTCTAAATATAAAACTAAAAATAATCCTATTAATTAATTAAATAAAAGGAAAAATAATATTTTGACCCAGAAAAATCCTATACCTTAATTTTATCCTAGAAAAAATGAAAGGAAGCAAAAATGCTTATTCAATAAGCCAGAATAAGCTTAAAAGCCCACGGCTTATTTAAACAAGCTAAAACCAAATTGTCCTTATATACTTAATGAAATGGAAGGTTAACATAAAAACGCATCTAGATCACTGGTAGAACCCCTTACTCCTGAGCTGCAGGTCGGGGGTTCGAGTCCAGTGCGGGTGCAGTTTTTGATTTTTATTTTCTTTTTTTTTCTTTTAAATACTTAAACAGTAAACTTAGTAGCTCACAAAAACACAAACACAACCTATTTTAATCAAAATTAAGCCTGGTTATAATAAAAACGTGTGCAGTTCTTACTTTGGTGACTGATGAACAAGTGAATGTTCTTCACTTGTGTATAAACTACCAAGAGGACTTGGTTTGCTTATGATTTGTGGTGTTCTTGGATAAACAAGGCACCCTTGTGCTCTTTGGAGCACAAGGAGTCAAGACAAGCAGATAACAAACAAGCAAGCACAAAAACTTAGCACAAATTCCACACAAACAAGGCACAAGATCAAATGAAGGTTGCTGATACAAACAGATGGTCTGGTGGTGTTTGATGCTCAAAACTTGCACAAAAATGAGTTTCCAAACCATAATTCTTGCACACACTCACATATACTAGCATACAAACAAATCATAAACCTTAAACTGCATAAGATCTAACTGATTACAAGGTTTGATGCTCAAAATCTCACAAAATGAACAGCAAAATGATTTTACTGATTTTTGCTAGTTTTACCAAGTTTTAGAGCATGCAATTGTTCTACAAGCCTATCAAACTAGAAAATAACTAACAACCATCACTGATAATCACATATAGGGCATGTTTAAACAGGTTTTAACCATCAATTTGTCACCAATCTTAGATTATACCCTAGTCCCAAACACCCCTTTATATTTCAGAAATCAAATTTTTCAAAGCAAATGATTTTTAACAAACTCCAAACTGATATAAAACACTTATATCATGCATATAACACCAAGTAAACTCAAAACAAACAGCTTACACTAACAATCAACACCTAGCATGCAGATTCACACAAAACTCCAAGCTAACTAAAAAAATGAAAAAGGGTAAAACTCTTTACCTCAGGGACTTACATCCAAGTCCCTTGTGGATGTTAATCCACCTCCCTATACACTCGGGTGTATGCAGAACTTAATCAACAAACAAATCAGCACCTGTTAAAGAAAAATCAAAAGAAGAACACAAGCACAAGCAATATATTCTGTTTTATCTTTCTTTCTTTCTTAAAAACTTTTCACAAACCTTCAAACCTTTTAACACACGTTTTAAAAACTCTTACAAGTCATAAACCAAAATGTGCTATTCCACTTTCACTTCACAACACCTTTTGATTCCTGAAACTTATAAAAATCCTTTCAAACCTTTTTGAAACTTTTTGAAAATCCAAACACACAAAGTGTGTATAATAACAAATGGAACTCAGACTTTTCTCTTCTCACTTAGTACCAACTTTTTAAAAACAAAAAGGAATTACACTTGTATTTTAAACAAACACCAAACTTTGCATTTAATAAAAACGGGTTACATAAACTTGAGAAAGAAAATCTGGAACAACTAATAGAGTCACAGGTCGACTCTATTTATACAATGAAAAGAACAATCTAGAATGCTTAAAACCCTAGTTGCTGAAATGCCAAAAAGGCCCTTGAGTCTTTGATCTTCAAAGTGGTCAAAATCGTCCCATGTGACTTGACAACTTGGAAACTTGTTTGTGAACGTTGGATTGGACTTGGGGACCAAGGGGATTCATCTATCCGTTGAATTGGTCGGGACATAGGGTTTGGGGGAAAATGACTTGAGCAGGGGAGGTACGGGGTGGGTCCCTCAAGCCATGTGGGTTTGTTATGTTGAGTGGGAAATGGTGAGGTGGAGGTAAATTGAGGATCTGGACAAGAATGAGGAATAACCCCTTGTTTTAGGCGTTATTGATGATTAGGGTTTAAGGGGTTAAGAGGTTAGCAGGTTGGGGTTTTGATCTAAAAAAAGGGATTAGGAATTTTAAATTCCTTGTTTAGTGGGAAAAGTTTTGTTGACCAGTTGACTGGTTGATAAACAAAACCGGGTTGGGTTAATGGGTTGGGTGGATAATGGGTATTTGGGTTAATGGGTGGGTACTGATGAGGTGGCAGGTTTTGGTTGGGTGGGATAGTTTGGTTAATTGGCAGAAACAGTCCCCAAGTATTTACTCTTGTTCACTTTGTAATAAATCCCATCAGCGCCCAATATACACTTAACAACTTTTGGAAAGTTGTCAAAAGTGGCACACAAGGTTTATAAACTTTTCCAAGGGCCTTATATGTATATTCTTCAAACTTTAAGGACTGGTCTTGTACAATCTTCAAATAATAAGGACCATACTTGTACAATTGACATTTGGAGGGTCAATTGTGACAAGTTCTTCAAAGATGAGGGACTAAACTTGACAATCTTCAATTCTTCAAGGGTATTTGCAAATTTCCAAACTTGGGCCCGGTTCATTATGCGACTTCGTTTCCCGTGTTCGTTTTTGATTGATTCTTGTGATCTTTTGCCAATTCCTCAATATCCGTACCTAAAAATACACAAGTAACAAACACGAGCATATATTTGGCATATTTGATGATATTTTATGCATTTTAAGGCCGATTTGGACGATGAGACCATGTATAAAAGCAGTCTCATCAATCTTTAAAGCTTCGAAGATTAAGGCTTGATTCACTTTCAATTTTGCATAGATTTTAGGCCTTGTGGGGCTTCAAATTGTTTGCTAGATTTAGGTGAGCACTTGAAATCTTATTATTGGGTGAAGCTTTCGATTATTGGGGTGCCAATACTTTAAAACCGTGACGCTGGCGATACCTTAATGTCTTCCCAATTTAATTACACGGAAGCTACTAGAAAAGACTAGAAACCCAACAATCAAAACTAAACCGCTAAGTCAATATTTATTAAGCAAAAAATATTTACAAGCGAAGGGAGAATAAGCAAACAACGAGAACACATGAGTTTTTGAAAGAATACGAGTACTCTACGTTTAGCATAGTAGCTTATAATTAACTCTATCATTTCTCGTCCTCATTTAAGAGACTTAGCCTAATGTGTAGTTAAGGAATCAAAGCTAAGTGCTCAACACGCACGGTCGAGTCAAAAATTACTCTTATTCTCGCCATCGGAAAACCTACATTCGTGTCTTAAAACACTTATAAAACATGAGAAAAATTTTAAAATTTGGCCATTTTTAGCCTTATTTTGCAACAAAACGATAACAAAACGATAAACTTTGGAAAGCGTGAAGGTTTGGCAAGGCAAGTATATATTAATGCCACCCAAAAATGATAGTCGTAGAAATACGTCTTTTAGGAAAAAGAACGTAAATAGGGCAAGCGTGCACGACGATTTAGGAAAACCGTGTGTGAATGACCCTAAAAGTGAGTTCGTTCTCGAGGAGGCTAGTGCGTTGTGTAATGAATGATTGATTGATTTGTTTTCGATTATTAATGAGAAGAAAGGAGAATAGAAAATGACGAAGATGAAAACGTATTAAACTATGACGAAAAAGACGTAAACGTAAAGTCGTAAAAACTACAAAAATTAAAATTTTAACCTAAAAATTCCTAAAAATTACTAAAAATCCACAATAATATTCTAAGAGTTTACAAAAAATCCAAACTTGCCAAAACCTTTTAATTAATTTAATAATGACTTTTTAATGCTAATTAAAGCCCTAAAAGTCACTTTTAAATATTAAAAAGCCCTAAACAAGATTTAATAGTTTGTAAACCTCAAAAATGACCTAATTAAACTAAAAACTATTTTTAAAAAATTTAAAAACAAATTAAACTATTTTTAAACTCTAAAAACTATTAAAATCTATTAAATCTTAAATTAATTCTAAAAATTAATTGAAAATCCTAGAAATTATTTGGAAAGTGAAAAAGTTCCTAATTTAATGTCTAGAATCTAGGAAAAATGAAAAAAAGTTAAAAATAAAACTTTGAATTTTTATGAATAAAATAATAATAAAATATTCCAAAAAATAAAAAGTCCCTAAATAAATTCTAAAAAACTCTCAAAAATCCTAAATATTCTAACTAAGACAAAAATGTAAATTAAAGCTCCTAAAACCTCTTAATTAATTTTATATTAATTTTTAAAGTTTAATAAAAAAACCTAAAATCAAATAAAATTAAAAATTAAAGTTTTTGAAAACTTTAGGATATGAAAACCTCAAAAATATAAATTAAAACTTAAAAACTATTTTTTTGGATTTTTATATTACTGTTTACTATTTTTTATACACTTTCTAAATTTAAAACTAAAAATAATCCTAATAATTAATTAAATAATGGGAAAAATAAAACTTTTAAACAGAAAAATCCTAAACTCTAATATTATCCTAGGAAAAATGAAAGGAAGCAAAAATGCTTATTCAATAAGCCAGAATAAGCTTAAAAGCCCACGGCTTATTTAAATGAGAACAAAACAAAGACACCTTATATAACTATTGAAATGAAAGGTTAACATAAAAACTCATCTGGATCACTGGTAGAACCCCTCACTCCTGAGCTGCAGGTCGGGGGTTCGAGTCCAGGCAGGGTGAAGTTTTTACTTTTTATTTTCTTTTTTTTTTCTTTTTAAAACTCAAACAGTACCCTCTTATAGCTTAAAAAACATAAATACAATCTAGATTTATCAAAGATTTAAGCTAATTGAAGCCAAAAACGTGGCCAGGTCTGCTTTGGTTTCTGATGAACAAGTGATGTGCATACACTTGTGCACTAAACTACCAAGAGGACTTGGTTTTCTTGTGATTTTGTGGATGTTCTTGGATAAACAAGGCACCCTTGTGCTCTTTGGAGCACAAGGAGTCAAGACAAGTAGAAATCAAGCAGGTAAAGAGCACAAAATCAAAGCAGATTGCACAATAAGGCCAAACAATGTTGCTGATATTCAATAAGCAGGTCTGGGGGTTGTTTGAGCTAAAAACTTGCACAATAATGATATTCAAGGGCTCAAAATTTGTACACAAACTCACTAACTAGCATGCAAACAAACACAAATCCTTCCTAAGCCCAGATCCTAGCAGATTACAAGATTCAAGCTCAAATTTCAAAGAGATAAGCAAAAAAATGACAAGGCAATTTTTATCTAACTTATTCCACTTTTTACCACATGCACATGCTTCAAATCTTTACCAAACTGAACCAAAACTAGTTTATAGCCTTAAACTACCCTACTGAATCTTTCTAACACGTTTTATCTCTCAAAATCCTTCAAAAATTTCAATTAAAAAGCAGATCCAAACACCCCTTTAAAAATCTTAAAACGATTTTAACACTTCAAATCTTTTCAAAACCTATCCTAGCTAATTCTAATAGCATCTCACATGCATATTATCACTACTTGATCAATTTCAAACCATCTTAACAACACTTAAGCAACTTCTATGCAAAATCACCCAAATCACCAAATAAGTAGAAAAATGGAAAAGGTTAAAACTTTTACCTCAGGGACTTACATCCAAGTCCCTTGTGGATGTTAATCCACCTCCCTATACACTCGGGTGTATGCAGAAACTATGATCAACACAAATTACCTACCTGCTAAGAAAAGAAAACACAAAAAAATGCAAAATATCCAATGAAACTGGTTTTCTGAAACTTACAAACTTTTGAAACCCAATAACCTTTGAAACTTAACAGGTTTTAATCAAATCCAAACTCACAAATCAAAACTTCCTTTCCACTTTCACTTCAAGGGAGTTTGATTTCTGAAATTTGAATCAAATTTAAAACTTTTGAAAAACTTTTGAAAATCCTCAAAACACACAAGTGTTCACACAATTTTGAAAATGGAACTCAGTTTTAGCTTTTAACACAACACACAACTTTTTAAATCTAATAAAAGGAATTACAATTGTTTAAACACAAATACCAAACTTCATTAATTTAAAAAAGGAATTACAAGGTTTTTTGGCTAAAAACTGGAACAACGAAAGGAGTCACAGGTCGACATCCTTTTATACTACTTGAAAGACTATTCTAGAATCTCAAAACCCTAAACATGAATTGCCAAAAGTGCCCTTTGAAGATTTGACTGATTTTGGGTCAAAAATCGCCCATGTGATATGCCAGCCTTGCTTGTGATGTTTGAATGAATCACAGTCGTCCATGTGAGCTTGGGGACCAAGGGGAGTATCCTACACGTTGGTTTGGTCGGGTTTTGGGGTTGTGGGAAAGAGACGGGTGCAGGGGAGGTCTGGGGAGGGGTCCACAACACATGTGATGGTGTTTTGTGGAGTGGGAAATGGTGAGGGCATGGATAATTAGTGATCTGCACAAGATTGGGGAATAACCCCTTGTTTTGGGTGTGATTGGTCTGGGTGGGGTTTTAGGGTTTAAGTGGATTAAGACCAGGTTTAATCTATTTTTGGTATAAACACTTTTTAAAAAAGTGTTTTAGGTGGGAAAAGTTGGGGTGTGTTGACTGGGGTTTGACCCTGGTTTATTTAATAAACCGGGTGTGGGTTTGGGTTGGGTGGATAATGGGTAGGGTATTTGTTATTTGGGTGGGTTTTAGTGACGTGGCAAGGCCTGAATGGTGGTGGAAGTTTGGTGGTTTGGCAGAAACAGTCCCCAAGTATTCACTTTCTTTGCACTTTGAATTAATTAGCCATCAGCGCCCAATTTGCCTTTATCAACTTTTGTCAAGTTGTCATTTTTGGCACAAAACCTTTAAAAACTTTATCCAAGGGTTTCTTTTGTATATTCTTCAAATTTTAGGGACTGGTCTTGTACAATCTTCAAATATCAAGGACCATACTTATACATTTGACATTTGGAGGGTCAATTGTGACAAGTTCTTCAAAGATGAGGGACCAAAATTGCCAATCTTCAATTCTTCAAGGGTCATTTTGCAATTTTCCAAACTTGGGCCCGGTTCATTGTGCGACTTCGTTTCCCGTGTTCGTTTTTTATTGATTCTTGTGATCTTTTGCCAATTCCTCAATATCCGTACCTAAAAATACACAAGTAACAAATACGAGCATATATTTGGCATATTTGATGATATTTTATTGATTTTAAGCCCGATTTGGACGATGAGACCATGTATAAAAGCAGTCTAATCACTCCCCCATACTAAACCATTGACGTGCCCTCACGCAATGCTAGAATAAAGTATCGAAGCATCTCCAAAATTCAATTTTATTCACTTTATTCAATGATAAACTACTACATTACTACTATTGCTACTACTTGCGTTTTAGACATAATGTATGATTTTCATCGCAGAATGGGACGTTTAGGTTCATAGAATAAGAACACGTGAATGCTTCGTTAGAAATAATTTCGTCGTCCTCGATTTTCACCTTATTTCCATGCCAAGCGTGCAACGAGATCATTGTCATTATAAGTTAGTAATGCTAACACTACTCATATGCCCTAATCACGTACTTATTCTCCCATTATTCCTAAGTTGTATCTCTTATATTTTATTATGTCTTAATGATCACGAGGATACATCATTGACTTATGCGATAATAGAGATTTAGGTCTAAAAATAGTGTCCTAACGGTGTAACTAAGACCATCAAATCAATAACCCCTCCTAATAGACAACGATGTCAAAAAAATTAAGTTGACAAGAAGAATCGATAAACACGGTTTTATAACGGTTTTGAACATGAGACTTATTACCAAGACTTTTATACGCCCCCTAACGGAAGGGCCTTATTATCTTTGGTTTACCTCCATCTTTTATTCAACTTCGCCATGAAGCTTTTATTATGACTTCGGTCTTGCCTTGCCTTTTATTATCCGCCTCATCGGTGGTTTTATTAGCCAAAGACGTATATCCTCACGCTAAAGCGAATTTTGGATCTTTAAAGCTTCGAAGATTAAGGCTTGATTCACTTTCAATTTTGCATAGATTTTAGGCCTTGCGGGGCTTCAAATTGTTTGCTAGATTTAGGTGAGCACTTGAAATCTTATTATTGGGTGAAGCTTTCGATTATTGGGGTGCCAATACTTCAAAACCGTGACGCTGGCGATACCTTAATGTCTTCCCAATTTTAATTACACGGAAGCTACTAGAAAAGACTAGAAACCCAACAATCAAAACTAAACCGCTAAGTCAATATTTATTAAGCAAAAAATATTTACAAGCGAAGGGAGAATAAGCAAACAACGAGAACACATGAGTTTTTGAAAGAATACGAGTACTCTACGTTTAGCATAGTAGCTTATAATTAACTCTATCATTTCTCGTCCTCATTTAAGAGACTTAGCCTAATGTGTAGTTAAGGAATCAAAGCTAAGTGCTCAACACGCACGGTCGAGTCAAAAATTACTCTTATTCTCGCCATCGGAAAACCTACATTCGTGTCTTAAAACACTTATAAAACATGAGAAAAATTTTAAAATTTGGCCATTTTTAGCCTTATTTTGCAACAAAACGATAACAAAACGATAAACTTTGGACAGCGTGAAGGTTTGGCAAGGCAAGTATCTATTCACCCCCCAATACTAAAGTTAAACATTGTCCTCAATGTTTCGAGTCTAGGGGTGCAAACACCCCCATACTAGAGACGTAGTCGAATGCCTAATCTAGCATGGAAAGGGTGTAACCGTTAAATTTAAAGCCGTTTATGAAGTGTGCTAAAAACCTAAGGTTAGAACATAAAAGGATATATCATATGGATATTGGGAAAGGCCTCCAAAGCAAACGATCGAGTGCTCCCATAAAACGAACACGAGAGGCTCCAATCGTGAAGATCATGATCTAAAAACCACAATTCACAAACAATCACGGAACAAAGGTTGGAAGGGCACAAATCCCCTCACATTACACTAATTAGAAAGCAATAATATGTACATGGATAAGCATGGGTCTCCCCCACGAGGCACCTTGTTTTTGATAACCGAGTCAAAAGCTCGACTCGAATCCCCATAAATGTGATCATTTAGGGATAATCATGGTGTGGTCAATTTTTAGTGGGGCTTACATGATAAACAAGGCCCAAAAGCACGTGGAGTACTTTAGAAATCCGATAAACGTATACCGGGGTCAAAGATAGCGTCTTCGTTTTCGGATGAAAGACGAAACAACGCTTCTTCAACACAAACCCCAATGGGGTAGAAGAAAATAGGAGAGAAGAAATAGAAGGGTGGGACAATGGGTAAGTCATAACATTGAGCTACTCGAGGTAGACTCGCACCAATCAAATGAAAAGATTTTCCATTTATTGCATCGGTGGAAGACCGAGATTTCCCTATATAAGCAATTCCAGGATCAAATATCTCGTCCTCGGTGGAGAAAGGGGAGGGAACATAAGGGGATTCCCCCATACTAAGTCCACACAAAGCATCGTCAAAAGGAGAAGACGAGCTTGTAGTACTCAATAAACGCGGTGATGACGGAGTTAGAATTGTAGAAAAATCTTTTAAATTAAATTCAAAATCTTTTCCTTTTTCATCTTTAACACTCTCCTCGTGAAAACCCGATTTGATTATGTCAAAAATATTTGGTGTATCTAAAACGATGTTAGTCACACTAAAAATTCTCACATTTTGAAATCTTTTTGGTTTAGGTGGTGGCAAGTTTTCAAATCTTTTGTCAACAAAGAAAACCTCCCCATCGGGATCAACGTATTCATCATCCGAAGAATCACTCGAGATTGGAATCATAGGCTTAACACTCTTAACCTCCACCGGCGGAGGGGACGGAACTTCATTTTTATCAACTCCTAAAACTCTATTGGAAATTCATTTGCAAATGCTTTTGATGGGATTGACATTGTACAAAGATGTGATCGAATACACATGAGAAAGAGTGGAGTTTTGGGTTGCATTAATGACGAGTTCTTCCTCATTGAAACGAAGAGTGATTTTTCTTGCATGCACATCGATAAGTGCTCTCGAGGTATCCAAAAAAGATCGACCTAAAATTAACGGAACTTTAGGATCGATAGGAATATCAACAACAATGAAGTCTACAGGATAGTAGAACTTTCCAATTTTCACAAAGACGTCCTCGGCAATTCCACAAGCTAGAATCGTAGAATGATCGGCCATTTCGATTGACATTTTTGAAGGAATGAGATTTGGAAGATTGAGCGATTTAAAAATCTCAAGAGGCATCAAATTAATACTAGCACCAAGATCGGCCAAGGCGTAGCATTCTTCCATGTCTTGGATAGCACATGAGATTTAAAACTTTCCAGGATCGCCAACTTTTTGAGGTATGCGGCTTAGAAAAACCGAAGAACAACTAGACGATTTTTGCAATTTCTCTTTGTTATTCAACATACTTTTGAAGTTCGCGGCAAATCGAGGCATCATGACTAAGGCGTCGGCAAAACTTATATTAAAATGCAAGTCACGAAACATTTTCATAAAAAGTTCAAATTGATAATTATTTCGTTCTTGTGCCTTTTCCTTGTCTCGTCTTGATGGGTAGGGTAAAGGTGGTGTGGGTTGGGGCAAATTAGGCATAGGCAACGGCCTTGGAATCTCGGGTTCCATGATTGGTGTAGGTTCAACCGTAGGTGTGGTTTGAGCGGTACTTCGTGGGCTTGGAATTTGCTCCTTTTCAACCACAACCTCGGGTTCTTTCTCTTTTCCTTCTCCATAGAAGTACTTGGACGAGAAGTGGGTTCTTTGAAAGTCTTACCACTACGAGTGGCAACAACCTTCAATTCTCCTTTCGGGTTCACGATGGTATCACTAGGAAGACCACCCGAAGAAGAGGGCTTACACATGATAGCTTCAAACATTTTAGCCATACGGTCTTCAAACTTAGATTGCCTAGCATCCGCTTTTAACAACTCTTGCTTAATCTCATGTTGTCCTTGCTCCATTTTTTGTTGATTTTGTTGGAGTCGTGTGACATTTCCTTCCATTTTATTAGCATGAGTTTTAAGTTCATTAGCAAGTTCGTTTTTAAGCTCGTTTTTCAACTCGGATCTTAAGCTAACCATCTCACGTTGCATATTATCAAACTTAGCATCATTAGCCTTTGCATAACTCAAAAACTCTCCTTGAAGATTTTTGGTGTGATCATTTTGAAAACCTTGGGCATTGTTTTGAAAATCACGGTTTTGGTTTTGATTTGAAATTTGCCCATTACCACTTTGATAATTACCTTTGTTATAGTTCCTTTGATTTCCTTGGTAATTTCCACCTTAGTTGTTGTTGCGATAATTATTAGCATTTTGATTTGGTGGAGCTTGATTCAAACGAGAACCTTGACCGATTTGGTTATAAGTTCCCGTGGCTACAAAAGCATTCGAAGTGTTACCATCCGCGGTAATGCACTCGGAAAGATCATGAGCTCCCCCACACGACAAACAACTTTTAGAAACCGCTTTAACCGAAGCGGAATTGGAAGCTTCTTGAGCCTTCCAATGGGACATAAGGTTAGCAAATCTATCGAAAAATCGGTTTTCTTCATTTGCTTCATCATGTAATGCATTGATACTACGAGACGATGATGACGAGCCCAATTTGGCAACACTCGGTGTGTGACGAGGGCTATAAACCTTAGACCTATTCTCGATTATGACCAAAGCTTCTTCAACCGTTTTACACAAAACATTACCACCCGCGGCGGCATTTAAATAATCTCTTTCATGATCGTTAAGTCCATTGTAAAACGTGTCGATTTGGTGCAAATCAGAAAAACCGTGATGAGGACATTCATGTAACATCTCCTTAAACCTATTCCAAGCCGTAGAAAAACTTTCATTTGATTCTTGTGAAAATTTACAAATCTCATTTTTCAAATGCGTAGTCTTAGAGGGCGGAAAAAATTGGTTCACAAACTTTGAAACGAGATCCTTCCACGTCAATATAGAATTGGGTGGCTCTTTCTCTAACCAAATTTTAGCGGGCCCCGCTAAAGAATACGGAAAAAGCATCATCTTAATCGAGTCATTCGAGACATCCTTAAATTTGCACGTGGCGGTAAGACGATTAAATTGGCGGATATGGTTGTGGGGATTGTCCTTCTCATCTCCACGGAATTTGTTGTTTTGGATCATCGAAAACAAACCCGTTTTCACCTCAAAATTCTCCGCAAGGATTGCGGGAATCACAATAGCTTCTCCATAACCCTCGGTGGGTGCTTGAAGTAACTCCATCATAGTTCGATTCGCCATGGTTGGTTCTTCTCGTACAATGGGTTCGTCAATAGGAGACTCCTCACTAGAATGAGTTGGAGTGGGAGTTTTGTTCTTTCGTTTACGTGCACGTTTTGATTTGTTACGAGTGAGCGTAAACGTCACGTACAACGTGGAGACGAGCAAAGAAGATTCTTTTTGGTATTTTGTGTTTTTCAATTTTTTTGTGGTTTTTGATGGTATTAACCTTTTTGGAAATTGGTGAATGTATTAAGTAGACAAAAAGTCCACAAATCTCCTCCTCAATCAAATCTCTTGATTAAAAAGGCCTCAAGGAATGAAAACGATCACGTGGAGTGAACGCCTTCGATGACTTTAGAACGATGGTGGAACACCAAATCGTTCAAGAGGGTTTAATCAAATAGAAACCAAGAAAATATATATGATATGTAATAATACTTTGGGCGGCAAAACCCTCGATTCACTCTCAAAATCAAATACGCACAAGCAAGCGGAGGAAACGAGGCGGCGCGAAGCACTTAAGAGCCTTTTTCCTTTAGGTCGTGAAATACAACCGCCTTATACCCACCTTATAGTTTGTATTATCAAGATTAAGCTTCACGAAAGTATTTATCTATTTTTGCCTTTTTTCTTTGGTTTGAGATTCGAATACAATGATCGAGTGATGAAATCCCGAATCAAGGTTGTGATTTCTCACGTATTTGGAGTACTTGTGTATTTATTGTTCTACGTATACAATATAGTAATAATATTCACAAAAACCGAAAAACGATAATACGTATTAATAGAGTGCTATTAATACAAATACTATTATGGATAATATGGAAAACAACAATGGTTCAATCAAAACACAACACGCCTCCCCGGCAGCGGCGCCAAAAATGATATAGTATTTTTGTATACCCTTTTAGGAAAAAGAGGCAACAAAGTGGTAAGCGTTAACGAGTGATTTAGGAAAACCACAAGTTATGACCCTATGTGTGGGGATCGTTCTCTCGAGGAGGCATGTGTGTTGTGTAATGAATGATTGATTTTGTTTTTAATTATTAACAAGAAGAAAAGAAGAGAAAATGACGAAGACGAAAAAATTGAAAAATAGGCAAAAACACTACTAGAAAGTCACGACGTAGAAACGTAAAAATGACTAAAATTAAAATTTTAACCTAAAAATTCCTAAAAATTACTAAAAATCCACAATAATATTCTAAGAGTTTACAAAAAATCCAAACTTGCCAAAACCTTTTAATTAATTTAATAATGACTTTTTAATGCTAATTAAAGCCCTAAAAATCACTTTTAAATATTAAAAAGCCCTAAACAAGATTTAATAGTTTGTATACCTCAAAAATGACCTAATTAAACTAAAAACTATTTTTAAAAAATTTAAAAACAAATTAAACTATTTTTAAACTCTAAAAACTATTAAAATCTATTAAATCTTAAATTAATTCTAAAAATTAATTGAAAATCCTAGAAATTATTTGGAAAGTGAAAAAGTTCCTAATTTAATGTCTAGAATCTAGGAAAAATGAAAAAAAGTTAAAAATAAAACTTTGAATTTTTATGAATAAAATAATAATAAAATATTCCAAAAAATAAAAAGTCCCTAAATAAATTCTAAAAAATTCTCAAAAATCCTAAATATTCTAACTAAGACAAAAATGTAAATTAAAGCTCCTAAAACCTCTTAATTAATTTTATGTTAATTTTTAAAGTTTAATAAAAAAACCTAAAATCAAATAAAATTAAAAATTAAAGTTTTTGAAAACTTTAGGATATGAAAACCTCAAAAATATAAATTAAAACTTAAAAACTATTTTTTTGGATTTTTATATTACTGTTTACTATTTTTTATACACTTTCTAAATTTAAAACTAAAAATAATCCTAATAATTAATTAAATAATGGGAAAAATAAAACTTTTAAACAGAAAAATCCTAAACTCTAATATTATCCTAGGAAAAATGAAAGGAAGCAAAAATGCTTATTCAATAAGCCAGAATAAGCTTAAAAGCCCACGGCTTATTTAAATGAGAACAAAACAAAGACACCTTATATAACTATTGAAATGAAAGGTTAACATAAAAACTCATCTGGATCACTGGTAGAACCCCTCACTCCTGAGCTGCAGGTCGGGGGTTCGAGTCCAGGCAGGGTGAAGTTTTTACTTTTTATTTTCTTTTTTTTTTCTTTTTAAAACTCAAACAGTACCCTCTTATAGCTTAAAAAACACAAATACAATCCAGATTTATCAAAGATTTAAGCTAATTGAAGCCAAAAACGTGGCCAGGTCTGCTTTGGTTTCTGATGAACAAGTGATGTGCGTACACTTGTGCACTAAACTACCAAGAGGACTTGGTTTGCTGGTGATTTTGTGGATGTTCTTGGATAAACAAGGCACCCTTGTGCTCTTTGGAGCACAAGGAGTCAAGACAAGTAGAAATCAAGCAGGTAAAGAGCACAAAATCAAAGCAGATTGCACAAAAAGGCCAAACAATGTTGCTGATATTCAATAAGCAGGTCTGGGGGTTGTTTGAGCTAAAAACTTGCACAATAATGATATTCAAGGGCTCAAAATTTGTACACAAACTCACTAACTAGCATGCAAACAAACACAAATCCTTCCTAAGCCCAGATCCTAGCAGATTACAAGATTCAAGCTCAAATTTCAAAGAGATAAGCAAAAAAATGACAAGGCAATTTTTATCTAACTTATTCCACTTTTTACCACATGCACATGCTTCAAATCTTTACCAAACTGAACCAAAACTAGTTTATAGCCTTAAACTACCCTACTGAATCTTTCTAACACGTTTTATCTCTCAAAATCCTTCAAAAATTTCAATTAAAAAGCAGATCCAAACACCCCTTTAAAAATCTTAAAACGATTTTAACACTTCAAATCTTTTCAAAACCTATCCTAGCTAATTCTAATAGCATCTCACATGCATATTATCACTACTTGATCAATTTCAAACCATCTTAATAACACTTAAGCAACTTCTATGCAAAATCACCCAAATCACAAAATAAGTAGAAAAATGGAAAAGGTTAAAACTTTTACCTCAGGGACTTACATCCAAGTCCCTTGTGGATGTTAATCCACCTCCCTATACACTCGGGTGTATGCAGAAACTATGATCAACACAAATTACCTACCTGCTAAGAAAAGAAAACACAAAAAAATGCAAAATATCCAATGAAACTGGTTTTCTGAAACTTACAAACTTTTGAAACCCAATAACCTTTGAAACTTAACAGGTTTTAATCAAATCCAAACTCACAAATCAAAACTTCCTTTCCACTTTCACTTCAAGGGAGTTTGATTTCTGAAATTTGAATCAAATTTAAAACTTTTATAAAACTTTTGAAAATCCTCAAAACACACAAGTGTTCACACAATTTTGAAAATGGAACTCAGTTTTAGCTTTTAACACAACACACAACTTTTTAAATCTAATAAAAGGAATTACAATTGTTTAAACACAAATACCAAACTTCATTAATTTAAAAAAGGAATTACAAGGTTTTTTGGCTAAAAACTGGAACAACGAAAGGAGTCACAGGTCGACATCCTTTTATACTACTTGAAAGACTATTCTAGAATCTCAAAACCCTAAACATGAATTGCCAAAAGTGCCCTTTGAAGATTTGACTGATTTTGGGTCAAAAATCGCCCATGTGATATGCCAGCCTTGCTTGTGATGTTTGAATGAATCACAGTCGTCCATGTGAGCTTGGGGACCAAGGGGAGTATCCTACACGTTGGTTTGGTCGGGTTTTGGGGTTGTGGGAAAGAGACGGGTGCAGGGGAGGTCTGGGGAGGGGTCCACAACACATGTGATGGTGTTTTGTGGAGTGGGAAATGGTTAGGGCATGGATAATTAGTGATCTGCACAAGATTGGGGAATAACCCCTTGTTTTGGGTGTGATTGGTCTGGGTGGGGTTTTAGGGTTTAAGTGGATTAAGACCAGGTTTAATCTATTTTTGGTATAAACACTTTTTAAAAAAGTGTTTTAGGTGGGAAAAGTTGGGGTGTGTTGACTGGGGTTTGACCCTGGTTTATTTAATAAACCGGGTGTGGGTTTGGGTTGGGTGGATAATGGGTAGGGTATTTGTTATTTGGGTGGGTTTTAGTGACGTGGCAAGGCCTGAATGGTGGTGGAAGTTTGGTGGTTTGGCAGAAACAGTCCCCAAGTATTCACTTTCTTTGCACTTTGTATTAATTAGCCATCAGCGCCCAATTTGCCTTTATCAACTTTTGCCAAGTTGTCATTTTTGGCACAAAACCTTTAAAAACTTTATCCAAGGGTTTCTTTTGTATATTCTTCAAATTTTAGGGACTGGTCTTGTACAATCTTCAAATATCAAGGACCATACTTATACATTTGACATTTGGAGGGTCAATTGTGACAAGTTCTTCAAAGATGAGGGACCAAAATTGCCAATCTTCAATTCTTCAAGGGTCATTTTGCAATTTTCCAAACTTGGGCCCGGTTCATTGTGCGACTTCGTTTCCCGTGTTCGTTTTTGATTGATTCTTGTGATCTTTTGCCAATTCCTCAATATCCGTACCTAAAAATACACAAGTAACAAATACGAGCATATATTTGGCATATTTGATGATATTTTATTGATTTTAAGCCCGATTTGGACGATGAGACCATGTATAAAAGCAGTCTCATCACTCCCCCATACTAAACCATTGACGTGCCCTCACGCAATGCTAGAATAAAGTATCGAAGCATCTCCAAAATTCAATTTTATTCACTTTATTCAATGATAAACTACTACATTACTACTATTGCTACTACTTGCGTTTTAGACATAATGTATGATTTTCATCGCAGAATGGGACGTTTAGGTTCATAGAATAAGAACACGTGAATGCTTCGTTAGAAATAATTTCGTCGTCCTCGATTTTCACCTTATTTCCATGCCAAGCGTGCAACGAGATCATTGTCATTATAAGTTAGTAATGCTAACACTACTCATATGCCCTAATCACGTACTTATTCTCCCATTATTCCTAAGTTGTATCTCTTATATTTTATTATGTCTTAATGATCACGAGGATACATCATTGACTTATGCGATAATAGAGATTTAGGTCTAAAAATAGAGTCCTAACGGTGTAACTAAGACCATCAAATCAATAACCCCTCCTAATAGACAACGATGTCAAAAAAATTAAGTTGACAAGAAGAATCGATAAACACGGTTTTATAACGGTTTTGAACATGAGACTTATTACCAAGACTTTTATACGCCCCCTAACGGAAGGGCCTTATTATCTTTGGTTTACCTCCATCTTTTATTCAACTTCGCCATGAAGCTTTTATTATGACTTCGGTCTTGCCTTGCCTTTTATTATCCGCCTCATCGGTGGTTTTATTAGCCAGAGACGTATATCCTCACGCTAAAGCGAATTTTGGATCTTTAAAGCTTCGAAGATTAAGGCTTGATTCACTTTCAATTTTGCATAGATTTTAGGCCTTGTGGGGCTTCAAATTGTTTGCTAGATTTAGGTGAGCACTTGAAATCTTATTATTGGGTGAAGCTTTCGATTATTGGGGTGCCAATACTTCAAAACCGTGACGCTGGCGATACCTTAATGTCTTTCCAATTTAATTACACGGAAGCTACTAGAAAAGACTAGAAACCCAACAATCAAAACTAAACCGCTAAGTCAATATTTATTAAGCAAAAAATATTTACAAGCGAAGGGAGAATAAGCAAACAACGAGAACACATGAGTTTTTGAAAGAATACGAGTACTCTACGTTTAGCATAGTAGCTTATAATTAACTCTATCATTTCTCGTCCTCATTTAAGAGACTTAGCCTAATGTGTAGTTAAGGAATCAAAGCTAAGTGCTCAACACGCACGGTCGAGTCAAAAATTACTCTTATTCTCGCCATCGGAAAACCTACATTCGTGTCTTAAAACACTTATAAAACATGAGAAAAATTTTAAAATTTGGCCATTTTTAGCCTTATTTTGCAACAAAACGATAACAAAATGATAAACTTTGGACAGCGTGAAGGTTTGGCAAGGCAAGTATCTATTCACCCCCCAATACTAAAGTTAAACATTGTCCTCAATGTTTCGAGTCTAGGGGTGCAAACACCCCCATACTAGAGACGTAGTCGAATGCCTAATCTAGCATGGAAAGGGTGTAACCGTTAAATTTAAAGCCGTTTATGAAGTGTGCTAAAAACCTAAGGTTAGAATATAAAAGGATATATCATATGGATATTGGGAAAGGCCTCCAAAGCAAACGATCGAGTGCTCCCATAAAACGAACACGAGAGGCTCCAATCGTGAAGATCATGATCTAAAAACCACAATTCACAAACAATCACGGAACAAAGGTTGGAAGGGCACAAATCCCCTCACATTACACTAATTAGAAAGCAATAATATGTACATGGATAAGCATGGGTCTCCCCCACGAGGCACCTTGTTTTTGATAACCGAGTCAAAAGCTCGACTCGAATCCCCATAAATGTGATCATTTAGGGATAATCATGGTGTGGTCAATTTTTAGTGGGGCTTACATGATAAACAAGGCCCAAAAGCACGTGGAGTACTTTAAAAATCCGATAAACGTATACCGGGGTCAAAGATAGCGTCTTCGTTTTCGGATGAAAGACGAAACAACGCTTCTTCAACACAAACCCCAATGGGGTAGAAGAAAATAGGAGAGAAGAAATAGAAGGGTGGGACAATGGGTAAGTCATAACATTGAGCTACTCGAGGTAGACTCGCACCAATCAAATGAAAAGATTTTCCATTTATTGCATCGGTGGAAGACCGAGATTTCCCTATATAAGCAATTCCAGGATCAAATATCTCGTCCTCGGTGGAGAAAGGGGAGGGAACATAAGGGGATTCCCCCATACTAAGTCCACACAAAGCATCGTCAAAAGGAGAAGACGAGCTTGTAGTACTCAATAAACGCGGTGATGACGGAGTTAGAATTGTAGAAAAATCTTTTAAATTAAATTCAAAATCTTTTCCTTTTTCATCTTTAACACTCTCCTCGTGAAAACCCGATTTGATTATGTCAAAAATATTTGGTGTATCTAAAACGATGTTAGTCACACTAAAAATTCTCACATTTTGAAATCTTTTTGGTTTAGGTGGTGGCAAGTTTTCAAATCTTTTGTCAACAAAGAAAACCTCCCCATCGGGATCAACGTATTCATCATCCGAAGAATCACTCGAGATTGGAATCATAGGCTTAACACTCTTAACCTCCACCGGCGGAGGGGACGGAACTTCATTTTTATCAACTCTTAAAACTCTATTGGAAATTCATTTGCAAATGCTTTTGATGGGATTGACATTGTACAAAGATGTGATCGAATACACATGAGAAAGAGTGGAGTTTTGGGTTGCATTAATGACGAGTTCTTCCTCATTGAAACGAAGAGTGATTTTTCTTGCATGCACATCGATAAGTGCTCTCGAGGTATCCAAAAAAGATCGACCTAAAATTAACGGAACTTTAGGATCGATAGGAATATCAACAACAATGAAGTCTACAGGATAGTAGAACTTTCCAATTTTCACAAAGACGTCCTCGGCAACTCCACAAGCTAGAATCGTAGAATGATGGGCCATTTCGATTGACATTTTTGAAGGAGTGAGATTTGGAAGATTGAGCGATTTAAAAATCTCAAGAGGCATCAAATTAATACTAGCACCAAGATCGGCCAAGGCGTAGCATTCTTCCATGTCTTGGATAGCACATGGGATTAAAAACTTTCCAGGATCACCGACTTTTTGAGGTATGCGGCTTAGAAAAACCGAAGAACAACTAGACGATTTTTGCAATTTCTCTTTGTTATTCAACATACTTTTGAAGTTCGCGGCAAATCGAGGCATCATGACTAAGGCGGCGGCAAAACTTATATTAAAATGCAAGTCACGAAACATTTTCATAAAAAGTTCAAATTGATAATTATTTCGTTCTTGTGCCTTTTCCTTGTCTCGTCTTGATGGGTAGGGTAAAGGTGGTGTGGGTTGGGGCAAATTAGGCATAGGCAACGGCCTTGGAATCTCGGGTTCCATGATTGGTGTAGGTTCAACCGTAGGTGTGGTTTGAGCGGTACTTCGTGGGCTTGGAATTTGCTCCTTTTCAACCACAACCTCGGGTTCTTTCTCTTTTTCCTTCTCCATAGAAGTACTTGGACGAGAAGTGGGTTCTTTGAAAGTCTTACCACTACGAGTGGCAACAACCTTCAACTCTCCTTTCGGGTTCACGATGGTATCACTAGGAAGACCACCCGAAGAAGAGGGCTTACACATGATAGCTTCAAACATTTTAGCCATACGGTCTTCAAACTTAGATTGCCTAGCATCCGCTTTTAACAACTCTTGCTTAATCTCATGTTGTCCTTGCTCCATTTTTTGTTGATTTTGTTGGAGTCGTGTGACATTTCCTTCCATTTTATTAGCATGAGTTTTAAGTTCATTAGCAAGTTCGTTTTTAAGCTCGTTTTTCAACTCGGATCTTAAGCTAACCATCTCACGTTGCATATTATCAAACTTAGCATCATTAGCCTTTGCATAACTCAAAAACTCTCCTTGAAGATTTTTGGTGTGATCATTTTGAAAACCTTGGGCATTGTTTTGAAAATCACGGTTTTGGTTTTGATTTGAAATTTGCCCATTACCACTTTGATAATTACCTTTGTTATAGTTCCTTTGATTTCCTTGGTAATTTCCACCTTGGTTGTTGTTGCGATAATTATTAGCATTTTGATTTGGTGGAGCTTGATTCGAACGAGAACCTTGACCGATTTGGTTATAAGTTCCCGTGGCTACAAAAGCATTCGAAGTGTTACCATCCGCGGTAATGCACTCGGAAAGATCATGAGCTCCCCCACACGACAAACAACTTTTAGAAACCGCTTTAACCGAAGCGGAATTGGAAGCTTCTTGAGCCTTCCAATGGGACATAAGGTTAGCAAATCTATCGAAAAATCGGTTTTCTTCATTTGCTTCATCATGTAATGCATTGATACTACGAGACGATGATGACGAGCCCAATTTGGCAACACTCGGTGTGTGACGAGGGCTATAAACCTTAGAACTATTCTCGATTATGACCAAAGCTTCTTCAACCGTTTTACACAAAAAATTACCACCCGCGGCGGCATTTAAATAATCTCTTTCATGATCGTTAAGTCCATTGTAAAACGTGTCGATTTGGTGAAAATCGGAAAAACCGTGATGAGGACATTCATGTAACATCTCCTTAAACCTATTCCAAGCCGTAGAAAAACTTTCATTTGATTCTTGTGAAAATTTAGAAATCTCATTTTTCAAATGCGTAGTCTTAGAGGGCGGAAAAAATTGGTTCACAAACTTTGAAACGAGATCCTTCCACATCAATATAGAATTGGGTGGCTCTTTCTCTAACCAAATTTTAGCGGGCCCCGCTAAGGAATACGGAAAAAGCATCATCTTAATCGAGTCATTCGAGACATCCTTAAATTTGCACGTGGCGGTAAGACGATTAAATTGGCGGATATGGTTGTGGGGATTGTCCTTCTCATCACCACGGAATTTGTTGTTTTGGATCATCGACAACAAACCCGTTTTCACCTCAAAATTCTCCGCAAGGATTGCGGGAATCACAATAGCTTCTCCATAACCCTCGGTGGGTGCTTGAAGTAACTCCATCATAGTTCGATTCGCCATGGTTGGTTCTTCTCGTACAATGGGTTCGTCAATAGGAGACTCCTCACTAGAATGAGTTGGAGTGGGAGTTTTGTTCTTTCGTTTACGTGCACGTTTTGCTTTGTTACGAGTGAGCATAAACGTCACGTACAACGTGGAGACGAGCAAAGAAGATTCTTTTTGGTATTTTGTGTTTTTCAATTTTTTTGTGGTTTTTGATGGTATTAACCTTTTTGGAAATTGGTGAATGTATTAAGTAGACAAAAAGTCCACAAATCTCCTCCTCAATCAAATCTCTTGATTAAAAAGGCCTCAAGGAATGAAAACGATCACGTGGAGTGAACGCCTTCGATGACTTTAGAACGATGGTGGAACACCAAATCGTTCAAGAGGGTTTAATCAAATAGAAACCAAGAAAATATATATGATATGTAATAATACTTTGGGCGGCAAAACCCTCGATTCACTCTCAAAATCAAATACGCACAAGCAAGCGGAGGAAACGAGGCGGCGCGAAGCACTTAAGAGCCTTTTTCCTTTAGGTCGTGAAATACAACCGCCTTATACCCACCTTATAGTTTGTATTATCAAGATTAAGCTTCACGAAAGTATTTATCTATTTTTGCCTTTTTTCTTTGGTTTGAGATTCAAATACAATGATCGAGTGATGAAATCCCGAATCAAGGTTGTGATTTCTCACGTATTTGGAGTACTTGTGTATTTATTGTTCTACGTATACAATATAGTAATAATATTCACAAAAACCGAAAAACGATAATACGTATTAATAGAGTGCTATTAATACAAATACTATTATGGATAATATGGAAAACAACAATGGTTCAATCAAAACACAACACGCCTCCCCGGCAGCGGCGCCAAAAATGATATAGTATTTTTGTATACCCTTTTAGGAAAAAGAGGCAACAAAGTGGTAAGCGTTAACGAGTGATTTAGGAAAACCACAAGTTATGACCCTATGTGTGGGGATCGTTCTCTCGAGGAGGCACGTGTGTTGTGTAATGAATGATTGATTTTGTTTTTAATTATTAACAAGAAGAAAAGAAGAGAAAATGACGAAGACGAAAAAATTGAAAAATAGGCAAAAACACTACTAGAAAGTCACGACGTAGAAACGTAAAAATGACTAAAATTAAAATTTTAACCTAAAAATTCCTAAAAATTACTAAAAATCCACAATAATATTCTAAGAGTTTACATAAAATCCAAACTTGCCAAAACCTTTTAATTAATTTAATAATGACTTTTTAATGCTAATTAAAGCCCTAAAAATCACTTTTAAATATTAAAAAGCCCTAAACAAGATTTAATAGTTTTTAAACCTCAAAAATGACCTAATTAAACTAAAAACTATTTTTAAAAAATTTAAAAACAAATTAAACTATTTTTAAACTCTAAAAACTATTAAAATCTATTAAATCTTAAATTAATTCTAAAAATTAATTGAAAAGCCTAGAAATTATTTGGAAAGTGAAAAAGTTCCTAATTTAATGTCTAGAATCTAGGAAAAATGAAAAAAAGTTAAAAAATAAAACTTTGAATTTTTATGAATAAAATAATAATAAAATATTCCAAAAAATAAAAAGTCCCTAAATAAAATCTAAAAAATTCTCAAAAATCCTAAATATTCTAACTAAGACAAAAATGTAAATTAAAGCTCCTAAAAGCTCTTAATTAATTTTATATTAATTTTTAAAGTTTAATAAAAAAACCTAAAATCAAATAAAATTAAAAATTAAAGTTTTTGAAAACTTTATGATATGAAAACCTCAAAAATATAAATTAAAACTTAAAAACTATTTTTTTGGATTTTTATATTACTGTTTACTATTTTTTATACACTTTCTAAATTTAAAACTAAAAATAATCCTAATAATTAATTAAATAATGGGAAAAATAAAACTTTTAAACAGAAAAATCCTAAACTCTAATATTATCCTAGGAAAAATGAAAGGAAGCAAAAATGCTTATTCAATAAGCCAGAATAAGCTTAAAAGCCCACGACTTATTTAAATGAGAACAAAACAAAGACACCTTATATAACTATTGAAATGAAAGGTTAACATAAAAACTCATCTGGATCACTGGTAGAACCCCTCACTCCTGAGCTGCAGGTCGGGGGTTCGAGTCCAGGCAGGGTGAAGTTTTTACTTTTTATTTTCTTTTTTTTTCTTTTTAAAACTCAAACAGTACCCTCTTATAGCTTAAAAAACACAAATACAATCCAGATTTATCAAAGATTTAAGCTAATTGAAGCCAAAAACGTGGCCAGGTCTGCTTTGGTTTCTGATGAACAAGTGATGTGCATACACTTGTGCACTAAACTACCAAGAGGACTTGGTTTGCTGGTGATTTTGTGGATGTTCTTGGATAAACAAGGCACCCTTATGCTCTTTGGAGCACAAGGAGTCAAGACAAGTAGAAATCAAGCAGGTAAAGAGCACAAAATCAAAGCAGATTGCACAAAAAGGCCAAACAATGTTGCTGATATTCAATAAGCAGGTCTGGGGGTTGTTTGAGCTAAAAACTTGCACAATAATGATATTCAAGGGCTCAGAATTTGTACACAAACTCACTAACTAGAATGCAAACAAACACAAATCCTTCCTAAGCCCAGATCCTAGCAGATTACAAGATTCAAGCTCAAATTTCAAAGAGATAAGCAAAAAAATGACAAGGCAATTTTTATCTAACTTATTCCACTTTTTACCACATGCACATGCTTCAAATCTTTACCAAACTGAACCAAAACTAGTTTATAGCCTTAAACTACCCTACTGAATCTTTCTAACACGTTTTATCTCTCAAAATCCTTCAAAAATTTCAATTAAAAAGCAGATCCAAACACCCCTTTAAAAATCTTAAAACGATTTTAACACTTCAAATCTTTTCAAAACCTATCCTAGCTAATTCTAATAGCATTTCACATGCATATTATCACTACTTGATCAATTTCAAACCATCTTAACAACACTTAAGCAACTTCTATGCAAAATCACCCAAATCACCAAATAAGCAGAAAAATGGAAAAGGTTAAAACTTTTACCTCAGGGACTTACATCCAAGTCCCTTGTGGATGTTAATCCACCTCCCTATACACTCGGGTGTATGCAGAAACTATGATCCACACAAATTACCTAACTGCTAAGAAAAGAAAACACAAAAAAATGCAAAATATCCAATGAAACTGATTTTCTGAAACTTACAAACTTTTGAAACCCAATAACCTTTGAAACTTAACAGGTTTTAATCAAATCCAAACTCAAAAATCAAAACTTCCTTTCCACTTTCACTTCAAGGGAGTTTGATTTCTGAAATTTGAATCAAAATTAAAACTTTTGAAAAACTTTTGAAAATCCTCAAAACACACAAGTGTTCACACAATTTTGAAAATGGAACTCAGTTTTAGCTTTTAACACAACACACAACTTTTTAAATCTAATAAAAGGAATTACAATTGTTTAAACACAAATACCAAACTTCATTAATTTAAAAAAGGAATTACAAGGTTTTTTGGCTAAAAACTGGAACAACGAAAGGAGTCACAGGTCGACATCCTTTTATACTACTTGAAAGACTATTCTAGAATCTCAAAACCCTAAACATGAATTGCCAAAAGTGCCCTTTGAAGATTTGACTGATTTTGGGTCAAAAATCGCCCATGTGATATGCCAGCCTTGCTTGTGATGTTTGAATGAATCACAGTCGTCCATGTGAGCTTGGGGACCAAGGGGAGTATCCTACACGTTGGTTTGGTCGGGTTTTGGGGTTGTGGGAAAGAGACGGGTGCAGGGGAGGTCTGGGGAGGGGTCCACAACACATGTGATGGTGTTTTGTGGAGTGGGAAATGGTGAGGGCATGGATAATTAGTGATCTGCACAAGATTGGGGAATAACCCCTTGTTTTGGGTGTGATTGGTCTGGGTGGGGTTTTAGGGTTTAAGTGGATTAAGACCAGGTTTAATCTATTTTTGGTATAAACACTTTTTAAAAAAGTGTTTTAGGTGGGAAAAGTTAGGGTGTGTTGACTGGGGTTTGACCCTGGTTTATTTAATAAACCGGGTGTGGGTTTGGGTTGGGTGGATAATGGGTAGGGTATTTGTTATTTGGGTGGGTTTTAGTGACGTGGCAAGGCCTGAATGGTGGTGGAAGTTTGGTGGTTTGGCAGAAACAGTCCCCAAGTATTCACTTTCTTTGCACTTTGTATTAATTAGCCATCAGCGCCCAATTTGCCTTTATCAACTTTTGCCAAGTTGTCATTTTTGGCACAAAACCTTTAAAAACTTTATCCAAGGGTTTCTTTTGTATATTCTTCAAATTTCAGGGACTGGTCTTGTACAATCTTCAAATATCAAGGACCATACTTGTACATTTGACATTTGGAGGGTCAATTGTGACAAGTTCTTCAAATATGAGGGACCAAAATTGCAAATCTTCAATTCTTCAAGGGTCATTTTGCAATTTTCCAAACTTGGGCCCGGTTCATTGTGCGACTTCGTTTCCCGTGTTCGTTTTTGATTGATTCTTGTGATCTTTTGCCAATTCCTCAATATCCGTACCTAAAAATACACAAGTAACAAATACGAGCATATATTTGGCATATTTGATGATATTTTATTGATTTTAAGCCCGATTTGGACGATGAGACCATGTATAAAAGCAGTCTCATCAAGCACATTACTCACATCATAGACAACGCATAAAAATCACGTCGTTTAATAATAAAGCATTTCTATTCATAAATATCAAATTTACATAGGTCCCAAGTCATTGTATTTAATACAGGTTTTACAAAGTATTTGAATGGAAAAAATTATTTAGGTGCGGGCCATGAATTCTTGTTGTCTTTCCGAGAATTACCTTCAAGTACCTGAGATAAAACATGTTAAAAGAAAAGGTCAGCGATAACGCCGAGTGAATTCATAGAGTTTAATAAAATCCATCAATTTAACATCGGTATAAAATTATTACCGAAAATCATTTTGTACAATTCATTGTAATAGGCCATAAAATAGCCAAAGTCATTTAATACAAATCCTTATCAAAATCATAATATAGGCTTTCGCTTTCAAAATCATTATACGACCAATGTCGTAAAAATATCATACAATACGTTTTATAACGTTGTATGGAGTTAAATAAAAACCGTTATATGATTATGGTTATGAAAACCAAAACACGAACATAATATCAATAGTAAGACACCGTATTGCTAGTCAGGCAATATATTGTAATTTAATGCTTAAAGCAGTATTTCGTTAATTTGGATTATTATAAGCCGCATGACATTGTTACCTTACTGTAACCAACAACGGGTAGCTAACCCAATACTCAATTTGCCCATCAAAATTAGCATGTCTTCACAATAATCACGCTTGTGTAAATCTTCTCGTACATAAATTTGCTTACCAATCAATGTGGCACGACGGGGATCAACCGTCAAGGCGCGAACTGGGGTGATCGTCCCCAAATAGTACTATTATATGCATAAGCGTCTACCAAATCCCGGTAGTTCACAATTCATGCTAATGGTACTTTTAGTGACATAACCTAACTTTAATAATCCATTTAATTTCATCTATCGGGTCATATAATCATTCATCGGGTCATACAATCATTCGGGGCCAAATCAATAAACAAACAATCGGGACAAATGGTGTCCTATTTTAGTAAAACTAACATGTTATCTCCCTCGCGGGTTTATAAAATATTTCATAAAATCATTTAAAAGAGTGCGAGGCTATGAACTCACGTTGATGTGGGAAGGCGGGTTATCGGCAATTCGGACGTACGGTGCGTGCTTCAATCACGGAAACCTAGACAAATAATACTCGTCTTAGACTCTTGTCCAATGAATTTATAAAAATAACAATTATGTATACATATGATGATTTTATATATATGATGATCAAGTGGGTTTACATATTCTCTTTTACTCATTTTAGTGTTTATGTGTTGATAACTTTTATACTAGTTTACTAGTTTTACCTATTTACATGTTTTAAGTCCAATAAGCTTATTATAAGTTCTTTAACTTGTGTTAATCCATTTTATACTTGTATTATCAGTATTTACACTTTACATGTTGGGCCCAAATGGGTTAAGCCCAATAAATAAGTTTATAAGTGTTTTAGTCCATTTTGTTGTATTATTAGTCCAATAACGTTAACTTAGCCCGTTAATGTCCGTATGTATATAGTTTGGTTTTTATCGGTTTTTACTTGTTATATATGTTTATATATCATTATATGAGTTTATAAAAGTTTACATTAGACGGGTCCAACCGTCTAAGTTTTATTTAACAAAAACGTTAATTTTACGGTAATAGCCGAAAAAGTCGTAAAAATCATGTTTATAGTTTTATAACTGATAAGTGTGAAAACACTCATCAATAATGGTCCTAAAACCGCTCAAAACACAGTCAAATACATACTATTTAACTTTAAAATATCAGAATTACGCGTGTATTTGTGTTTTGTGTATTTCAGGTAAATAAGATGCATTTTGGAGCAAACACGCGTTTTCAAGGGTTTTATCTGAAGAAAGACGAAGAAAAAGACGAAAGATGCTTTCAAGGACCTTACTTGTCAATATTTCAAAGAAGGAGGGCTTAGCTTTCAATTTTCATAAAGACGAAGGATGGAAAGAAATTGATTTAAAAGTTTTTATAACATTTGATACAATTAACAAAGATTGAGGACCAAATGGAAAATAAAGGGAAAAAAAATTTTACTAAACTTTTATAATCGTGGTCATTGACCAAGATGGTCAGACATACAATACAACTTTCTCCTTCATCTTCTCAACAAAGAGAGAAAAAGAAACAAACGTCTTTTCTCCATATCCACCATCACACCTGCAAATCAAAGTTACGAGAGAAGAAATGGGTTTCAGACAAAGCTTCAAACAGCAAAATTACTCCTCTTGATCTCCTCTACATGTAGACATCAATTAATTTGATCAAGACTCGAAGACGAATAAAACCCCAATTTGAAGAATAAAGAATAAATCAAAAATGAAGAACGAGTCACCTTATCCTCGTATTTTACACGTGGCGATTATTGATTGGAGGACACACGTCATCCCACTTCCCTCGACGGCTATAAATAGAGACGAAGACCCTTACTTTCAGACGGTTAGCATAGGAGTAGAAACACCTAGTTGTTAGGAGTAGATTAGGAGTAGTTAAGCTTTACATTTTCGCAGTCAAGTTAGTTAAGAATTCAGTTTAATTTTCTGTTAGTTTGTTTAGAAATCAGTTGTAACGAATTCTTTTCTTTACTCCATTAATAAACTTCAACACTTTCTCTTATTCTTCTTTAATAAACTACTGTCTCAATGATAAATACGATATGTTCTGCAGTTATGATTTTAGTTATAGTCCTTAACTAATTCGTCCATTAATGGAAGCTTTTGATCTTTTTCTTTCTGTCAAAACTGATAAAAAAGGTTAGTAAAGTTGGTTACAATTCAAGCCAGTCTAGAATTTGTTAGAAATCAGTTAATTCAGTTGAATTCAGTTACTGTTCATGTAAGTCAGTTAGATAAATCTTGTAATTAGACTTTATGATTGAAGTCTAATATTGCTGTTAAAAGTTTGTCGTAGATTTGTTATCAGTAATAACCGAAACCCATTAATAACAGTTTTATTAGATTTTCTAGATTAATGAAATTCCTCATCTTTCTTCAAGTTCTCATAGTTTTTCTCTTACTGTTGGATTGATATAAGTCTGGTAAGCTCATGAAGATTCGTAGAGTGGATATTGTTTAAACGTAATCTTAGATCTAATCCACTGTTAGCAGAATTCAAGTTTTTGTTTTGTTTGTTTCGTTTGTATCACTTTATGCAGGTTATCAGATTTCAAGGTGGTTGAATTTGCTGATTTGGTAGTAGCAGGGTTTCGATACTTCCTGTTGATTGTTGCTGCTGATTTTTAAGCGTAGGATTTACGGTCTTTCATTCTGGTAGTTTCTGAATAGCGTAGCCGTGGGAGTCAAGATGTCAGTTCATCAAGGATGACTTTGGATAAGCTGATTTCGGAGTAGAAGTTGAAGTCTACTGCTAGGACAATAAGCTGTGTGACTTACGCAATTCAATTCAGGAATTTGATGTCGATTTCAGTTAAGATCAGTAGTCATATTTGAGGCGCATTTGGTTTTAAGCGAGCTCAGCGCTCCGCTTCACATAAAAGGGCTAATCTTCGGATGAATAAGTTAAGCACGTTTATTTTCAGCATTTTTTTTAGTATAATCTTTTGGTTACTAGTTGTAGTTTAGCTTTACGTGTAAGCTGCTTATTTTCTTATTACATGTTATGCTCTTTATCTGTTTAAGCTGTGATTTGATTCTTGTATTTGTAAATGTTTGATTCATGCTCACTATCTGTATTAGGGTGTTTGGTAGTTCATTTCGCTCGATCTTTAAGCTGTAGGATTACACGTGTGTTGTTAGATAATAGGTAGTTAATATTTGAAATTTGTTTTCTGATTAAAGTTGTTGGGGCACTTGATTCTATTACATGTGTATCTCCTTTTCCATTTTCTCATTTAGATCTCTTATTAGTATTTGGCTGTGAAACTTTGTGGTAGACTTTGTAACAATCAGTGGAATTATTGAACGAAATTCAGTTTTAGGAGTATAGAGTAAGTATAGATTTCATTGAATAGCAAGTCGAGAGGTTGAAGTTTAGATTCGAATAATGCCATTTTTCTGAATTTAGTTCTGTGTAAGTTTGTCCAAGTTACGAGCTTAGTTTCTGATTATTGATCATTCAGTTTAGTTGATACTGTATGTACAGGAACAGTTAGTATATTCGTTGATATAGGTACTAATTCAGTTTGCTGTGAAGATTTGGTCAAACAGTAAGAATATCACATAGGAAATATAGATGTTCATCTAGTTTAGGAAGTGTTGTTTTTTGGAGTAAAAGATAGAAAGTGTATAGAGATTGATTGGTTAAAAAAAACTTTAGGCTAAATTCGTTTTCTACTGTCCACGTTTTTTTTAAGATATAATTCACATTTAGTCCTTTGATTTTAAGGAATTGATGATATGTAGTAGGCTAGGTATATGACTAGTTATATTGTTTAGAAGTATTGATTTTGGGCCAATTACTGGGCTGTTAGTTTGTTGATTAATTTTCATACGTTTGCATTTACCAAGTCATTTCTCATTTAAACTTCATTTACTGTATAGAATTAGTAAAGAATATAAAATTAGTTTTTTTTCTTGATTTACGTGCAACATTTTATATCTTGTAAATTTTTATATTTCGTGCATTTTAAATGTCGTAATTGCAATGTGTTTTTAGACTAATATGTATATGTAGTGTATTAGATATTTTTACATTTTTAAATGCTTTGTGCCAATTAGACATAAATTCCAAACAAGTTTTACAACAAAAAACAATCAAGTCAAACTTAAAAACGTTATATCAATTCGGATTGAGTCGAGAAAAACGAACTAAAAAATGAGATATTAAATGGCGCCGCTGCCGGTTCTTTTCGTGAAGATTAACGGTTTCGAGTGAGACGATTGGATTTTGGGATCCGTTCACTTTGTGAACGTTATTTTTACGTATTATAAATCAAAAACATAAAAAAAATCAAAAATATAAAAATACAAAAAATAAAAAATCACAAAATCAATTCTTTTCCTAAAGAAATTGAACCAAAAAATAAAAAAATCCAAAAAGTAACCTTTTTCCTAAAAGATTACACCCCAAAAATATATATTATTGGATTTCCTCGGTTTTTACGTACATATAGTATTTTTCTTAAAAAATCAAATAAATACAAAAATATTTTTCTCTATATTATTATATGTAAATACGTATACGTATAAAAACAATCAATACACATATTCTCCATAAGTATTGCCGAGGCAATACACTGTGTTGAGGGGCGTTCCGGTCCTTGACACGCGTATCGATCAAACTCAATAAAGCAAGAATAGATAAATACTTCCAATAAGCAATAATTCGAAGAATACAAACTACAAAGTGAATAGAAAGGCGATGTGCTATAAAATGCCATCTAAGGGTCAATAGGTACTTAAGTGCTTCGGCCACCTAACCCCCCGTTCACTAGTGCGTATTCTAAGAAGGAAGGCTTTATTGGGGGTCTTGCACCCAAGTAGTAATTACATATATTATACTTTCTTGTGGATATTTCATATCGAACCTCGAGGGAGATAATCTCTTCTCTCTCAAAAGTCGACCGAGGGCTACTCCCTCATTCCTCGTGTTTACTTACACGTGTACTCGCACACATGTGAACATACCACCTTTTGTGTATTACTTCATTCCCCGAGGAAGCTTTTAAACGTCATTTTACTTGTATATACATTCGGCCACCTTGTTAAACATGGATACTCGTTCCATGTTGGAGATTTTGCAACAACGATCCGCCAACGCTAATTATTCTCCTTGTTCGACTTGTGGTGGTCCACACGATACTTATTTATGTGATCAAAACAATGGCTATTATGGGGAGGGATATGATTATAATGGAACCGAGAACCCTAATTTTCAACCTAACATTCAAATGGACTACACTTGTAATGACTATATGGGATATTCTGGTTTTTCATCACGACCTTCACCATCATTTCATGATCAAACCTTTAATGAGCCATACCAAAACCAAGGATTTTCCAATTATGAAGGTTTTCAAAATAATGATAATTTTCAAGGCTATAATCAAGAAACCTTTCATAATCAAGGATTTTCAAACAATAAAGGCTTTCAAAATGATGCAAATTTCCCATGCTATAATCAAGACACCTTTCAAAACCAAGAATTTTTACATCATGACGGTTTTCATAATCAAGGATTTAATCAAGCATTTAACCAAGAGAATATGCAAAATGACTCTAAATTTCTTGAATTCGTTGAGAGGAGCCTTCAAGAGATGGAAAGGAGAATACTTAAATGTTAAGAGGAAGCTTGTCAAAGACAAATTCTCTTTGTACAATCTTATCTAACTCAAGGAGCTTTACCATGTGATATTGAGCCGTCTTTGAGAGTTGATGATGAGGATGATCCTATTAGTGATGGATATCGTAAATCATGTGAAGAAGAATACATTGCTACTCGTGCTCTTTTGCTTAAACAATGCTTATATGACGATGATGACGATCCTCCGATTTGTATGACACTTAATGATGACACACCTTCATCACCTTTACCTCACGTGGAACCCACCGACTCTTTAACCATGGGGGACGAGCATCTTAGCACTAATACAAACACCGATTTGGATGAATTAACCTCTTCTAGTGTTGAGAACCTTATCCCAATCCAGAGAGAGCTCGAGGGTGTTTCCAATGAACCATGTGATGAGCTTTGTATTGATACCTCTTCTCCTCATGATCACATTGAGATTTCATCACATGTTGACCTTCATGCTACTACTAGTAATTTTGGTGATTTTGATCTTGATGAATTGTTTAAAGAAAGGGATAATGAGATTGAGGAAGAGTTTTTGCAAGTCTTGCCACAAGTAGAGGATGATGATTGTGATTCAAGTGAGGCATCTTATGATCTATCATCCGATGACTTTTCATGTCAAGATGACATTTCTAATTTGGATGAAGATGTTTCTCTTATAGAAGAAGTGGAAGATGTTCATATTCGTGAGGTTTTATCAAACGTTTATCATCTTATCTCCTCGATTGAAGCATTGAACACACACCATAATGATGATTCCGTAGAAGAAGAACCTTTCATTGATAGTTCTTCACCGGTTTTTGAGGTTGCACCTATTGATTTTTATGATGATATCATCCCTTTGAGTGATTCTCTCATTAATACACCTTCTTTTGAGCCTTCTATTCCCACCCTCCCACCCTTGAAGTTGGTTATTGATGAAGATCCTATACTCTTAGAGATTGATCCTTTTCACTTAAGGCACTTTTAGAACCCAAAACCTTTGATATGGATTCTCATATGGATATTGATGCCACCATAGAGGCTTATCTTGTTGATATTGATATTGAGGTTGATGATAGTGATTCTACTTGGGAAGAGGAGATTCGTCTTAGTGAGAACTTGCTTTTTGGGACCATAGAGCCTACACTTCCTTCACAAGACACTATTAATTTTGATCCTCCTTTCACTATGCCTTCTATGGAAGATTACCCACCTTTTGAGGATGATGATGAGCCTAACATGGACATAATAGTTATGAATGTTTTGATACCTACACCTTCATATTCTCATGATGCTTTGATCACTAAGGGGGAATTTTATATGGTTGATATGAGCTCATCTTGTTATTTTCCCATGAAGGGAAAGGTTTTTGATCCTGGGATACGTATACTTGGGAAATATTGGTTTTCATCTATTCCACTTAAGAGTGTGACTTCTATTGAGATGGAATTCTTGTATGAGCTTACTTTGGTGATGCTACCTACTTTGGAGTTGTTCACATGTCGAGATGGAAACTATGTATTTGATCCTGGGGTGCTTCATATTTGAGAGATTTCGTATGTTGGACAAACTTGAGACACGTTGGACCGTTCCATTTATCGAGGCGAATATTGTAAATCTTATAGTAAATGGCAACGTGCTAAGTTTGAGTGTATCATGTGAGACGAGCTTCAAATGTGATATTCTTTATTCTCCATGATGGTTTCCCCAAGGACAGCCTAATTCGGGGCCGAGTCGAGCTAGCGACTTAGGGTTAAAAAAAACTCAAGCAATGAATAACTAGGTTAGAAAACGTAGAGTAGATTTTAAATAGATTAGGTTTTATTAAAAGGATGTTATAGTAGAGTTGAAGTGGAGGGGTGCCTTTCTTCGTCTTTTGGTGTTTGCTTCAAGGGTTGCTCTCTCACATTTCATGCTTAGAGCTTATGGAGGAGGCCCGTGTATCCGGTTCACTTCGATTAGTTTTTGCTATCGTGATATTCAAAACCTTGTGCTTAAAATGAATACCCTTTAGTTGTCTCTTCCTTAACTCGAGTTAAGCAAAGTAATCAATGTAATAAGTGTAGGGGAGTTTACTCCAATACTCTTAAACATTGAGGACAATGTTTATCTTAAGTGTAGGGGAGACTTCTATGACATATTAGGCCCGCCATGGATATTTTGACTCAACCCGAGTTTGCTTATCTTAGCACTCTCTAGCTAGTATCCTTAACCATGTAGTCCTTAATTGGTCTATTAGGCTAAGCATCCACCAATCTCATTATTTGGGATTTTAAATTTATGGAGAATGGGAAATGATAGAGTTGAAGTAAGTATAAAAGGGCTAGATAAACTTCATGATAATTACTTGTGGCTAAACCTTTCTCTTCTTTATCTCTATTTTCTTCGCATGTATATAATTGTTAATAAATAATCAAGAACGGTTTTAATTGGTTTGTAATCTCTTACGCATTTTTGACTAATCATTCATGGTTGATATAAGTACGTTTTAAGATTCTAAGTTAGAACGGTTTATGTGTACTAGACTTATGTCATGCTCAATATTTAGCGGGTGTTTTTCCTTTTATTATTTTAAACTTTCTTTGTGAGGAATAAAGAAAAATAAGAGCAGCTTATGAAAAAAAAAATGAGTGGCTAGAAAAAAAAGAAAGAAAAAGAAAAAGAAAAAAATATATATACAAGACTCCCAAGAGGGGCAGTGTGGTGTTAATTATAGTGACTATTGAGTTCCAAAATTACCTTGACGGGTTGCGGGGATTCAATAGATTGCTCCAATCTAATATTACCTTGACGGGTTGCGGGGTTGAAGATCCAAAGTCTCCAAAAGATGGCGGATGTAAATTATTGCGTGAGTTTTATTTTTCTTTCCTTAGCGAGTGTGTAGCTACTTATGAAAGCATGACATGAGGATTTTACACATAAGGCGAATGACTTATTACTCTTGAAACGGACTTATATTAATTGTGAGCGGTTTTTCAAGTAATGGATGAGAGGATTACTTAGGATTAAAACCGTTCTTCCTTATTTTTGGATTTTACATTTCTTATACTTCACACTTGAAATAATGACAAATTTGCCTACAAGCAATTTGCTCAAATAATAACCGGTTCCACATTTAATTGTCATGAATAAGTTGATGCACTTTTTACTTGTGAATACAATGATCCCATTTTTAAGCTTGGTATGGGGAAAGTGAAACTTGAGGGTTTAAGTGTCCATGGTACCCAAGCCCTAATCTAAGTCATTGATGTCTTTATGAGTTATTTCCATCAAACCCATTTCAAGAAAATACAAAAAGATGTAAATAGAATTGCTTTCCTTTGCATTGCATTGTATATATTCAAAATCATGCATCATATAGCATAGCATAGTGTAGATACATTCCATAATGGCCAAGGTGGGTTAATTATGAGAAAAGTGTAACTTGGTGCTTTAAAATTCTGCATTGCATGAGGTCATGGCAATGTTCAAGTGGAGGGGAGTTGATAACTGTGAAAACACTCATCAATAATGGTCCTAAAACCACTCAAAACACAGTCAAATACATACTATTTAACTTTAAAATATCAGAATTACGCGTGTATTTGTGTTTTGTGTATTTCAGGTAAATAAGATGCATTTTGGAGCAAACACGCGTTTTCAAGGGTTTTATCTGAAGAAAGACGAAGAAAAAGACGAAAGATGCTTTCAAGGACCTTACTTGTCAATATTTCAAAGAAGGAGGGCTTAGCTTGCAATTTTCATAAAGACGAAGGATGGAAAGAAATTGATTTAAAAGTTTTTATAACATTTGATACAATTAACAAAGATTGAGGACCAAATGGAAAATAAAGGGAAAATAAAATTTTACTAAACTTTTATAATCGTGGTCATTGACCAAGATGGTCAGACATACAATACAACTTTCTCCTTCATCTTCTCAACAAAGAGAGAAAAAGAAACAAACGTCTTTTCTCCATATCCACCATCACACCTGCAAATCAAATTTACGAGAGAAGAAATGGGTTTCAGACAAAGCTTCAAACAGCAAAATTACTCCTCTTGATCTCCTCTACATGTAGACATCAATTAATTTGATCAAGACTCGAAGACGAAGAAAACCCCAATTTGAAGAATAAAGAATAAATCAAAAATGAAGAACGAGTCACCTTATCCTCGTATTTTACACGTGGCGATTATTGATTGGAGGACACACGTCATCCCACTTCCCTCGACGGCTATAAATAGAGACGAAGACCCTCACTTTCAGACGGTTAGCATAGGAGTAGAAACACCTAGTTGTTAGGAGTAGATTAGGAGTAGTTAAGCTTTACATTTTCGCAGTAAAGTTAGTTAAGAATTCAGTTTAATTTTCTGTTAGTTTGTTTAGAAATCAGTTGTAACAAATTCTTTTCTTTACTCCATTAATAAACTTCAACACTTTCTCTTATTCTTCTTTAATAAACTACTGTCTCAATGATAAATACGATATGTTCTGCAGTTATGATTTTAGTTACAGTCCTTAACTAATTCGTCCATTAATGGAAGCTTTTGATCTTTTTCTTTCTATCAAAACTGATAAAAAAGGTTAGTAAAGTTGGTTACAATTGAAGCCAGTCTAGAATTTGTTAGAAATCAGTTAATTCAGTTGAATTCAGTTACTGTTCATGCAAGTCAGTTAGATAAATCTTGTAATTAGACTTTATGATTGAAGTCTAATATTGCTGTTAAAAGTTTGTCGTAGATTTGTTATCAGTAATAACCGAAACCCATTAATCACAGTTTTATTAGATTTTCTAGATTAATGAAATTCCTCATCTTTCTTCAAGTTCTCATAGTTTTTCTCTTACTGTTGGATTGATATGAGTCTGGTAAGCTCATGAAGATTTCGTAGAGTGGAGATTGTTTAAACGTAATCTTAGATCTAATCCACTGTTAGCAGATTCAAGTTTTTGTTTTGTTTGTTTCGTTTGTATCAGTTTGGTTGTAGAGTTTTACTACTCTTTAGGAAAAGAGTGTAAATAGCGGTAAGTATCGAGTGATGATTTTAGGAAAAATCAACACTAATGACCCAATCACTTAAAAAGATAGAAAGTTCGTTTCCCAAGGAGGTATATGTGTGTGAATTAACTTGTAGTTATTTGAGATTAATATTGAGAAGAATGGGGATGAGAAGATGAAAAGACGGTTACGTTAAAATTAAACTACGACGAAAAAGACGAAAACGTAAAGTCGTAAAAACTACCCAAATTAAAAAATTATTATACTAAGACCAAAAACAAAATCAAGAATTAAAAAGACTAAAAAGAAGTCTAAAATAATATAAATAAAGATAAAAATCCAACAAAGATATTTTAAAACCTTTTATTAATTAAATATTTAATTTTAAATGCTAATTAAAGCCCTAAAATTAAATACAACTAATGAAAATGTCTAAAATATGATTTTATTGAACTAACACTTAACTTATATTATTAGAAGACTAAAAAGTAATTTTCTAAAAATTAAAAGCTATTAAAACTATTTTTAAAACTCTAAAAATGATTAAAAATGATTAAAACCTAATTAAACTTAAAATAATTATAAAAATAAATCTAAAAGCTATAAAAATATTCTAAAAATGGAAATAGTCCTAATTAATGGTAAGGAACCTAGGAAAAATGGAAAAGAAATAAAAATAAAACTTTGAAATTTAATTAATAAAATAATATTAAAATATTCCTAAAAATAAAAAGTTTTCAAATAAATTCTAAAAAATTCTCAAAAATCCTAAATATTCTAACTAAGAGAAAAACACAAATTAAAGTTTCTAAAACCTATTAATTAATTTTATATTAATTTTTAAAGTTGCTAAAAAAAATCCTAAAATCTTATAAAATTAAAAATAAGCCAAAATGAAAAACTAATAAGCTGTAAACCTCAAAATGTTTATTAAAAAGCTAAAAACTATTTTTTCTAAAAATTAAAAATCTTTTTTCTATTTTTTAATGACTTAATAAAAAACGTATAATAAATAAATCCTAGAAAATAATTAAATAAAAGGAAAAATATAAAAATTAGCTAGAAAAGTCTATACCCCTATAATGACCCTAGGAAAAATCAAAATAAGCAAAAACGTTTAACAAATAAGCTGGAAATGGGGAAATAAGCCACGGCTTTTAATTAAGCTAGAAAGAAAAGAAAAGGTTAAAAGGATAATGGAATGAAATGAAAACGTAAAAAGGTGTCTAGATCAGTGGTAGAGCTCCTAACCCTCCAGCGAGAGGTCTGGGGTTCGAGTCCAGCTGCGGGCAACCTTTTTGCTTTTATTTTCTTTTTTATTTTTTTCTTTTTCTAACCAACCAGTGACACTTAATAAGCTATAAACTCAAATCAAACTTCCTTTTTAAACACAAGATTAACCCCAATTCAAGGATCAAAACGTATGCAAACCTTTCTAGTTTCTGATGAACAATTGCTAGTGCATACTTGTGCACTTTTTGATGCCAAGAGGACTTGGCTTGAGCTTATTTGATGGATGATTATTGGAACAAAAGGCACCCTTGTGCTTATTGAAGCACAAGGAGTCAACAATAACAAAGGATAAGCACTTAGCACACACCAAATTCACAGAACAATGCACACCCTAGCTATTTAAGGTTGCTGATACAAATGTGCAGGTCTGGGACTGTTTAAGCTTATTTCAAGCACTCTAGTGAGTTTCAAAGCCACAATTTAAGCAAACTTAATCACCAAATAGCACACAAACCAAAACAAACCTTGAATCAACCTATATCTCAACAGATTAAGAACTTTGATCACAAATTTTTAACCAAAATAAGTATAGAAATTGATATGCAGATTCAAGCTAACTTGATTCACTTTTAACCACACAAACTGCTTCCAATTTGTTCCAAACTTACTACAAACTAATACCCTAACTAACTCAACCTATTAACAACCTTCTAACACCTTTTTAAAACAGTAATCAAGTTTTATCCGCTAAACCAAGGATCCAAACACCCTTTTAACTTTGATTAAGCAACTTTTAACAAACCAAACCAGTTAAAAACCTACTCAATCTGACCCTATGATCTTCTAACATGCATATAGCAACTTAAGAACACAAAACAAAGCAGATTAACACACTATAGCACCAAATCAAATAAGATCATACAAACTTCAACTTTTCTGAAAATTTCCAAAGGTAAAAGAACTTTTACCTTAGGGCTTTACATCCAAAGCCCTAGTGGTAGCATAACCACCTCCTTATGCACCCGGGTGCATGCAGATCAATATCAACAACCTTTAATACCTGCTAAAAACAAATCAAAGAAAAAGAACAAGGATAATATGCAATATACTTTTTCTGATTTCTTTCTTACTTAAATCTTTCCAAAAACCTTTCCAACCTTCTTAACACGTTTTAATAACCTCTAAATCACCAATAACATGAACCATTAACACCAAATCCTTAGAACAAATTCTTCCAAAATTATTTCAAATTTTAGAAAACTTTAACCAATTTTGAAACTCAAAATTAATGAACCAAATAGACAATGGAACTCAGAATCAAGCTTCACACAATACACAACTTTTAAAAACAATAAAAAGGCATTACACTTGATTAAATCAAAAACCAAACTTTTATTTCTTTAAAAAGGGATTACAAGTGAGAGCTTGAAAACTGGAACAAGGGGTCATCACAGGTTGATGCCTCCTTTTATACTACTCTATAGAAGAACCTAGAAGTCTAAAAACACAAACCCTAATCACTAGAAAATCCCAAATTTTCCCTTGACGATTTTGAGGTATGAGTTGTCCAAACTTGATCTCCTTCGTTCATTTTGGCGTTGTGAGTAAGCAATGCACCTTAGCCTTTGATTTGGGACACGTCACTATACTTGGAGGACAAGGTGTGATGTGATTGGTGGAGAGGGGAATTGGGGGTGGGGTCTACAGTGAGTGGGTTGCGGGTTTTAGGAGTGGGATAGCTTTCGGCATGTGTGAATCACACATGTGAAAGTTTAATTGGATTTTACCCAAGGTTAAGTTGAGGTAAATTCTGGGAGTGGTGAAATGTGAATAGTTACTCCTTTGATCCGATTTTGGGGGAAAGGAATGTGTTAGGCGCCCTTTTTAGTTTAAATGTTTCAATGTGGCAACTTCAGTCCTTAACCTTCCTTTCTTTTGTCTTTTCTCTTTTAAAACCTATCAGCGCCCTATTAAGCTTATATCAACTTCCATCATTTGGCAATTTTGGCACCAAACTTTTAAAAAGGGTTTCAAAGGGTTGATTTTGGCATTTTGTGATAAATCAAGGGCTGATCTTGGACAATGTTGATCTTCAAAGGTCTTCAATGTGTCTTTCACTTCATGAGGGACCATAATTGACAAATTGATTTTGTTGAGGGACCAATCTTGTCATTTCTTCAAAGTTGAAGGACCTTTTTGCAATTTTGACAAACTTAAGGGACCAAACTTGTAATTATTAATATACAAGTGTTTTAAGTGTCTTTTCTTCATTAATGGAGGATTAATCTTGCTTGTCTTCAAGTCTTCAAGGGTATTTGTTGAAAATTCCATGATTAGGGCCCGGTTCTTTGTACGGCTTCGTTTTTCGTGTTCGTTTTTCCTTGTATCTTGTGATCTTTTATCTTTTTCACGATATCCATACCTAGAATACACAAGTAAACAAACACAAGCATATATATGGTATTTTATGACATTTTAGTGCATTTAAAGCCCGAAAAGAACGATGAGATCATGTATAAATGCCATCTCATCACTCCCCCATACTAAGCCATTGCCGTGCCCTCACGCAATGCTAGAATAAAGTATCTAAGCATCACCAAAGTTCAATTTTATTAACCTTTATTGAAGAGTAAAAGACTTGCAACATACTACGAGAATGTGTAAAGACATAATGTATGATTTTCATCACCAAAATGTGACTTTTAGGGTCACAGAATAGAAACAAGTTAATGTCCCTTAGAGTAAACTTCGTCATCCTTGATTGTCATACATTCCATGCTAAGTGCAAAAACAAGATCATTGTTGGTACAAGTCACAATGCTAACACTACTCATACGTCCAAATTGTGTAATACTTTTTCTCCCCGCAATCCTAGTTATTATAAAAGGAAATGGTTACTAGCATTTTTTATCTATTTGTCATGGATCACAAGTGATTCATATTGACTTATTTGAGTAGTTATTAGTCCGAAAGCAAAGTAGCACGATTTGATCAATAGTTAGCCGAAGGACAAAATCTTTTAAAACGGCTTCTCGTGTATCTCCTTAAGTTCATATCTTGGCATAACTCGTTTCACGATTTGAGACCTTTCTCGGACCGATATTTGGCATGTACTTCATACTTCAAATCTTGGGAAGACGTTCTTGAAATAATGGTCTTCTCTTCATATTTTGGAATTTCTTCACTTGACGTTTTTGAGAGATTCTTCATATAGGACCACGACTTCATTATTTTTCTTCAATCTTTACTTTGGACTTTGATATACAACGATCCGCCTCCTTTTCGGACTTGGATATATTTATCCTCATACCTTGTTAGGGTCTTTTTGGATAGACTTTCTCCATTCTTTAGGGGAGTAATTGCTTCTCGTCGTGTGTCTCGATCCTTCATATTGATTTTGGAATAATGATACTTCACATCATCTTTGGATCTTTAGCAAAAATAGAGCTCCTCATGCCTTGTTAGGGCCTTTTTGGATGATCGCCAATCTTCGCGTCCCGCTTCAATAAGTTATGCCTTGGCTATGAACTCTATTCAACCCCGAGCAACTTTTAAATGATCTTGCGCTAGAGGCTAAGTAACTTTTCAAATCGTACGACCTTACTTATTGCAATTATGATTTATTCCTAATACATTGATCTTATGGGAAGAAAAAGCCACAAAAAAATATATGAGTTTTTGAAAGAACACTTTCATGTTCTACGTTTAGCATGATCACTTGTCTAACTCTATCATTTCTTGTTCTTCACTATATAAAGACCTCTAATTAAAGAGACTCGTGAATACTTAGCCATGCAAGTCAAAATTAAGCCAAATTTGGATTAGCTTTCATTAAGACTATATCAAATCAAAGTTTTGGGTTTTCAAGCCACCTATAGGATCTTGCACTTTCTTGGACTTTTTCAAGTTTAGAGAATGCGTTTTATAGTTCCCTTGATAAGTGACTTTCTAGAATCATTTATAGGAACTTGCGAAAAGTTCTTGTTCTTAACTCGAATGAATTAAGACTTTCGCGTTTTAAAGCTCCCTATATAAAAGTCTAGCAAAACTTGAATTGAGCGGGTTAAGGAATGTAAATGGCTCCAAATGCCCATCAAGTCAAAAATTAACTCTTATTCTACCCATCGGAAAATATACATTCGTGTCTTAAAAACACTTATGAAAACTAAGAAAAATTTTAAAATTTGGCCATTTTTAGCCTTATTAGTAAAACAAAACATTGAAAGTTGGAAACGTGAGGGCGTAGCAAAGCAAGTACCTATTCACCCCCCCATACTAAAAGTAAACATTGTCCTCAATGTTTCGAGTCTAAAGGTGGAGCACCCCCATACTAGAGACGAAGAGTCGAATGCTTAGGATCTAGCATGGAAAGGGTGATCAACAATATATCTAAAGCCGTTTATTAATTATGCTAAAAGATAATTGTTAGAACAATAAAGGATATGTCATGGATTCGTGAAAAACTTCTTCAAACGAACGATGGAGGCTCACGTAAACGAACACGAGAGTCTTCAATCGTAGATGATGATGATGATCTAGATAACACAATCACAAACAACCACGAGACAACGAGTTGGAAGGGTACAAGTCCCCTTATTAGTGAATAATAAGCCTAAAGGATAAGCATGGGATCTCCCCCACGAGGCACCTCGTTTTTGATTACCGAGTCATGAGCTCGACTCGATCCCCTCAAAATGTGAACATTTAGGGAAAATCATGGTGTGGTCAATTTTTGATGGGGCTTACATGATAAACAAGGCCCAAAAAGCAACCGGTATAAAGGACTAAGTCCTTAGATGATGCAAAATACCGGGGTCGAAGATGGCGTTCTCGTTTTCATTGGAAAAACAAATTAACGCCACTTCAAAATGTGCCATAAACTCAAAGAGTTTGAAGAAAATAGATGAGAAATAGAAGGGTGAGACAATTGGTAAGACAAACGTTTGAGCTACTCGAGGTAGACTCGCACCAAGCAAATAGATATAGTTTCCATTTATTGCATCGGTGGAAGACCGAGATTTCCCTTTACATGAAATTCCGGGATCGAATATCTCGTCCTCGGTGGACAAGGATGAGGGAACATAAGGGGCTTCCCCCATACTAGAACCACACAAAACATCGTCAAAAGGAGTAGACGAGCTTGTAGCACTCAAATTACGTGGTGATGACGGAGTTAGATTTGTAGAAAAATCAATTAAATCACATTTAAGATCTTTTCCTTTTTTATCTTTTAAACTCTCCTTATGAAAACCCTTTTTGATTATGTCGAAAATATTTGGTGTTTCTAAGACGATGTTAGTCACACTAAAAATTCTCACATTTTGAAACCGTTTTGGTTTTGGTGGTGGCAAGTTCTCAAAACGTTTATCGACGAAGAAAACTTCCCCATCGGGGTCCATATATTCATCATCCGAAAGATCTTCCGTAGAAACCGGCAACTTATCAACACTTTTCAAGAATGAATGTTCGAGATGAGGCGAAGGATTTTTCGATTCAAGTATTGACGGTTTCTTCTTTGTAGGCTTTGCACTCATAACCTCCACCGGCGGAGGAAATGGTAAATTGTTTTTGGGGACATTCCCTAAAACTCTTGGTGAAAATTCTTTGCAAATGACATTGGTCGAGTCACCATGGTTTAAAGTTGCAATAGAATAGACATGAGAAAGATTGGAGTTTTGTGTTGCATTGATGACAAGTTCTTCCTCATTGAAACGAAGGGTGATTTTTCGAGCATGAACATCGATAAGTGCTCTTGATGTATCCAAAAATGAACGACCCAAAATGAGAGGAACTTTTCGATCGATGGGAATGTCTACAACGATAAAGTCAACGGGATAGTAAAACTTTCCGACTTTAACGAAAACGTCCTCGGCTACTCCACATGCCATAATCGTAGAATGATCGGCCATCTCGATAGACATGTTCGAAGGAGTAAGAGCCGGAAGCGAAAGCGATTTGAAAATCTCAAGAGGCATTAAATTAATACTAGCGCCAAGATCGGCCAAGGCGTAGCATTCCTCCATATCTTGAATAGCACACGGAATCAAAAATTTACCGGGATCACCGACTTTTTGTGGTATGCGGCTTAGGAAAACCGATGAACAACTAGACGATTGTTGTAACTTCTCTTTGTTGTTTAGCATACTTTTGAAGTTTGCGGCGAATCGAGGCATCATGATAAGAGCGTCGGCAAAACTTATGTTAAAATGCAAATCACGAAACATTTTCATGAATAGCTCAAATTGATAATTGTTCCTTTCTTGTGCTTTTTCTTTGTTTCGTCTCGAAGGGTAAGGTAAAGGTGGTGTGGGTTGGTCATTAGGCAACGGCCTTGGAAACTCGGGTTCCACAATTGGTATTGGTGTAACCGTAGGTGTGGTATGAGCGGTACTTCGTGGGATTGCAATGTGCTCCTTTTCGACCATCACCTCGGGTTCTTTCTCGATTTCCTTCTCCTTAGAAGTACTTGGACGAGAGATTGGTTCCTTGAAAGTTTTACCACTTCGTGTAGCAACAACCTTCAATTCTCCCCTCGGGTTGTTAATGGTATCACTAGGAAGACCACCCGAAGAAGAGGGCTTACACATGATTGCTTCAAACATCTTAGCCATTCGGTCCTCAAATTTTGATTGCCTAGAATCCGCTTTTAATAACTCTTGCTTAATCTCATGTTGTCCTAATTCCATCTTTTGTTGGTTTTGTTGAAGACGTTGGACATTTCCTTCCATTTTGTTTGCATGAGTTTTAAGTTCATTAGCAAGTTCATTTTTAAGCTCGTTTTTCAACTCGGATCTTAAGCTAATCATCTCACGTTGCATATTATCAAATTTAGCATCATTTGCTTTTGCATAATCCAAAAATTCTCCTTGCAAATTTTTCGTGTGAGCATTTTGAAAACCTTGTGTAGTGTTTTGAAAATCACGGTTTTGGTTTTGATTAGAGATTTGTCCATTCCCACTTTGATAATTCCCTTTGTTGTAATTGCGTGTGTTGCCTTGGTAATTACCTTGGTTGTTGTTTCGATAATTGTTAGCATTTTGGTTTGGTGGTGCTTGATTTGGGCGGGAACCTTGGCCGTTTTGGTTGTAAGTTCCCGTTGCTACATAAGCACTCGAAGTGTTACCATCCGCGGTAATGCACTCGGAAAGATCATGAGCTCCCCCACAAGATAAACAACTCTTAGCAACCGCTTTAACCGAAGCGGAATTGGAAGCTTCTTGAGCCTTCCAATGGGACATTAGATTAGCAAATCTATCAAAAAACCGATTTTCCTCATTAGCTTCATCATGTAAGGCGTTAATGCTACGAGACGATTGTGACGAAGATGACGAACCCATATTGGCAACACTCGGTGTGTTACGAGGGCTATAAACCTTAGATCGATTTTCAATGATTTGTAAAGCCTCATTTGTCGTCTTGCACAAAAAATTACCACCGGCGGCGGCATTCAAATAATCTCGTTCATGATCATTAAGCCCATTATAAAAAGTATCCACTTGATGTAATTCCGAAAAATCATGGTGAGGACATTCATGTAACATCTCTTTAAATCGTTCCCATGCCATTGAAAAACTTTCATTATTACGTTGCACAAATCGTGAAATCTCATTTTTTAAGTGTGTTGTTTTAGATGGTGGAAAAAACTTGTTCACAAACTTAGAAACGAGATCGGCCCATGTCAAAATCGAATTTGGCGGTTCTTTTTCGAGCCAAATTTTTGCGGGTCCATCCAACGAGTATGGAAACAACATCATCTTAATGGCGTCATGTGGAACATCCTTAAATTTGCTAGTGGCGGTGAGACGGTTGAAATTCCTAATGTGGTAATGCGGGTTGTCTTTCTCGTGACCTCTAAACTTGTTTGCTTGCAACATCGACATTAAACCCGTCTTAATCTCGAAATTCTCCGCAAGGATGGCGGGAATAACAATAGCCTCTCCAAAACCCTCGGTGGGTGCTTGTAGCAACTCCATCATAGTACGATTAGCCATGACGACTTCTTGTTCTACAATAGGTTCAACAATTGGAGGTTCTTCAACAATCAACGATCCTTGATTTGCTTGCTTTTGAAGACGTTTACGAGCTCGTTTAGCTTGATTACGAGTGATCATAAACTACACGAAGAATGGGAGGTGATCAAAGAAGATTCTTTTTGGTTGTTTTGTGGATTTTCAATTTTTTTGTGTTTTTGATGATATTTAATTTTTTTGGATTTTGGTGTATCTTCCTAGACAACAATCTACAAAATCTCTCCTCGAATCAAACTCTTGATTAAAGAAGCCTCAAAGGAATGAAAACGATCACGTGGAGTGAACGCCTTCGAATGACTTTAGAACTTTGGTGAAAACCAAATTGTTCACGAGGGTTTAATCACAAAGAAAACCAAGCAAATATAGTATACGTATTAATACTTTGGGCGGCAAAACCCTCGATTAGCCTTCAATCTCAAAATACTCACAAGCAAGCGGGGAAACGAGGCGGCGCGAAGCACTTAAGAGCCTTTTTCCTTAGGGTATATTTTATAATACCCGCCTTATACCCACCTTATAGTTTGTATTTTTCAAAATCGAGCTTCACGAAAGTATTTATCTATTTTTGCCTTTTCTTTTTGTTTGAGATTCGAATACAATAATTAGGAGATCAAATCCCAATTAAGGTTGTGTTTTCACACTTTTGGAGATATTGTATATTGATTGTGATACTTAATACAATATATTAATAATATTTGTACAAGAAAAACCAAGAAAACCGATAATACGTGTTAAGGGAGTTCCACTTAACACAAATACTTATTATGGATAATATCAAAAACAAAAGCTTCCAAATTAAAGCACAACACACCTCCCCGGCAGCGGCGCCAAAAATGGTTGTAGAGTTTTACTACTCTTTAGGAAAAGAGCGTAAATAGCGGTAAGTATCGAGTGATGATTTTAGGAAAAATCAACACTAATGACCCAATCACTTAAAAAGATAGAAAGTTCGTTTCCCAAGGAGGTATATGTGTGTGAATTAACTTGTAGTTATTTGAGATTAATATTGAGAAGAATGGGGATGAGAAGATGAAAAGACGGTTACGTTAAAATTAAACTACGACGAAAAAGACGAAAACGTAAAGTCGTAAAAACTACCCAAATTAAAAAATTATTATACTAAGACCAAAAACAAAATCAAGAATTAAAAAGACTAAAAAGAAGTCTAAAATAATATAAATAAAGATAAAAATCCAACAAAGATATTTTAAAACCTTTTATTAATTAAATATTTAATTTTAAATGCTAATTAAAGCCCTAAAATTAAATACAACTAATGAAAATGTCTAAAATATGATTTTATTGAACTAACACTTAACTTATATTATTAGAAGACTAAAAAGTAATTTTCTAAAAATTAAAAGCTATTAAAACTATTTTTAAAACTCTAAAAATGATTAAAAATGATTAAAACCTAATTAAACTTAAAATAATTATAAAAATAAATCTAAAAGCTATAAAAATATTCTAAAAATGGAAATAGTCCTAATTAATGGTAAGGAACCTAGGAAAAATGGAAAATGGTTGTAGAGTTTTACTACTCTTTAGGAAAAGAGCGTAAATAGCGGTAAGTATCGAGTGATGATTTTAGGAAAAATCAACACTAATGACCCAATCACTTAAAAAGATAGAAAGTTCGTTTCCCAAGGAGGTATATGTGTGTGAATTAACTTGTAGTTATTTGAGATTAATATTGAGAAGAATGGGGATGAGAAGATGAAAAGACGGTTACGTTAAAATTAAACTACGACGAAAAAGACGAAAACGTAAAGTCGTAAAAACTACCCAAATTAAAAAATTATTATACTAAGACCAAAAACAAAATCAAGAATTAAAAAGACTAAAAAGAAGTCTAAAATAATATAAATAAAGATAAAAATCCAACAAAGATATTTTAAAACCTTTTATTAATTAAATATTTAATTTTAAATGCTAATTAAAGCCCTAAAATTAAATACAACTAATGAAAATGTCTAAAATATGATTTTATTGAACTAACACTTAACTTATATTATTAGAAGACTAAAAAGTAATTTTCTAAAAATTAAAAGCTATTAAAACTATTTTTAAAACTCTAAAAATGATTAAAAATGATTAAAACCTAATTAAACTTAAAATAATTATAAAAATAAATCTAAAAGCTATAAAAATATTCTAAAAATGGAAATAGTCCTAATTAATGGTAAGGAACCTAGGAAAAATGGAATAGAAATAAAAATAAAACTTTGAAATTTAATTAATAAAATAATATTAAAATATTCCTAAAAATAAAAAGTTTTCAAATAAATTCTAAAAAATTCTCAAAAATCCTAAATATTCTAACTAAGAGAAAAACACAAATTAAAGTTTCTAAAACCTATTAATTAATTTTATATTAATTTTTAAAGTTGCTAAAAAAAATCCTAAAATCTTATAAAATTAAAAATAAGCCAAAATGAAAAACTAATAAGCTGTAAACCTCAAAATGTTTATTAAAAAGCTAAAAACTATTTTTCCTAAAAATTAAAAATCTTTTTTCTATTTTTTAATGACTTAATAAAAAACGTATAATAAATAAATCCTAGAAAATAATTAAATAAAAGGAAAAATATAAAAATTAGCTAGAAAAGTCTATACCCCTATAATGACCCTAGGAAAAATCAAAATAAGCAAAAACGTTTAACAAATAAGCTGGAAATGGGGAAATAAGCCACGGCTTTTAATTAAGCTAGAAAGAAAAGAAAAGGTTAAAAGGATAATGGAATGAAATGAAAACGTAAAAAGGTGTCTAGATCAGTGGTAGAGCTCCTAACCCTCCAGCGAGAGGTCTGGGGTTCGAGTCCAGCTGCGGGCAACCTTTTTGCTTTTATTTTCTTTTTCTAACCAACCAGTGACACTTAATAAGCTATAAACTCAAATCAAACTTCCTTTTTAAACACAAGATTAACCCAATTCAAGGATCAAAACGTATGCAAACCTTTCTAGTTTCTGATGAACAATTGCTAGTGCATACTTGTGCACTTTTTGATGCCAAGAGGACTTGGCTTGAGCTTATTTGATGGATGATTATTGGAACAAAAGGCACCCTTGTGCTTATTGAAGCACAAGGAGTCAACAATAACAAAGGATAAGCACTTAGCACACACCAAATTCACAGAACAATGCACACCCTAGCTATTTAAGGTTGCTGATACAAATGTGCAGGTCTGGGACTGTTTAAGCTTATTTCAAGCACTCTAGTGAGTTTCAAAGCCACAATTTAAGCAAACTTAATCACCAAATAGCACACAAACCAAAACAAACCTTGAATCAACCTATATCTCAACAGATTAAGAACTTTGATCACAATTTTTTAACCAAAATAAGTATAGAAATTGATATGCAGATTCAAGCTAACTTGATTCACTTTTAACCACACAAACTGCTTCCAATTTGTTCCAAACTTACTACAAACTAATACCCTAACTAACTCAACCTATTAACAACCTTCTAACACCTTTTTAAAACAGTAATCAAGTTTTATCCCCTGCTAAACCAAGGATCCAAACACCCTTTTAACTTTGATTAAGCAACTTTTAACAAACCAAACCAGTTAAAAACCTACTCAATCTGACCCTATGATCTTCTAACATGCATATAGCAACTTAAGAACACAAAACAAAGCAGATTAACACACTATAGCACCAAATCAAATAAGATCATACAAACTTCAACTTTTCTGAAAATTTCCAAAGGTAAAAGAACTTTTACCTTAGGGCTTTACATCCAAAGCCCTAGTGGTAGCATAACCACCTCCTTATGCACCCGGGTGCATGCAGATCAATCAACAACAATCCTTCAAACCTGCTTAACAAATCAAAGAAAACAAAAACAAAAACAAGCAATATGATATAATACTGATTTCACTTAACCTTCTTAAAACCTTTTCCAAAACTTTTCAAACCTTATCAAATACGTTTTGATAACACTATTTCACCAAATTCTTAAACCTCTTAACATCAAAACCTTAAACAGATTTTTTACCAAGAAATCTCAAAATTTCAGAAATCCTTTAAATAACTTTGAAAATCAAAGTTACTTAACCAAAATATAAATGGAACTCAGAATCAAGCTTCACATAATACACAACTTTTAAAAACAATAAAAAGGCATTACACTTGATTAAATCAAAAACCAAACTTTTATTTCTTTAAAAAGGGATTACAAGTGAGAGCTTGAAAACTGGAACAAGGGGTCATCACAGGTTGATGCCTCCTTTTATACTACTCTATAGAAGAACCTAGAAGTCTAAAAACACAAACCCTAATCACTAGAAAATCCCAAATTTGCCCTTGACGATTTTGAGGTATGAGTTGTCCAAACTTGATCTCCTTCGTTCATTTTGGCGTTGTGAGTAAGCAATGCACCTTAGCCTTTGATTTGGGACACGTCACTATACTTGGAGGACAAGGTGTGATGTGATTGGTGGAGAGGGGAATTGGGGGTGGGGTCTACAGTGAGTGGGTTGCGGGTTTTAGGAGTGGGATAGCTTTCGGCATGTGTGAATCACACATGTGCAAGTTTAATTGGATTTTACCCAAGGTTAAGTTGAGGTAAATTCTGGGAGTGGTGAAATGTGAATAGTTACTCCTTTGATCCGATTTTGGGGGAAAGGAATGTGTTAGGCGCCCTTTTCAGTTTAAATGTTTCAATGTGGCAACTTCAGTCCTTAACCTTCCTTTCTTTTGTCTTTTCTCTTTTAAAACCTATCAACGCCCTATTAAGCTTATATCAACTTCCATCATTTGGCAATTTTGGCACCAAACTTTTAAAAAGGGTTTCAAAGGGTTGATTTTGGCATTTTGTGATAAATCAAGGGCTGATCTTGGACAATGTTGATCTTCAAAGGTCTTCAATGTGTCTTTCACTTCATGAGGGACCATAATTGACAAATTGATTTTGTTGAGGGACCAATCATTTCTTCGAAGTTGAAGGACCTTTTTGCAATTTTGACAAACTTAAGGGACCAAACTTGTAATTATTAATATACAAGGGTTTTAAGTGTCTTTTCTTCATTAATGGAGGATTAATCTTGCTTGTCTTCAAGTCTTCAAGGGTATTTGTTGAAAATTCCATGATTAGGGCCCGGTTCTTTGTACGGCTTCGTTTTTCGTGTTCGTTTTTCCTTGTATCTTGTGATCTTTTGTCTTTTTCACGATATCCATACCTAGAATACACAAGTAAACAAACACAAGCATATATATGGTATTTTATGACATTTTAGTGCATTTAAAGCCCGAAAAGAACGATGAGATCATGTATAAATGCCATCTCATCACAGTTTATGCAGGTTATCAGATTTCAAGGTGGTTGAATTTGCTGATTTGGTAGTAGCAGGGTTTCGATACTTCCTGTTGATTGTTGCTGCTGATTTTTAAGCGTAGGATTTACGGTCTTTCGTTCTGGTAGTTTCTGAATAGCGTAGCCGTGGGAGTCAAGATGTCAGTTCATCAAGGATGAATTTGGATAAGTTGATTTCGGAGTAGAAGTTGAAGTCTACTGCTAGGACAATAAGCTGTGTGACTTACGCAATTCTATTCAGGAATTTGATGTCGACTTCAGTTAAGATCAGTAGTCATATTTGAGGCGCATTTGGTTTTAAGCGAGCTCAGCGCTCCGCTTCACATCAAAGGGCTAATCTTCGGATGAATAGGTTAAGCACGTTTATTTTCAGCATTTTTTTAGTATATTCTTTTGGTTACTAGTTGTAGTTTAGCTTTACGTGTAAGCTGCTTATTTTCTTATTACATGTTATGTTCTTTATCTGTTTAAGCTGTGATTTGATTCTTGTATTTGTAAATGTTTGATTCATGCTCACTATTTGTATTAGGGTGTTTGGTAGTTCATTTCGCTCGATCTTTAAGCTGTAGGATTACACGTGTGTTGTTAGATAATAGGTAGTTAATATTTGAAATTTGTTTTCTTATTAAAGTTGTTGGGGAACTTGATTCTATTACATGTGTATCTCCTTTTCCATTTTCTAATTTAGATCTCTTATTAGTATTTGGCTGTGAAACTTTGTAGTAGACTTTGTAACAATCAGTGGAATTATTGAACGAAATTCAGTTTTAGGAGTATAGAGTAAGTATAGATTTCATTGAATAGCAAGTCGAGAGGTTGAAGTTTAGATTCGAATAATGCCATTTTTCTGAATTTAGTTCTGTGTAAGTTTGTCCAAGTTACGAGCTTAGTTTCTGATTATTGATCATTCAGTTTAGTTGATACTGTATGTATAGGAACATTTAGTATATTCGTTGATATAGGTACAAATTCAGTTTGTTGTGAAGATTTGGTCAAACAGTAAGAATATCACATAGGAAATTTAGATGTTCATCTAGTTTAGGAAGTGTTTTTTTTTTGGAGTAAAAGATAGAAAGTGTAAAGAGATTGATTGGTTAAAAAAAACTTTAGGCTAAATTCGTTTTCTACTGTCCACGTTTTTTTTTAGATATAATTCACATTTAGTCCTTTGATTTTAAGGAATTGATGATATGCAGTAGGCTAGGTATATGACTAGTTATATTGTTTAGAAGTATTGATTTTGGGCCAATTACTGGGTTGTTAGTTTGTTGATTAATTTTCATACGTTTGCATTTACCAAGTCATTTCTCATTTAAACTTCATTTACTGTATAGAATTTGTAAAGAATATAAAATTAGTTTTTTTTCTTGATTTACGTGCAACATTTTATATCTTGTAAAGTTTTATATTTCGTGCATTTTAAATGTCGTAATTGCAATGTGTTTTTAGACTAATATGTATATGTAGTGTATTAGATATTTTTACATTTTTAAATGCTTTGTGCCAATTAGACATAAATTCCAAACAAGTTTTACAACCAAAAACAATCAAGTCAAACTTAAAAACGTTATATCAATTCGGATTGAGTCGAGAAAAACGAACTAAAAAATGAGATATTAATAACTTATAAAACTTATCAAACTACCATTTTTATAAAATGTCCATTTATTTATCCTTATACATATTTATATAAATGTATTATATGAGTTAGTGGGTTTTAATTCACATTTTATACTATTTTTATTTGAGTGCTTATATAATACTATTATACTTTAATTTCCAAAATCTGATTTTTACTTTCATGTTCACCAAAACAGCCATATCTAGAGTTCTATATGGAGATAGAAGCTCAAATTTTTATAACATAAACTACATGATATGTGATCCATTTAACTCTTCTATAGCTACTGTTGAATCAGCTTCTAAGTATTTTCTAAAAATCGTCCAAAACAGTGAACTCAGATTTGTACTTTAAACTTGTTTTGATCATATCTCACTCATCCTAATGATTCCATTGTATGGCCAACTCTCACATGTGTACAAAACATATTACTTACTGTATATCCATTAATCCATGCCATTTTATCAGTTCATGACATGGTTCTTTACTGTTTTATACAGCCATCATTTTTAAGCATGATTTTAACCTTTTTACATATAGTTTTTCATCTTTTTACCCATGATTATCAACACCAAATCCCCACACAATATTTTTATCATCATATATCATCATACATATATACATTTAAGAAGAAAATACATGATTACATAATCAAAATAACAAGAGGATGAGGAGAACAATCTTTATACCACCATGATGATGTAGGTTGTGATCAAGACATGGATTTTGATCACACAACTTGTGATAAATCAAGACCATCTTCAAGACCAGCATTCTTCAAGAACTCCTTGTGGAAAATCAGCCCTAAGACTCTATAGAAACTCCTCCTTGGATGTTATAATCACCTCCAATCTTCAATTCTTCTATAGGTTTCCATCTTATGCAAGTATACCATAAGATTTCATGGCAAATTTTTGGTGTATGATGATGAGTTGAGGGTGTTTAAGGATGGCAAAAATGAGAGAAAAAGAGAGAGATTGAAACTTTCTAGTTGTATTGCATGTATGTGTGAAGAGTGGAAAGAAAGTTTGATGGTTTTAATCAAGCTTAAGTGGTTTATAGGACAAGTGTCCCTAAAACTTGTTAAATTTTGACACCAAGGGTGTTAGTAGCTATTTTGGCCGCCACTTGTATGGGGGTGGGACAAGTGTTACTTGTTTCATCCACTATTAATTTACGGGTACTCCTCGATTCTAGTTTCCTCGATTTGCGTGCCCTCGGGTCGTTTTACGAAAAACTTTTTTATAAATTATGGATCAACGACACAAAACGAATCTAATAAAAATTGTCTCATCAAAAACGGAGTTCGGAAACGTAAATACGTAATTCTAAGGTTTCTGGTTTAGTCGTAAAGGACGTTAAATTATAATCGTAAGTCCTAATCTCTTCTCGTAAATTTGTGAGTTTATGAACCAACACAAATTTAAAATCTCAAAATAAGATTCACGGACAAATTTATTTTCTGAAATGTCGGACTGTCACCAAAGACGGTGTATGTAAACGTGAGCACGTAACGTGGAATCCTCCGGTTTAGACGTAGTCGATGCTACTTCAAGACGTAAATCCAAATTTCTTCCCAAAAATAAGTGAGTTCATATTATAACATTAAAATAATGTTTTCAAATAAATATTGAGAATAAAATATCAATCATAAATTGACAGATCGTCACACTTACAAAACGCTACATATTAAGTAATTACAAGTAAAAGAAAAAACTTCAAAACTAAAAACATTATTGCTATATACAGACATTTAAATAGGTTGAATCTAGTTATTAATCAGACTTGCCTGGCATGTTGGTAGGATTATGTTGTCGATCTATTGCCTTCCCCGTTACTACCACCACCCAAACTTTCATCTTCTTCGAAGTTCCGGTTGTCAGCTTTATCTGTCCCATAGCAGCTTCTTTGAGGCACCTGAATGGATTTGATGTCTGAATGAGACTAAACCATCATTGTCACATAAGTGTTTATCAAAAGAAAACCTTAAAGATAGGAAAATCAATATAAACATCACGACTGTTGATAGAGCCAATAAATAGATAACCTGTAAAATAATCAAGAATAGAAAGTGAATGTGAGATAACCATTAGTGGCTAACCATTAGTAGCTAACCATTAGTCACTAATGCACACCCATTCCATGTTGTGGATAAATGATATGAGTGATTTTACTCATATCAATAGTATCTTAAAACAAGCAATAATTGCATAAAATCAATGGAATATGCCTTGTATATGCTTGTTTTGTGTTTTTGTGTGTGTAGGTACTAAGTTCGCAAAAACCGGCAAAACCGACACAAGTTTGAAGAAAAGATCGACAAAGCCAAGATTCGAGCTTAACTTTAGTGGATTTGATAATTATGCAAGAAAATGAGCCTTGGTGGGACCCACATTTGGGAAATGGGCCTAAAAGCCCATTTAAAGAATTATTTTCTACTTGTGAAATTAAAGCCCGTCAAAGGCCCAAATGATGGAACATTTCGTGTGAATTATATAACAGATGGAGAGTTTATTAAGCCCAAAAGACAAAATCATTGAAACTAATTTAAAGTTTTGGGTCCAAACAAAGCCCATTTGACCAAGGTGATTTAAATAAGCCATCAACAAAGAAAAGATGAAATAACGGATGGAAGGGAGTTACGTGGTCAACCATTTGTTTACAAACGAATCACTCTCTTTTACCACACAAAGTTTTCGATAAAAACAAAGTTTACCATCTTCTTTCTCTCTCACTTCACCAAAACCAGTCACCACTAAAATAACCCTAATCACTATTCATTAAATCCCAAAAGTTAAAAATAATTTGGGGCTTTTGATTCCCACGTGGGGGAAATAAATTCCCCATTATATTCGAAGGTAGAAGATGGAGAGAAGCAGCGACGTGGCATCTTATGACTGGTTGTGACAACGCATCACTCTTATTTCACCAATCAATATAAGCCACGTCATCTTGGAAGTAGCACAAGAAGAACAAATCATTGCCACCCTGGCAATCCGAGTAAAAAAGAGCACATATCCACCCTTGGATGATCAACTGACAAGAAAGAGAAAGAGGAGAGAAGATCGAAGGGTCAAGATCAACGCATCACCAATAACCCATACCCTCGGGTTCGCATATAAAATCCACAAGAAGAAATCAGTAAAAATGATCCTTCTCTTTCTTAGATAGTTATAATGTTAATTTAGGAATCTTGTAATTTTATTTTCTTTACAAAAGTATTGTAATGATCTTCTTGAATTAATAAAAGTTAATTTTAGCATAATCTTGTTTTATCCCGCAAATCGTTCGTTTAATTTTACTCAGTTGATTTTCTGAATCTAAATTTATGTCATAATTGATTATCAGTCATTTAAGCTTAATTAATAGTTTTTGTGATTGATAGGATTGAGAATGGATTAAAACATGTATTCCCAATGAATAAATTCAAATAAGCAGTCGGTTTGATTAACTGATCTAAGGCTACTGTTTGAGAAACAATGGTGGTTCGAGGCGTGGTGTTGTGTTAGTTCAAGCCAGCTCAGCGCTGCGCTACTCCCCAATGGTTTCTTCATAAAGATGGTTAAGCTCGGTTTACGTTTATTTGCATTTTTTGCTAGAATAAATGATTAGTTTAACTGTTCTTAGATGCTTGTTTGATTGTTATTAGAATCTGTTATAATCTATCGATTTGTGTTATTTGTGATTTTTTGTTGGCAAATATTTGATTGATAAGAATCTGTTTAGTTTGGTTAAATACTGTTGAGTTTTTAGAGTTTCGGTTTGTCTTTGTTGAATGAATTTTTAGTGAGTTTTATGTCTAAATTGGTGATTTAACTTACTGTTATGCAGAAGTTAAGGAAAACTGTTAAACTTAGTAGATTAAGATGAATTATCAGTTTGTTAAGTTTTGAATTTGGGTTTCACTGTATTATTTTTTCATGCACTGTTACTCATCTTTGATTTCTCTAATTCAGATCTGTGTAGTCTCATGAATTAGATTTGGTAATAGGTAATGAAAAGCTGTTTATTCTCTTGCTGAAATATGTGGGTTAAATAGACTTTGTAGCAAGCTAGCTGGTGTAAATGATTTCTCACTGTCGCATTTATACTTCGTTCTTATACCTGCTGATTTTGAGTTCACGTTGTAATTGAACTTGATGTGTAATAAATCTTAAGTGCTGCGTAATTTCAATATTGTTCTCTTATTGCTGTGAGTATTGATCATCACTGTAACAGAAACAGTAGTTGCTGAATTTATGATTGCTAAATCTTTTTCGAGTCGAGAGGATGTTGATTTTTAGGAGATTCAGATATAATCTGCTGAATGTTGGTTATACCTGTTACTGTATGTAATTCTGCTGCCTTTTAACTGATTTGTGGAACTGAGGGTTTGTCTAGTTGCTTAGTTTAGGATGGATTTACTGCTTACTTAGCTGTGTTTATTCATTTATTAGTTACTGTTCGAATTTAGCTGATGTAGTTCATTGTTAATCTAGTTGTATGTTACAGTTGGTTAGTAGTTGCTGATTTTTAGCTTCTAATTTGTATTTAGTATGCCTGCTGGGCATTAACGTCAAGCTTATTGTTATGATTTATTTGTTTTTGTGAATTTACTTAATGTGTTTCTATTGGTTTTGTGATTGCTGAGTTTTATCGTACTGTTTATTACTTTTGAAGTCTGCTAATAATGTCTTATTACTGATATTGGATATTATATTCTACTGTTTAACTGGTTGTTCTATAGAATGTGTTAAATAAGGATTTGGGTCTGTATTATCTGCTTTATTTCCTTATCTGTGTAGTGTCTGTCGAGTGTGATTTGGTTTTAGTGTAACTGATTTTTATTCGAGTAGAGTATATAAAAAAACAATAGAGATTTGCAAATTTTTGCCACCTACAGGTCTCGAACCCTTGACCTCAAGGGTATGTGCATTGTATGTTTACCACTGAGCTCACAAGCTCTTTTGGGTTTTCCTTCAAACAATTAATTAATATAGAGAAGGTCTAAATTGGGCAGATTTTGATTGAGAGTTTGTTTAATTAAACTTGCGTTTTTTTAAATAACTTTTAATTAATATTTTAATTAAAGAAAATTTTGAGATTTTAAAATAATAATTAGTTCAAAATTAAAATAAAATAAAAATAAAAAATGTTTTTATTAATTTTAAAAGTTTAAAAAGTTTTCAATTAATTAGATTTTATTTATTTTAGATTTAAATTAAAATATGGTTTTTAATATAGATTTGGTTTAAGTAGTTTTTTTTAAATAAAGTTAATTAGTTTAAAAAGTTTAATTAGATTTCTAAAAAAAGTATAAAAGTTATTAAATAGATTAATTTTTATAGATTTTTAAATAGTTTAAATTTTAAATAGTTTTTTAATTTTAAGTAATTGTATTTAGATTAATTATTTTGGGGTTTACGGTTCATGCACTTTAGGTTAAAATTAAATAGTTTAAAATTTGTGATTTAATTTTTAGTTTAAAAACCGAAAACCAATTCAAATCGATTGTACAAATCAAAGCAAAAACGTCTCAAATTCACTCGATCTTCGTGTACAACGAACTTGGTTCATCACGTGTTTAATTGAATTCGTCTTTGGTATATTAGTCTATTACTTTTTCCTAAAGGTAATTTTCTAATTTACCCTATAACGTATCTTAATTATCACATATACTATCACGACACATCAAAAAATTTGTCGCCGCTGCCGGGGATCTTGTGTACGATTCGTTTTCGTGGAGATTTGTTGATCGTTGATTTGAAGACCCTTTCCGTCCTCGGAAAGTTTTGTTATTTTCTTATTATGTATCGTTTTTATGAAAAATACCAAAAATAATCTTCTTAATCCTCTATCATGTTTAATTCTTTTTCTCCTCACCCTCTAAATTTTAATTCTTCCATGAATTCGTTCGTCGATTGTGTTGGGTGTGGAGAACCGTTATATGGTTTTTTACCATGTCGGTGGTGCACGTGTGAGCGTTGTGGAAATGACTTACGTCACGATATACGAGTTGGATTTTGTCCTTGTTGTGATGATATGACTTCATGTGGAAATCCTAATTTTTTGAATAATTCTCTCGATTTTTACCCACCTCCACACCCTACATACGAGACACCCTCGTGTGAGTTTTGTGGAAACGATTCTCATTTTGGTGATGATTGTTCGCATTGATTCTCGCTTAATTACGAGCAAGAACCGAGCTACAATCAAAATTTTAATGACAATTGTTATCCACAAGATTTACCGAGTTTATCACAACAATATCTTTGTTGTGAGTATTGTGGAGGTCCTCACGAGAGTTTTTGTTGTCAACCGAGAGATCAAAATTTTTATGAGCCCAATCCTTGCTATAATTCGATTCCTTCTGGTTTTGACCAATCTCCACAATATTCTTTCGATATTGAACGACTTGAAACAATTTCCCAACAAATAATTCGAGAGAAAGAACGAGCTCAAGCGGAAGCAAAATACCTTGCTAATCGTGAACTCGAGCGTTTTCTTCTTTTGGATGATGACGAGGATAGTATTATTTATTTGAGAGATCTTATTGCTCTACGTCCTTCGTCTAGTGCTATCGTATTTCCTTTTCGCATCTTGCCGGCTAAGGCGCCCGAGGATTCTCCCATCCTAGATGATGAGGAAATATCTCATGACATCACCACTCCTATTCTTGATTCTTCAACCGTGGAACTCAAAAATTCTCTAAGTAAGGGGGACGAGCATATTAGCACTATTCTTGTCCAAAACCCAAGAGAGTTTGACGGTATTTCCAATGAGATAAGTGATTTGCCATATTGTGATGACTCGACTTCTTCCATTCACTTTGATATTTTCTCCAATTCTAATGATGAAAATTGTGATGGAAATGAAGATTTTGAGGATGATTCTACTTCTAGTGAATTTTCTAATGAGGAGTTCTCCGATGAACTTTCTTATAAAGATGATATTCACGACTCGGATTTTGAGGGGTTGACCGATGAACCTACTCTTCTTCACCCATTTCCACCGGGAAATGAGGATGATAGTGATCCGGTTTTTGAGAGGTTCACTTTTGAACTTTCTCCTTTAGACCCATTTCCACCGGGAAATGAGGTTGATTTGACTATTCCGGTCCTTAAGAAGTTCTTCGATGAACTTACTCATTTAGATGTGGAAGACGTGGTTCTTCGTGAAAAATTATCCAACGTCTATCTTCTCATTTCTAGGATCGAGGCTTTGAATTCTAAGCCTATTAGAAAGTCTTTCTCTGCATCTCCTATTCCCGTTGAGGATAGTGATCCGCTTATGGAGGAGATTGACACTTTTCTTGCTTCTCATGATTTGATACCACCGGGTGTTGATGACATCGACCCGGAGGGGGACGCTCTCTTTTTAGAGAAATTACTTGATGATGATTTCGTCCCAAGTCCTCCTACCACCCACTTTGACCTTAGTGTGCGGGTTTTTCATGTGTCTCATATTGAGTACCATGACCCAATTGATCACATTTCTAAGGGTGAAATGGTCGTTAAAGCAAAGAATGTTGATTCCACTATGGATGAAACTTTTACCACACCTTTACCATGTACTTTATATGATTTTGGATTAGCATGGGGGGACGACACCGTGTTGTCTATTCCTTTCTCTATCGAGGACGAGGTATTCGATCTCGGAATCGTTTATTTAGGGAAATCTCGGCCTTTCACCGATGCAGTAATTGAAAGACTTTTTAATCATCTTGGTGCGAGTTTATCTCGGGGAGCATGCTACATCCATACCATTATTTGTGACTACCATCTCTTTTTGGAGATTTGTGTTGGAGTTTTATCCTTTCGTTTGTCATCCGACAACGAGGATGAGATCTTTGACCCCGGCATCGTGCTTTATCATGGAATTTATTCCATTATGCCGGTTTTCATCATTTTCCCTAAGGACCAATGAATGCGGGGATCGAGTCGAGCTCATGACTCGGTTAATAAAAACGAGGTGCCTTGTGGGGGAGTCCCATACATTCTATCTTCTTTCTATTTTCTAACAACTAATAAGGCTTGATCTTTCAAGCTCGTGCTCGTGTTTTGTTGTGTTGTGATCATTAGGTATGACCCTTATCATTGAAGACTCTCGTGTTCGGTTTTTGCCGGTCCACTTGATCTTCCATTCTTTGATTGCTAAAAAGGGGCACACTTTCTATCCCTTGATTTTTATTGACTAACGTTTTATATTGAGGCATAATTAATAAACGGCTTATAGATTTGCGTGCTCTTTCCATGCTAGGATTTTGCATTAGACTCTTCGTGTTTTAGCAAGGGGGTGTTACTCTTGAGCTAAGAAACATTGAGGACAATGTTTGGTTTTAGCATGGGGGATTCAATCGATATAATCGCTTGCAATTGCTTTTGTCGTGTCTAAACGTATTGTTTTTCTCATTTTTCAATAAAATTTTAAATTTTTTTAGTGTTGTTTTTAAGTTTTAATAAATAAAAGAAGTGCTTTTGAAACAAATGTAGGCTTTCCGTTGGTGAAAATAAAAATAGTTTTTGACTCGACTCGGTTTTTAACCTTAGCTTTTCCTTAACGTATTTGAATTAAGGTTTGCTAGGCTTTTATATAGGGAGCCTTAAAACGCGAAAGTCTTAACTCTCACGGGTTAAGAACAAGAACTTTTCGCAAGTTCCTATAATTGATCCTAGAGAGTCGTTTATCAAGGGAACTTTAAAATGAAAATTCTAAAACTTGAAAAAGTATAAGAAGATGCAAGATCCTATAGATGACTTGAAAACCCAAAACTTTTATTTAATAGGCTAAGTATTCATCGATTTCACATTTTTGGAATTTTACGATATGGAGAATAAGAGATGATAGAGTTCAATCATAAGTTTCTAAGGTTAAATTCTTCTTTGTGCAAGTATTTTTGTGTTTGATTTAATCTCCTCGTATTTACTTTCCACCCTTTAATAATAATTGCTTAATAAATGAAGTTTTTAGCGGTTTAGGGTTGATATCTTAACTCGTAACTCCTTCTTTTTCTTCCCTTGTAATTAAAGTGAGAACACATTAAGGGTGTCAGCGTCATGGACTTTTGATCATGGGATTGCGGAAATTTGGCTTACTATAAATATCATATTAATAAAGAAGAATAAATAAAAACATGTTCTCTAGGAGCCTTCGGGTGGGAGTCATGTAGCACTAACCTTGTCATTAGAGCCTTAGGGTGTATGTCAAGGGGCGTGTTGAATAAAAATTGCTTCATGACCCGTGAGGCACGATGCTCTCCCACGGTACGTTCTAAGATTCGCTTAAGTCCATGGCTGGAAACCTCGACTTGACCATTAGTTTGTGGATGATACGTGGTGGAAAGTCGGTGATTGACACCATACTTAGCCATGACTCGTGCGAATTGATCATTGCAAAAATGAGTACCGCGATCACTAATGATAGCACGAGGAACACCGAATCTAGCAAACAATTGTTTCAAAAAGTTCACAACAACCCTCACATGTTAGTAGGTAAAGCCTTTGCTTCAACCCATTCGGATACATATTCAATGGCTACGAGGATGTACTTGTTCCCTTTGGATGATGGAAATGGCCCCATAAAGTCGATGCCCCACGTCAAAGATTTCACACTCTTGAATGAAACTTTGAGGCATCTCGTCTTTATGTGTGATCTTGCCTTGTCGTTGGCAAGCATCACAATGCTTAACCATTTCATGAGCGTCCTGATAAATGGTGGGCCAATAGAATCCGGATTCGAAAACTTTCTTCGCGGTGTAGTTAGGACCAAAGTGACCACCGGTGGGTCCTTGATAGGTGTGTAAACACCCATCCTTTTACCACTTAACTACAATAATAACCAAGCCAAAACGTGTATTTTATGTCTTAAATGTCGGAATTATGCGTGGTTTGTGTTTTTATTGTGATTTAGGATTAAAATGTGAAAAGGGAGGAAAACACGGGCTTTCACGTGCTTTTATCGAAGAAAAAGACAAAAGACGAAGTCAAAAGATCAAGAGTGCTAAAAGAACGGAAGTCCAAGGCCAATTCTGAAGATTTATCGAAGAAAAAAGTCTAAAGACGGAATTTTAATAAAAGCCGAAGAACTCAAGTCTAAATTAATGAAGAAATTAGAAGACGAGTTTATTAATCCCGAGACAAAGTCGAAAAAAGTCGAAGAATTAAGAAGACGAAAAGACGTGAAGAAGAAGAATAACCAACACATGCTTAGTCTTTCCTAATCCCCTATAAATACCCTCCTAATGCCACCATTAGGAGGTGTTGGCTAGAGTGACAAACTAGTTCTTCCATTTTAAATTACTTGCACATTTACTTAATTGCACCTTTAATTACTTGTCTCGCACCTTAAATTTGTAAGCTTTTAATTCTTGTCTTTACTTTAATTGTTGAATCTTAATCTTAATCAAGTTTTTATTTTAATCTCTCATTCTACCTTTCTAGTTTTGCTTAATCTTTGTGCTTATTATCTTATTGTCATGCTTATTTGATTACTTGTTATGTTTTTATGATTTTGATTGTGTTAGCTTATTGATTTTATAGCTTATTGTGTTTTTCTTAAATTTGATTAAGTTCTTTTTAGTTAATTTTTATAAATAGTTGATTTTTATTATTTTTATTATTTAGTGTTTTTAAAAGTTTCTAAATTTAGATCTTATAGCTTTTTCTTAAGTTTGATTTCGTAAAGGTTTTGATTAAGTGCTTATTAATTTTAGCTTATTATTAGTTTTATAGCTTATTTCCCTTTAACTGTTATCTGGGGTTCTCAAAACCCCTTAATTCCAGATAAACAACTGGACAATATTCCGAATAATTCATCAGTGGTCTAATCCGGATATGTGATATCTAAGGATTCCGGATAAGAAGTAAATTTCCCATTCCAGATACCGGATAACTAAGAGAACATGTATTCCAGATAAGCTTCGGTTTTGTTTATTCCGGATAGTGGTCAGTGGAGATTATTCCGAATAACGTGGTTGTATTCATTCCGGATAAGAGTCTAGTCTTTTATTCCGGATAAGAGTTCGTGAAACAAGATCTCGGATAAGACTCGGAGCAAGGTATTCCGGACAATGGATTGGTGTTATTCCGGATAAGTGGATATTCACTTATTCCGGATAGGAGTAGCTTGTGTATTCCGGATAACGCTAAGAAGTTATTCCGGATAAGAAGCTCGACAAAACTTTCAGGATAAGAAGATCTTTATTATTCCGGATAAGGGACCAAGGTTTATTCCGGATAGTGGTGACAGCATATTCCGGATAACTATAAGAACCAGGATTCCGGATAAGGAGAATTTGTTTATTCCGGATAAGCAATATCTAGTTTGTATTCCGGATAGTGACAGTATTACGGGGTCTAACTCAGGTTCTGTTTACTTCCTTTTTATTTTCTAGCATTTATTTTCTTGCCATTTTTCTTAAGTGTTATTTTTATTACTTTGTCTTAGTTTAATTTTAAAGTTTACATTTTTATTAAATCGTCAAATTTACTTTTCGTCACACTTTAATTTTAAGTCATTTAATTAATTTTCTTTAAAAAGTTTTAATTTTGCACCATTTAAGTTTTAATTAGTTTTAGATTAAATTACTCGCCTTTTACTTTAAAGTTTTGCATTTTCTATTTACAACAACGACAAATCCTTGTTTTCCACCAAGAGACAGCTGAGTCGCACATTCTTCCCTTTCTCAATTCGAAAAGATCGGACGATAAAATTTTCTTACTGGCCAAAAGCCTCGTATTAAATGGCGCCGCTGCCGGCTCTTTTCTTTACGATTAAAGGTTTTCTGTGAGAGACGCGTTGCTTTTTGGGATCCGTTCATTCGTGAGCGTTATTTTTCGTACTCAAAAATTTTCAAAAATCCATAAAAATTAAAAATTGTTAAAAATCCATAAAAATTAAAAAAATTTCAAAAATCCAAAATATTTTATTTTATAGTGTATATATATTGTCTATTGCTTTGGTATCTTTTTCTTTTGCTTTTGCAGGTGTATGCGTACTATATCTTCAACTTATCCAGAGCCCGAGACTCGTGGAGATTTAGCTATGGCAGGTGTGAACAACAACAATAACCCACCGCAACTCAACAATAACAACAACAATGTTCTTCCACATCCCGATCTTCGGACAATGGAGGAGCTTTGTCAATCCACAATGTTTGGACGAGGAGGACCGATTGCGCCGATGCAAATCACGGCTCCGGAGTTTTCGTTAAAGCATCACATGATCCAACAAGTGCAAACTAATCCATTTCGCGGATTGCCTGATGATGATGCCAACAAGCACCTCGACAAATTCATTACTATTACTCTAAGCATGAAGCTGCCCGGTGTTACTATGGATGTCCTTCTCCTACAGCTCTTTCCACATACTTTATCCCACCACGCCGAAGGGAAGATTTGGTCCACGGTGAATGGACCGGACCAACGGCTCTTAAGTTTTCCAGAAAAGATTTTCAACCGAGAGTTAAAGAGTAAAACTTGATCACCAATGTGGAACTCTCGGTTCTTAATCCTAGAACCATGAATGAGCTTAGTTTTCTCCTTATAGATTAACAAATTCTCATAAGCCTCATTCCTAAGTTCATTAAGTTCATTGAGATGGATTTTCCTAAGATCACCGCCTTTGTTTATGTAAAAACTAGCCCATATCAAGGCCCAATAAGCTTTATGCTCCAACTCAATGGGGAGGTGGCACGCCTTTCAGTACACAAGGCGATAAGGAGTACAACCTATAGGTGCCTTATAAGCGGTACGGAAAGCCCCCAAAGCATCATCTAATTTATCGGCCCGTGAGGCACGATGCTCTCCCACGGTACGTTCTATGATTCGCTTAAGTCCATGGCTGGAAACCTCGACTTGACCATTAGTTTGTGGATGATATGTGGTGGAAAGTCGGTGATTGACACCATACTTAGCCATGACTCGTGCGAATTGATCATTGCAAAAATGAGTACCGCGATCACTAATGATAGCACGAGGAAAACCGAATCTAGCAAACAATTGTTTCAAAAAGTTCACAACAACCCTCACATGTTAGTAGGTAAAGCCTTTGCTTCAACCCATTTTGATACATATTCAACGGCTACGAGGATGTACTTGTTCCCTTTGGATGATGGAAATGGCCCCATAAAGTCAATGCCCCACGTTAAAGATTTCACACTCTTGAATGAAATTTTGAGGCATCTCGTCTTTATGTGTGATCTTGCCTTGTCGTTGGCAAGCATCACAATGCTTAACCATTTCATGAGCGTCCTCATAAATGGTGGGCCAATAGAATCCGGAGTCGAAAACTTTCTTCGCGGTGTAGTTAGGACCAAAGTGACCACCGGTGGGTCCTTGATAGGTGTGTAAACACCCATCCTTTTACCACTTAACTACAATAATAACTAAGCCAAAACGTGTATTTTATGTCTTAAATGTCGGAATTATGCGTGGTTTGTGTTTTTATTGTGATTTAGGATTAAAATGTGAAAAGGGAGGAAAACACGGGCTTTCACGGGTTTTTATCGAAGAAAAAGACAAAAGACGAAGTCAAAAGATCAAGAGTGCTAAAAGAACGGAAGTCCAAGGCCAATTTTGAAGATTTATCGAAGAAAAAAGTCTAAAGACGGAAGTTTAATAAAAGCCGAAGAACTCAAGTCTAAATTAATGAAGAAATTAGAAGACGAGTTTATTAATCCCGAGACAAAGTCGAAAAAAGTCGAAGAATTAAGAAGACGAAAAGACGTGAAGAAGAAGAATAACCAACACATGCTTAGTCTTTCCTAATCCCCTATAAATACCCTCCTAATGCCACCATTAGGAGGTGTTGGCTAGAGTGACAAACTAGTTCTTCCATTTTTAATTACTTGCACATTTACTTAATTGCACCTTTAATTACTTGTCTCGCACCTTAAATTTGTAAGCTTTTAATTCTTGTCTTTACTTTAATTGTTGAATCTTAATCTTAATCAAGTTTTTATTTTAATCTCTCATTCTACCTTTCTTGTTTTGCTTAATCCTTGTGCTTATTATCTTATTGTCATGCTTATTTTATTACTTCTTATGTTTTTATGATTTTGATTGTGTTAGCTTATTGATTTTATAGCTTATTGTGTTTTTCTTAAATTTGATTAAGTGCTTTTTAGTTAATTTTTATAAATAGTTGATTTTTATTATTTTTATTATTTAGTGTTTTTAAAAGTTTCTAAATTTTGATCTTATAGCTTTTTCTTAAGTTTGATTTCGTAAAGGTTTTGATTAAGTGCTTATTAATTTTAGCTTATTATTAGTTTTATAGCTTATTTCCCTTTAACTGTTATCCGGGGTTCTCAAAACCCCTTTATTCCGGATAAACAACTGGACAATATTCCGAATAATTCATCAGTGGTCTACTCCGGATATGTGATATCTAAGGATTCCGGATAAGAAGTAAATTTCCCATTCCGGATACCGGATAACTAAGAGAACAGGTATTCCGGATAAGCTTCGGTTTTGTTTTTTCCGGATAGTGGTCAGTGGAGATTATTCCGGATAACGTGGTTGTATTCATTCCGGATAAGAGTCTAGTCTTTTATTCCGGATAAGAGTTCGTGAAACAAGATCTCGGTTAAGACTCGGAGCAAGGTATTCCGGACAACGGATTGGTGTTATTCCGGATAAGTGGATATTCACTTATTCCGGATAGGAGTAGCTTGTGTATTCCGGATAACGCTAAGAAGTTATTCCGGATAAGAAGCTCGGCAAAACTTTCTGGATAAGCAGATATTTATTATTCCGGATAAGGGACCAAGGTTTATTCCGGATAGTGGTGACAGCATATTCCGGATAACTATAAGAATCAGGATTCCGGATAAGGGGAATTTGTTTATTCCGGATAAGCAGTATCTAGTTTGTATTCCGGATAGTGGCAGTATTACGGGGTCCAACTCAGGTTCTGTTTACTTCCTTTTTATTTTCTAGCATTTATTTTCTTGCCTTTTTTCTTAAGTGTTATTTTTATTACTTTGTCTTAGTTTAATTATAAAGTTTACATTTTTATTACATCGTCAAATTTACTTTTCGTCACGCTTTAATTTTAAGTCATTTAATTAATTTTCTTTAAAAAGTTTTAATTTTGCACCATTTAGGTTTTAATTAGTTTTAGATTAAATTACCCGCCTTTTACTTTAAAGTTTTGCACTTTCTATTTACAACAACGACAAATCCTTGTTTTCCACCAAGAGACAGGTGAGTCGCACATTCTTCCCTTCTCAATTCAAAAAGATCGGACGATAAAATTTTCTTACTGGCCAAAAGCCTCGTATTAAATGGCGCCGCTGCCGGCTCTTTTCGTTACGATTAAAGGTTTTCTGCGAGAGACGCGTTGCTTTTTGGGATCCGTTCATTCGTGAGCATTATTTTTCGTACTCAAAAATTTTCAAAAATCCATAAAAATTAAAAATTGTTAAAAATCCATAAAAATTAAAAAAATTTCAAAAATCCAAAAAGATTTTATTTTTATAGTGTATATATATTGTCTATTGCTTTGGTATCTTTTTCTTTTGCTTTTGCAGGTGTATGCATACTAGATCTTCAACTTATCCAGAGCCCGAGACTCGTGAAGATTTAGCTATGGCAGGTGTGAACAACAACAATAACCCACCGCAACTCAACAATAACAACAACAATGTTCTTCCACATCCTGATCTTCGGACAATGGAGGAGCTTTGTCAATCCACAATGTTTGGACGAGGAGGACCGATTGCGCCGATGCAAATCACGGCTCCGGAGTTTTCGTTGAAGCATCACATGATCCAACAAGTGCAAACTAATCCATTTCGTGGATTGCCTGATTATGATGCCAACAAGCACCTCGACAAATTCATTACTATTACTCAAAGCATGAAGTTGCCCGGTGTTACTATGGATGTCCTTCGCCTACAGCTCTTTCCACATACTTTATCCCACCACGCCGAAAAATGGTTTGATCGTCTCCCGAAGAATTCTATTCATACTTGGGACGACATGACTCAACGATTTTTGTCGCGCTACTTTCCACCATCCATGGTCACGAGCCTTCGAAATCAAATCAGCAGTTTCATGCAAGAACCCGATGAATCTCTCTTTGATGCTTGGGAAAGATATAATGTTTTGATCGATCGATGTCCAAACCACAACATGCTCCCCGTTACGTTGATTGATACTTTCTACAATGGTTTAACTTTTTGTGATCGTGATACTATTAATGCAGCCGTCGGTGGCACATTTATGAAAAGAAGACCCGGGGAGTGTAGAGAGCTTATTGAGAACATGACTACTCATCACAAAAATTGGGATTCCTCCGCTTCTTCAAGGAACAACCCGAGAGTCAATGTTTCTTCTACTTCAGCAAACCCCGATATGACATAATTCACCCACATGATAGCCGAAATGAACAAAAATATCTTGCTCATCGCTACAAACCAACAACAACAAGTTAAAGCGGTAGCCATTTCTTGTGAGACATGCGGCGGTCCTCACTCATACACTGATTGTCCTTCTACTCAAGGCAATCCGGAAAACGTGTATGCGGCTTATGGTAACTATTCACCGGAAAATTACCAAGCCCGACTTCAAGGGGATAGAAATTTGCTAAGTTACCGGTCGAACAACTATCTTTCACCCGGTTTTTCTCCTCAAAACCACAACCCCAACAATAATTACAATAGAAGCAACCAAATCCCACCTCGAGCTTCTAATCCTTATCACCCACCCGCTCAACAAGCCCCACCCATTAATCAAGATGTTGAAGCTTTAATGAGAACCCAAGGAGATCAAATCAAGAATCTACAAAGCCAAATTATCAATTTGAAAGGGGATATCACTAAGCAAGGACATTAGATCCGAGCTTTAAAATGATATACAAAACCTTCTTCAGCACTTAAATAAATGATTTGAAGAATATGCTGGCTAGTTTCTTACCAACCACTCAACCCTCTACTTCGGGATCTCTACCTTCAAACACCGTCACCAACCCGAGAGCGAATGTGAGTGCTATTACTACCCGTAGTGGAGCAACTTTAGTAGGACCATCTATCCCACCCCCAGTTACTCCATCTACACCTCCTCCACCACCATTTATCCATACTACTCCCACACCTAGTATTAGTTCACCATTACCGTCTCCGCCTTGTCATGAAGAAGTACCCAAGAAGAACCCTTCACCAACCCCACCTTCCACCTTTAACCCTTCAACATCTCAACCTTCACCTTCTACACCTCCACCACCCAACCCAAGCATTACTTACCCTTCTCGACTCAACAAGGCTAGAATTTTGACTAAGAATGACGTTCAAGTCTCTAACTTTTTAGACAAGATTGCCGGCATGACCGTCACCCTTACCCTTGTTGAAGTTCTTGCCCAAATGCCACAATTTGTCAAGATGTTTAAGGAATTGCTTAATAAGAAGGAGAAGATGGCCGAGTTTGTTAATACTCGCTTGAATGAAAATTGCTCTGCAATCCTTCTTAAAGAACTTCCGGAAAAACTTGGAGATCCCGGTCGTTTTGTGCTACCATGTACTTTTAACCAAACCGATGAATTTACTGCCTTAGCCGATCTCGGGGCAAGTATTAATTTGATGCCTTTAAGTGTTTGGAAAAAGTTATCATTATTTGACCTTACACCAACGAAGATGACTCTTGAGCTTGCAAATCGCACTCTCGCTTACCCCGTTGGTATTGCCGAAGATGTGTTCATTAAAGTTGGCACCTTCACTTTTCCGGTCGATTTTGTTGTTGTTGATTATGAAATGGACCCTCATATTCCTTTAATACTTGGTCGGCCATTCTTGAGAACCGGAAAAGCTCTTGTCGATGTTGCCGAAGGTAAGTTAATCTTAAGGGTCGGGAATGATGCACAAGTGTTCGAAATGGGGAAGATCACAAACAAATCCTATGGAAGAGAATTGGCGAATATGATTAATGTGCTTGATGATTTTGTCATCTACAACAATCCTCTATTCGATTCTTGCTTTGATAATCCACTGTTCCAAGACGATGTGGATGATTCTCTCTCCAATTCTGATCCTACACCAATTTATGATTCTCCACCGATCTTTGATACTTATGATGACGATTCTAGTTCTGATGGAGATGATTATGATGATTTTACTTCTGAGTATCCAGACATGCCCACTTATGATGATTTTGATGTGGCTGATACTCTTTCGAGTGATTCTTCACATGATGAAGATCCTCCGCCAACCATGCTTAATCCTACTTTTGATGACTACTCATTTGAGGAAGACTTTGCTACTTTTCTCAACACATACTTCCCAAATGAGAGTGATGCTCCTCCTTTAGACTTTGATGATTATGGTCTTTATCCTACTTTGGATATGAAGAAACCCGCTTCAAAGGAGAAAAAGCCGGCCGACACCGATATCCGCAGCACTTATGTCTTAACTCCTCTCTATCCACCTTCTGAGGATGAGATTGCGAGATTTATGATCGGATCTTCTTCAAGGTCTGCTGAGCCTAAGTGTTATTTTCCCTTAAAGGAAAAGGTGTTCGACCCCGGTATTGCACTTTTCAAGCCATCTCAATATCCATCTGATGAAATAAAAGGAAAGATTTTTGGAAACCATGGAGATATTCTTGCACCTCTTCACCCTTGCTACCACCGTGCTCCATCTTTTCTTAAGGGAACCTGGCCTACTCTTCTTTGGCTTGCCTTGTTCGCCTTAAGCTTGTGCTATTTGATGGACGAAAACCATGTATTTTATCCTGGTGGATGTTTCTAAAGCTTCTTCCTATGCTCATCAAGGTCGAGTCAGGCTCACGACTCGGTTAACAAAAACAAGCGCTTCTCGGGAGGCAACCCGTAGTATCTATCCTTTTTCTCTTATTTTTATAATAATTTTAGGGGGAGACCCTAGTATGTTGTTTGTTGTCTTCTTTCTAATCATGTACAGGGATTCGAGCTTTCAACAATCCATTCTTGATGACTTTTGACGAACCGTGATCCCGTTTACCCGTCTTCCCGGTTCTATCCTAAACTCTTTTGATTCATTATTTTTTCATTATGATTCAAATAGGAATCACTTTAGTTGTCTCTTCCTTAGCAAGATTTAAACAAAGTGCACAATGTCCTAAGTGTAGGGGAGTTTACTCCCACATGCTTAAACATTGAGGACAATGTTTATATTAAGTGTAGGGGGGCTTCTATCGAAGTTAAGTGGTCTTTTCCTTGTATTTGTCCTCATTTTAACCGGAAAATCAAATTTTCGACATTTTTCAAAATTTTTGATCTATTTTGGCCTTGTAGTTTTACCTTTGTATAGTTATTTTCTTTCTTTGCTAGAACAAATTTTAATAAAGTGGTTTTAATTTTCAACGTTGTAAATCTTTTGACTCAACCCGAGTTTACTTATCTAAGTTTACTCTAGCTAGTATCCTTAACATGTTTAAGTCAAGTTTTGCTAGGCTTTTATATAGGGAGCTTTAAAACGCGAAAGTCTTAACTCTCACGGGTTAAGAACAAGAACTTTTCGCAAGTTCCTATAATTGATCCTAGAGAGTCGTTTATCAAGGGAACTTTAAAATGCGATTTCTAAAATTGAAAAAGTCTAAGAATTTGCAAGATCCTATAGATGACTCGAAAACCCAAAACTTTGATTTAATAGGCTAAGCATCCACGAGTCTCATTCCTTGAGATTTTAAATTGTGAAGAACGAGAGATGATAGAGTCAATTATAAGTTTGGTATTCTTTCGTGAATTTATGTGAGTTGATTATAAGCCTATTCTCCCATCGCTTGCTAATAAATTTATCTGCAATAAATAAGGTTGTACGATTTGAAAAGTTACTTAGCTTCTAGCCCAAGATCGTTTAAAAGTTGCTCGTTATTAATTAGAGTTCATAGCCGAAGCATAACTTATTGAAGCGGGATGCGAAGATTGGCGAGTCTGAAAAGGCCCTAACAAGGCATGAGGGCTACATTTTGTTGCTAAAGATCCAAAAGTGATGTGAAGAATCATTTATCGAAAATCAATATGAAGGATCGAGGCACACGACGAAAAGCAAAAACTCCCCAAAAGATCATGGAGAAGTCTATCCAAAAAGGCCCTAACAAGGTATGAGGATATATAGATCCAAGTCCTAAAAGGAGGCGGATCGTTGTATATCAAAATCCCAAATAAAGATTGGAGAAAAATGAAGAAGTCGTGGTCCAATTATGAAGAACCTCTAAAAATTTCAAGTGAAGAAATTCCTATTATGAAGAGAAGACCATTATTTCATGAACGTCTCTCAATATTTGAAATATGAATTCACTTCCAAATATCGGTCCGAGAAAGGTCTCAAATCGTGAAGCGAGTTATGCCAAGATATGAACTTTATGAGGTCCCGAGAAGCAGTTTTAAAAGATTTTGTCCTTTAGCTAACTATTGATTTAATCGTCCTACTTTATTTTCAGCCTAAATAACTATCGAAATAAGTCAACAATGCATCCTCGTGATTATTCAAGACAATAATAAAATATAAGAGATACACCTAGGAATAAGGGAGTCTAAGTAAATAATTGGCCCACATGAGTTTGTGTTAGTTTGCTAACTTATAATAACAATGATCTCGTTTTTAAGCTTGGTATGGGGAACGTAAAACTTGAGGATGATAATCATTCATGACATTCTAAAACCCTAAGGTAAGTTGTTGATCTTTTTACTTGTTTCCTTCTTTTAAATATTCTGTCTCTTTAATAAAGGCTAATGTGGATTGATTATGATGGAAAATTTAAAACTTGCTTTGTAATTAATACATTGCATGAGGACATTGCAATGGTTAAGTGTAGGGGATTTGATAGGTGTATAAACACCCATCCTTTTACCACTTAACTACAACATTAACCAAGCCAAAACGTGTATTTTATCTCTTAAATGTCAGAATTATGTGTGGTTTGTGTTTTTGTTGTGATTTAGGATCAAAATGTGAAAAGGGAGGAAAACACGGGCTTTCACGGGCTTTTATCGAAGAAAAAGACAAAAGACGTAGTCAAAAGATCAAGAGTGTTAAAAGAACGGAAGTCCAAGGCCAATTCTGAAGATTTATCGAAGAAAAAAGTCTAAAGACGGAAGTTTAATTAAAGCCGAAGAACTCAAGTCTAAATTAATGAAGAAATTACAAGACGAGTTTATTAATCCCGAGACAAAGTCGAAAAAAGTCAAAGAATTAAGAAGACGAAAAGACGTGAAGAAGAATAATAACCAACACATGCTTAGTCTTTCCTAATCCCCTATAAATACCCTCCTAATGCCACCATTAGGAGGTGTTGGCTAGAGTGACAAACTAGTTCTTCCATTTTTAATTACTTGCACATTTACTTAATTGCACATTTAATTACTTGTCTCGCACTTTAAATTTGTAAGCTTTTAATTCTTGTCTTTACTTTAATTGTTGAATCTTAATCTTAATCAAGTTTTTATTTTAATCTCTCATTCTACCTTTCTTGTTTTGCTTAATCTTTGTGCTTATTATCTTATTGTCATGCTTATTTGATTACTTGTTATGTTTTTATGATTTTGATTGTGTTAGCTTATTGATTTTATAGCTTATTGTGTTTTTCTTAAATTTGATTAAGTGCTTTTTAGTTAATTTTTATAAATAGTTGATTTTTATTATTTTTATTATTTAGTGTTTTTAAAAGTTTCTAAATTTTGATCTTATAGCTTTTTCTTAAGTTTGATTTCGTAAAGGTTTTGATTAAGTGCTTATTAATTTTAGCTTATTATTAGTTTTATAGCTTATTTCCCTTTAACTGTTATCCGGGGTTCTCAAAACCCCTTTATTCCGGATAAACAACTGGACAATATTCCGAATAATTCATTAGTGGTCTATTCCGAATATGTGATATCTAAGGATTCCGGATAATAACTAAATTTCCCATTCCGGATACCAGATAACTAAGAGAACAGGTATTCCGGATAAGCTTCGATTTTGTTTATTCCGGATAGTGGTCAGTGGAGATTATTCCGGATAACGTGGTTGTATTCATTCCGGATAAGAGTCTAGTCTTTTATTCCGGATAAGAGTTCGTGAAACAAGATCCCGGATAAGACTCGAAGCAAGGTATTCCGGACAACGGATTGGTGTTATTCCGTATAAGTAGATAATCACTTATTCCGGATAGGAGTAGCTTGTGTATTCCGGATAACGCTAAGAAGTTATTTCGGATAAGAAGCTCGACAAAACTTTCCGGATAAGCAGATCTTTATTATTCCGGATAAGGGACCAAGGTTTATTCCGGATAGTGGTGACAGCATATTCCGGATAACTATAAGAACCAGGATTCCGGATAAGGGGAATTTGTTTATTCCGGATAAGCAGTATCTAGTTTGTATTCCGGATAGTGACAGTATTACGGGGTCCAACTCAGGTTCTGTTTACTTCCTTTTTATTTTCTAGCATTTATTTTCTTGCCATTTTTCTTAAGTGTTATTTTTATTACTTTGTCTTAGTTTAATTTTAAAGTTTACATTTTTATTACATCGTCAAATTTACTTTTCGTCACGCTTTAATTTTAAGTCATTTAATTAATTTTCTTTAAAAAGTTTTAATTTTGCACCATTTAAGTTTTAATTAGTTTTAGATTAAATTACCCGCCTTTTACTTTAAAGTTTTGCACTTTTTATTTACAACAATGAAAAATCCTTGTTTTCCACCAAGAGACAGCTGAGTCGCACATTCTTCCCTTTCTCAATTCGAAAAGATCGGACGATAAAATTTTCTTACTGGCCAAAAGCCTCGTATTAGTCCTTTATAGCAAGCTTCAAGGATTTGTAAGGCCGCGGGCCCATCAACACACCTACGAATAATAAGATCCGCACATTGCATAAAGAGATAAGGGTCGTCCTAATAGTAGTGCTTAATGTCCTTAAAGAACTTTTTCTTTTGTTGGGACGTTAACCCTTCGATAAGAACTCCACCCGTCAAATAGTTTGCAATGTCCGCAAACCATGGGGTATCATCAAGATTGGAATTGATAGACATTAGGGTCTCAAGGGGAAAAGATTCATTAATCTCTTTGTTTGGAAGTTCCCCTTGATAAGGATCATCAAGTCTACTTAAGTGATCCACGGCTAGGTTTTCTACTCCCTTCTTATCACGAATTTCAATTTGAATTCTTGTAAGAGTAAAACCCAACGAAGGAGTCTCGGTTTAGCATCTTGCTTGGTCAACAAGTATTTCAAGGCAGAATTTCCAATGTAAAAGATGGTGGTGGAAAACACAAGATAGGGGCGGAATTTCTCAAAAGCATACACTACGGCTAAAAGCTCTTTTTCGGTAGTGGTATAATGCAATTGATCCCCCGTCATTGTCTTACTTGCATAATGGATGTGTTAGGACCTCTGGAATAGGTATTTGTAATAAATAAGCTAGGAGGTATGTAGTTCCTCCTGGTCCTAGTAGTAGTAGGAGCAATACGTGCTCTTGGTCAAGTATAAAGTCAAACATTATTATTCTTATTAGTTTGTTAGGATATGCATGAGATATGTTAGGAAATGATATGCATATCAGAAGTTACACGTTTTGGTTTAATGTAGTATTAGGGTTTCCTTGTAATATAAAAGGAACCCATTGGCAGAAGGGTTACACACACCTTCATCATCATTATTCATTTCATAGTATTTGTATTCTGCACTTATATTGTGTGTTACATTAAGAGTCTCTCTGTGAATAGACTTGTGATTACAGAAGTGGTTCACCATCCTTAACAGGCTGCAAGATCGACATCTAGTGGACCCAACATGTCACACCCCACCATGGCGAAATATGGGGCGCGAACTATGGATATCATCACAACATGGCATGTCTATAGAGATAACTAAATGAAATAAGAAATGTCATAAAATGGTGACACAAATGTCATGAAAATATCTCAACAATGCAGGAGTCTAGGTCAGTAGGCAACACTCCTACCGCTTACCCGAGACAAACAATTAACATAAACAAAGCAAACATAAAGGTGTCAACAAAGTACCACTTATACAAACATCATATAAAGACTAAGAGGAAAGGGGGTTCCTCCAAATGCAACCCTAAGCCTCCAAAGCTAACCACTCCTATTCTTATGCTTAACCACATTCTCACCTGAAAGAGACATTAAAACACATCAACATAATGTTGGTGAGAGTCATAGGTTTAGACTCCAACGCCAAAATCAAGTTATGAGATGTGATTAATAACCATCAACCAAAGAACATATGGACAATATGCTACAATTATGTATTAAAAACTAACATTCAAGATTAACCATTCACCACAATTCCAAGGCTCGCGGCCTTACCAATCACCATGGTCCCATAGGCGCCCATACACCTATGAACCAATCCCAAGGCCCCACCTTGTCAACATCCCCTAGGTACCAAGTCAAACCACAATAACTGAGACGGTATGTGTCCCCCGATCCAAATCATAAACACCAAGAATCACATAGCAGTTAATCACATAAGTGTACACACATGTCCATCACAAACCATAAAAACATTCACAACAATAGTTACAAAACCATATAGTGTCTCTTCCATCCCATCTGGAATTCAAATCATAAAAAGACATGGGACTATGAAACTCACCTGATTCAAGCTTCTCCAAATATCCGCGCTCTAGCGAAAATCTAAACACACAAACGTATACAATCAAGACACGAACCACATACCAAAATGGCTCATAAATCTATGATGGATATCTAACCTTCTCCTACAACTTAACCCTATTTATATGCCATATTCATCTCATTACACCCCTCAATAAAGCCCTTAACTTATTTTAGTTCATAACTCGTTCCATTAACATTTTACCCAAAACAGCCCCTTTTCATACTTCAAACTATGGGTCTAACACCTCCTTAACCAAAATAAAATGCCCTGTAAAAGCAACCCTATGCCCTTACATGTGTTAGCTAACTCTCCTATTTGGCCTCAACCTTAAATCTACTATTAAGGCATCCATATATATATATATATATATATATATATATATATATATATATATATATATATATATATATATATATATATATATATATATATATATATATATATATATATATATATATATATATATATATATATATATATATATATATATATATATATTTATATATTTATATATATATATATATATATATATATATATATATATATATATATATGTATGTATATATATATATATGTATATATATATATATATATATATATATATATATATATATATATATATATATATATATATATATATATATATATATATATATATATATATATATATATATATATATATATATATATATATATATATATATATATATATATATATATATATGCTTTTACCTATCCAAAATTTACTGATTTTGAACATATGAAAATTTTGTTATGATAAGAGGGTCTTCCACTATCCCGATTCATTATCCCTCCTTCAGATATCTTATATAACATATAAACTAACTCTCATGTTCTTTTGAAAGTCCAATTGTACTCCTAAGTACCCTAACCACCTTAAAACATTAAATTAAACCCGACTGATTTCAAAACTGTTTTGACCTCTGACTGTTGTAACCTGTTTTTGACCCACTTCCCACTTCCCACCTCCAATTCAATTCTAGTTTCTTGCATTTGAAAGCCAATTGAATTACCTTTTCAGGGACATAAGATTCGAAAATTAAAAGTTTGTAGAACTCTAGATATGATCAAAACAAGTGACCTAAGATTCTGCCCAGTTTTTAAAAACGATTTTCTCATAATTAATCTAATTAATCATATATAAACCCTAATTAAAACCTAAAACCGATTTCCAATGATGAAAACCCATTAATTACATTATTAATTACGGATCTTTAACAAACCTAATAAAACATTATGAATCTCAAACCCTAATCCATCATAGTAGGTTACAAATACGTAAATTAACGTTAATCAACCTAGTTTAATTACGTACCTTTAAATCCTGATCATAATATCGAGTCTTCTTGATCCTCCATTGCTATTTGACTGACTTAAAGTTTAATTTAAGGTTTATGGGTCGTTTTTGGGTTCTTAGGATGTTTATATGTGCTTTGGTAACCTCCTGGTCAAGTTTAGGCCCAATTTGCACTCCTATATGGTAATTATCTTTTTTTATTATTAAAATATTCTGGTACGGGGCCTACAATTCCGACTCCCCCTTCATTATTTTATTAATTTAATTGATATTAACTTATAATTACCATTAGTTAACATCTAGACCCTTCCGGATCAAAACCGGACACCTATTCGCTAATTTTTCGACTTTCTACGTAATTTCCGAACTAACCGTCATTTCCAAAAGTTTCTAATTATGGAAAGTATCTATAAAACTTATCCTAACCATATATTATGTACTTAATACATACATAAGACATACGATACGTACACGAAAACTTGTAAAAACGATATCCGAACTTTCCTGCAGTTCATTTTTGAACTCATTTCATTTCATTTCATTTCCAACCCGTACCAGGATTTACAAATCATGTACCTCATTTCGTCCATTCTCATCCCCAAAATCACACATATAAACACATAAATCACATAAAACACATAGTCACACAAAATACTCCAAAAATAAGACTAACTGACGAACCTAAAAAACCGGGGTTGTCACATCACTCCCTCCTAATAGAAATTCCTTCCCGAGATTTACTCCTTAGGATCATCATTAGAAAATATATAAGGATACTTGTTCCTCATAAACTCCTCCCGTTCCCATGTGAACTCTAGTCCACGTTTTAAATTCCATATACCCATAACTACGGTATATTACTTTTTCCAACGTCTTAGCTTCACGATCCAAAATCTCTACCGACTATTCGATGAAACGAAGACTCGTATCCATACCAATATCATCTGACGGCACTTGAAAGTAGGTTCTTGCTAAGAATTTCCTCAAGTTTAATACATGAAATACATCACGCATACCACTCAAGTCTCCTAGTAATTCCAACCTATAAGCCACTGGTCCAATCCTTTCGAAGATTTCGAATGGACCCACGATTCTAGGTGTTAACTTCCCTTTCATCCCAAACCACGTCACTTCTTTCCATAGTGAAACCTATAGCATAACCTTATCCCCAATCTCAAATCCCAACGTCTTACGCCTCTTGTCCACACAGCTCTCTTGTCGGTCCTTTGCCATTTTCAACCTCTACTTAAGCACTGCCACCACCTCTTCTAGTTTTCCGTTCCAACTCCGGTCCAATATGTTGACTGCTTCTAACTTCACCCAACAGTAACGGTGATCCACCTCATCTTCTATGGATTAACTCCATCAGTTTCTACTACATTTCCTATCACCAGACCTAACGATTTTCCCTTCTATACCACTACACAATCTTGACAACCATTTACTCCCTCAAGCCATTCTTCCTCCATACTACTTCTCGCTTGTCTCTCCATAATCTTAATTTCCATCCCATCTTCTATCTCATCTTCAGCCAATAATTTAGGCGATCCTCTTTTATTCCCTACATTCTCATCAGTGAAGAATACGCCCCTCTCACTAGTGACTCTCTTTGTAGAAGAATTCTTCCTAAACAAATTGCAATCTCCAACTATCTCCAGACCGCAAGCCAATGCTCTGGGCGTCTTCCTCCATTATCCTTATGGTATACTCATACCAACCATTAGTCTATCAACGGTATACTATGCTTACTTCCTATCGTTTATCCCCTTGCCATAATCCTTCATAAAACATTCCATACTTTTTAGGCTAATTTTTATGCAGAAACTCCTATTCCATCACATCCGTACGCAATCCTTCCAACTTCTCAACTACTTGACTTCTGATTCCTCTTAGAATATGGGATGAATTATTCAGTCTATCGACTATCACCCAACTCTCATCGTACTTATTCCTCTACCCAATTATGTATCCCCTCTACCATCTTCGTTCTTACACCGCCCTTTCTATGCTACTCCTATCTATGTAGGAAGTATAGCCTATGTCCCTTTTCTCCATATGATTGTCCAAGCCACACAACATAAATGTTGACGCGTTCTCTACTTTAGACAACTACTCGTGCAGCTTACATCCTTCATCCAAACCCTCCTAACACGTCATCCATATAGCTAAATTTTGTCTCAGCATCACTTCCTCCCTCTTATTCCATGTCTCATTAACTATGCTTGCCTTTCCCAGATGGTACTTGGCCTTGCAATTTTTCTTCATCACTTAACTCCACCCATCACCTTTGCCAAATGTTCAATCCAGAGGACTGAATATGTGTTTGAGATGTTCATGATCCGTATAGATCATTCTCTATATCTCGTACACCAAATGCCTCTAGCATTCTAGGTACATCTAACAATCCATCTCTACTAACTAAGTCTTATCTAGTTCATCTAAATCTCCAGTTCCTGCAAAGTATAAGAAATCGCCTTTCTTTGTCATCCTCGTACGCATTCAAATCCTTGCTCCACGTATCGTCATGCTTCGTGAATTCATCCAGTCCTTCCGATAATGCCAGGATGTACTCATTATCCAATCTACCTCTTAAGCCTCCAAAATGCTTCCTCATCCTTCTTTACTTTGCCCCTTGCTGGTACCATGATATGCCATCATCTCTAACTACTCATCATGGTAAACTTAATACTAAAACTCACACTTGAAAATCTCACGTATAATTCCCTTTCCTAACAACTCCAAAAGCAACTCATAATTCGACTCACTCTCCTTCTTAGACTTTGAGTAGATCAAGATGTCGTCGATACTCCAGATGGCAACTCGTTTATATATGTTAATTCACACTCGATTCATTGACACCATGAAAACCACTAGTGCTTTGGTGAAGCGAAATGCATAACCGTAAACCCAAAGCGTTCATACAACATTCTTAACATCATCCCTACATCCTCTCTTGGCATCAACACAAACAAATTTCTACCTCTTTCTACTCGTGAGCTTCTACACACATTCTAAAAGATCGATACTCCTTCTTATCAACCCATCCAACCACTTTCACATCACATTTACTACCAGGCAACTCAACCTTTATCTTGCATTCCTTGCAATTTCTAACAACTCATGTCTTTAAAATCATTCCATCAACAATTTCCTTGGAAAGGCACTAACTACAACTTATCTTGCTCCTTCTACTGGCTCTATTCATGGTTCTACTTCAAGATAATAGGTAAACCTACTAAATCTTAAGAAATTTTCGGAAAATTATACATACCTAACGAATATCACAAGTACCTTTGAAATATCACGTCCCCTTGCAACATTCTCTATGATGCGTTACTTGTGCCAATATCCATACTTTATACAAATCTCTATTCATCTCCCTTGGCACTCCTAAGAGACCTCATGACCACATTAGTTCGTGTTTCTACGAACTTCTAACTCTTTCCCCATCACAAAGGGCATTCCAACTATTCTCTCATATGACTATATCAATGCTCTTTTTTTGATCGTTTATATCAATGCTCTTAATCAATACAAAACCAAAACTATATCTGGAACCCACCAGACACGACCAACGAATCAAAACTACGGATAACTAACGACATTTCACGTGCACCAGTTAAAACAAGTCAAAAACCATGAGACGAAAAAGAAAACTCAAACCCAAAACATGTATCAATTCAAAATGACCCATGACAACGAAAAATAATCCAAGAAACACCCAATGGAAACCAAAACATATTACACCCCGCGACATATTTATTTAAACCTTGCACGACATCGTCTTTTCCTAAAAGAATATTTTTCTTTACCTCTCCACATCTATGTGACTCAAACAATCTACAAACAACCCTCTATATGATCTCAAGACTCACATCAAAGACTAGGTACCCCGAACATCCCAAATCATAAGTTTAAAAACTACTATTCAAAACTCAACCTTGAACCCGACACTTGTACAAACATTTTGACCAAGATAATTACCTCCCATGACTATACATCCCACATATTTGAAAAATACGTTCCGAGTACATAATTTTAGCCTTTTGAATCACCCAAAAAGCTTTAAAAAGGAACAAGTTACGAACCAAACAGTTTTATCCTAGTTGTTTTAAAAACTAAAGAATCATCTTAGTGATTAATGTAAACCTTTTAAATAAAAAAAAGGTATGTGAAATTTTCATGAACTCAATTTAACCATGTATAAATAATTATAAGTGACGTAAACCGATTAAACTCAATTATATAAACTATTTAAGTAGAAAGAAATTTTATTTCGCTTTATTTAATAGAGAGTCTTTTAGAATTTTGAAATAAATAAGTGTTGATTTAAATTCTTATGTTACATCTTGTTTCAAACACGACTACAACACCTTACCCTTATTTTACCGAATACAAACAACTATCCAACTCTATAGTAGATTTCCAAGTCTTTTCAATATATACCGACTAAAAGGAATGTAAGACTCAACACAAAAGATTTCATTATCCCAAAAGAAATCCCAATTTATTTCAATTTCTTAACACCAAGGACACCATTTTAAAACAGACACGTGAAATAGGAAACTAGAAGAATACACCACAACAGAGGTTGAATATCTAAAAAGAAGCGAGCTAGCCACCCTCCTAAGGATACAGTCGTTAATTGTAGGGGATCATACATATATAGGAATATTATGATACATATACTCAAATCCGTCTAACATCTACTATACAAGCATGTATTAATCCTCTTTCATGTAATCATACTTAGGAATCCATTGAAGTTGTGGTACTTGTATAACTATGTTGGCCACCATACTTATACAATTACCCTTTCCCCAATGCACTCCCTCCTATATTGACACTTATAAGAATCAATACAACACATCACACATAAATCCATCAACTCACCTAAACACATAACCACATAAATAATAAGGTCAAAAACTCCAACTATTAAAATAACATAGTCAAACTCTTGGAATACAGAAATCCATAGTCTAGCTAAAACAACAAAGACAAAATCTAAAACGAAAACATAATCAATTATAACTCATGTCGCCCCTCATAGTGGAAAAAACTTAAAATCCTTCCTATCCACCTACTCCTAGTAACTCGAACCACCACATGATTCTTAGGGAACATGACTTAAACATAAAAAGAAAAATACTATACCTCAGGTACATAAAATAACTCAACAAAAGACAGAAACTACAATGTACCAAATTATGTACAATAATGTACAATTTAAGCAAAATACAACAATGACTAACGTGGACGATTATGGTTCAACCCGCACTAGTCACAACCCGAAAAGAAAATAACATGTGGCTAAGTATGAACTCCTATGGTTCAACCCATACTAGTCACAACTTAACAAACATCGCAAGTAAAAACCAATAACATCAATTAATATCAATTGCACACATACTCGTATGACGTCTATATGCGAGGACCCTTAAGCTATAGACTAGGCTACGAGACTGGGCAACCTAATTCTCTATAACCATTGTATCTGATACCATTCTGTCACACCCTACCATGGCGGAATATGGGGCGCGAGCTATGAATATCATCACAACATGGCGTGTCTATAGAGATAACTAAATGAAATAAAAAATGTCATAAAATGGTGACACAAATGTCATGACAATATCTCAACAATGCAGGAGTCTAGGTAAGTAAGTAACAGTCCTACCTCTTACCTGAGACAAACAATTAACATAAACAAAGCAAACATAAAGGTGTCAACAAAGTACCACTTATACAAACATCAAATAAAGACTAAGAGGAAAGGGGGTTCCTCCAAATGCAATCCTAAGCCTCCAAAGCTAGACACTCCTATTCTTATGCTTAACCACATTCTCACCTGAAAGAGACATTAAAACACATCAACATAATGTTGGTGAGAGTCATAGGTTTAGACTCCAACGCCAAAATCAAGTTATGAGATGTGAATAATAACCATCAACCAAAGAACATATGGACAATATGCTACAATTATGTATTAACAACTAACATTCAAGATTAACCATTCACCACAATTCCAAGGCTCCCAGCCTTACCAATCACCATGGTCCCATAGGCGCCCATACACCTATGAACCAATCCCAAGGCCCCGCCTTGTCAACATCCCCTTGGTACCAAGTCAAGCCACAATAACTGAGACGGTACGTGTCCCCCGATCCAAATCATAAACACAATCAAGAATCAGATAGCAAGTAATCACATAAGTGTACACACATGTCCATCGCAAACCATAAAAACATTCACAACAATAGTTACAAAACCATACAGTGTCTCTTCCATTCCATCTGGAATTTAAATCATCAAAAGACATGGGACTGTGAAACTCACCTGATTCAAGCTTCTCCAAATATTTATGCTCTATCGAAAATCTAAACACACAAACGTATACAATCAAGACACGAACCACATACCAAAATGGCTCATCAATCTATGATGGATATCTAACCTTCTCCTACAACTTAACCCTATTTATATGCCATATGCATCTCATTACACCCATCAATAAAGCCCTTAACTTACTTTAGTTCATAACTCGTCCCGTTAACATTTTACCCAAAACAGTCCTGTTTTTCATACTTCAAATTATGGGTCGAACACCTCCTTAACCAAAATAACATGCCCTGTAAAAGCAACCCTATGCCCTTACATGTGTTAGCTAACTCTCCTATTTGACCTCAACCTTAAATCTACTGTTAAGGCATCCATATATATATATATATATATATATATATATATATATATATATATATATATATATATATATATATATATATATATATATATATATATACATATATATACTTTTACCTATCTAGAATTTACTGATTTTGAACATATGAAAAGTTTGTTATGATAAGAGGGTCTTCCACTATCCCAATTGATTATCCCTCGTTCAGATATCTTATATAACATATAAACTAACTCTCATGTTCGTTTGAAAGTCCAATTGTACTCCTAAGTAACCTAACCATCTTAAAACATTAAATTAAACCCGACTGATTTCAAAACTGTTTTGACCTCTGACTGTTGTAACCTATTTTTGACCCACTTCCCAACCTCCAATTCAATTATAGTTTCTTGCATTTGAAAGCCAATTGAATTACCTTTTCAGGGACATAAGATTCGAAAATTAAAAGTTTGTAGTACTCTAGATATGATAAAAAAAATGACCTAATATTCTACCCAGTTTTTAACAACGATTTTCTCATAATTAATCTAATTAATCATATATAAACCCTAATTAAAACCTAAAAACGATTTCTAATGATAAAAACCCATTAATTACATTATTAATTACAAATCTTTAACAAACCCTAATAAAAAATTATGAATCTCAAACCCTAATCCATCATAGTAGGTTACAAATACGTAAATTAACGTTAATCAACCTAGTTTAATTACGTACCTTTAAATCCTGAGCATAAACTCGACTCTTCTTGATCCTCCATTGCTATTTGACTGACTTAGAGTTTAAATTAAGGTTTATGGGTCGTTTTTGGGTTCTTGGGGTGTTTATATATGCTTTGGTAACCTGTTGGTCAAGTTTAGGCCCAGTTAGGACTCCTATATGGTAATTATCTTTTTTTATTAAAATATTCTGCTATGGGGCCCACAATTCTGACTCCCCCTTCATTATTTTATTAATTTAATTGATATTAAATTATAATTACCATTAGTTAACATCTAGACCCTTCCGGATCAAAACCGGACACCTATTCGCTAATTTTTCGACTTTCTACGTAATTTCCGAACTAACCGTCATTTCCAAAAGTTTATAATTATAGAAAGTATCTCTAAAACTTATCCTAACCATATAATATGTACTTAATACATACATAAGACATACGATACGTACAAGAAACCTTGTAAAAACGATATCCGAACTTTCCCGCAGTTCATTTCTGAACTCATTTCATTTCATTTCATTTCATTTCCAACCCGTACCAGGATTTACAAATCATATACCTCATTTCGTCCATTCTCATCCCCAAAATCACACATATAAACACATAAAACACATAAAACACATAGTCACACAAAATACTCCAAAAATAAGACTAACTGACGAACCTCAAAAACCAGGGTTGTCACACAACAAGTGGTATCAGAGCCTGGGAGAGTCTCTACTCAAGAAGAACCATTTTTTTTCTTACTAACATCTTTGTTTAATCATGTCTGCTTCTAGTTCTACTGAAACATGAGAACCAAGCACCACCACAACACGTCAAACACAGCAAATCGTTTCTATTGTTTCCAATACTAATAGAAAACTCCCACTCTTGAAGAAAAAGAATATGATAGTTGGGCCATGGAAATGGAGTGCTGGATCACCAATACTGATCTAGAGTTGTGGAAAATTGTCCAGAATGGCAACAGCAAGAAGAAAACTGGTAGAGACAAGAATGGTCAAATCATCATTCTAGACCTTAAATCTAATGAATAAATCAATTATGTTCAGAAGGAAATCAATGCAAAAACTATTTTGCTTCAGTCTCTTCCTGATGATCATATGGGTGATTTTTATCACTTGGATGATGCTAGAGAGATTTGGAATGGGATAAAGGCAAGATTTGGAGGGATTGAGGAATCCAAGAAGATGCGTAGATCATTGTTGAGAGATGAATTCAAAGAATTCAAGATTTCTGAAACAGAAGGTCTTCATCAAGGATATGACAGGTTTCAAAAGATTCTTAGCCAATTGAATCAACTCAGGTCCAAACCTAAAAATGAAGACATCAATGCCAGGTTTCTTAGAGCCCTGCCTCATTCATGGAATCAGGTAGTCATTTCTCTCAAGGCAAAAGGAGACCTTGAATATCTTTCTTTTGATGACTTGTTTCATAAACTTAAAACCTTTGAGTCACACGTGAGAGGATACTCCAGTGATTCCTTTTCTACTCCTGATAACTCTACTTTTGTGAGTTCCATGGGATCTAGTCCAATGTCTTATGCCAGTAGCCCAAGCTATACTGTGTCATCTCAACATACTTCTTCTCCTGAATTAAAAGCCAAGACTAGTAGCATGGTAGAAGCTGTTCTTCACTCTTTTGTTGCTGATTTTGATCCACAGCAGCAGCTTGCCTTTGATGATTTCAAACACGTTGATAAACTTGACTTGGATGAAATAGATATAAAATGGCAGATGGCTATGCTCACTCTCCAGGTTCATAAATTTGAAAAGAAAGCCGGTCAAAAATTCAGCTACAACCCAACAGAGCCAGCCAAATTTGATCGAAGCAAGGTCAGATGCTATGACTGTCAGTAGCAAGGACATTTTGCTAGGGAATGCACTAACAAAAATGACCAGGAGAAGAACAGGTATTCAGCCTTCAAGGTTCAAGAGCTCAAGGATGAAAAGAAAGCTTTGGTATCCGTTGACTCCATGGTTAACTGGAATGATCATCAGACTGCTACCTTGGAAACAGTTGAAGCTTCTACTGATGTATTTGCTATGATTGCTGGGCATTTATCTGATGCAGAGGAAGTAGAAGAACTTGCTCTTATGGGAATTTTGCCTCAGGTACAAAATTGCCCTCTTGGTTGTCATGATAAATATTCAGAACTCTTGACTCAATACAATGAACTAAATGAACAAAATAATAAATATTTCTTAGAGGTTCAATCTTACAAGAGTTCCCTAAAAACTTTGGAACAACAAAAGAAGTGGCTTCAAAATACTCAACGTGAGTATGAGGATAAGATTATAGTTCTAAGCATTGATTTAGAAAACAACACTAACATGCTTACATATACTGAAAACCTTAACAATGAAAGTATTAAGGCTAAGAAAGAAATGCAAGAAAAATTGGATGCCACACTTTTACGATTTGAAAAATGGGAAAAAGCACCCAAGAATCTTTCAAAGTTAATAGATAGTAGCATGTCTGGTAGGACTAAGAGAGGGTTAGGGTTTGATAAATATATTGATTCAGATGATGTTTTTGATTTATCTTTTTTAAGTGTCTTTGATCCTGACAAGGAGGAGGAGGGAAAACCTAGTTACAATAGGTTTAAACCAGCTGCAACAATACATGCTGTTCCTCCACCTCTTACAGGAACATTTATGCCCATACCCAGGCATACTGACTTGGATGGATCACAGATGCATGAGTCTCCAAAAAGCTCTACTAATACTAATGACTTTGTCTCTTGTACTTTCAGTGACAAGGCCAATGACTATGCATCCTGTGGTTCAAGTGAAGAGGCAAGACCTTCAAGCCCTAAGACAAATGACCCTGCTACTACTAGTGCTAGGATGAGTGATGAGAAAGTCGCTTCTGCTTCTACTTCCACTATTTCTAGTTCTTGTTTGATGAGTTCTAGGAATGTTGATTCTCCTAGATTTGTTTGTAATAAGAATAGAAGTGTGAAACAATGTCATTTGAATAAAAGGTCTTTCAAAACATGTTTTGTTTGTGGTAGTAAATTTCATTTGATTAAGGATTGTGATTTTTATGATCAAAAGCCTTCTGGTTAGCAAGCTTATCCTGCTCCTAGTCCACCAGGAGTTGCTCCTTTTCCTTCTAGAAGACTAAATCCATGTGCCCAATCTTATCCTTCTAGTAGAAGGACCTCTCCTTCAGCTTCTAATCTTTGGAGAAGCAATGCTTATGCCTACAATAGACCAACCAGCAACTATTTTCAGGACTTTAATCAGAATTGTGCTTTTAATTCAGACCAAATTCATTTTGGGTTGGGACATTTGGGTTCTGCTGTTAAGCCCTCAGCATGTTGTTCTTGGTCACATAATAACACCCATATGATGAACTAGCAACCTAAGAACAACAGTGGATCTCATCAATCTTCTTGGCTATGTACTAAAGATCCACAAGGCAGACTCAATCCTGAAAAGGTCTGGGTCCCCTTAAGAAACTAACTTTTGCATATGACTTTTTTGTTGTTGTAGATTACTCCATACCAAGATCCAACTCTTGGAATAGTTGATAGTGGATGCTCTAGGAGCATGACAAGAAATAAAGGACTTTTATCTAACTTTGTACCATTTCAAGGCGGAAAGGTGTACATCGAAGGTGGTGAAGGAAGGATCTCTGGCAAAGGAACCATTCAGACACCTAACCTTAATTTTGAGCAGGTTTACTATGTGGAAGCACTTCAACACTTCAACTTGATCTCTGTCTCTCAGATTTGTGACAAGAAGCAGTTTATCCTCTTTACGGATACTGAAGAACTGGTGTTGTCTAAAGAATTTAAGCTACCAGATGACTCCCAAGTTCTACCCAAAATCCCGAGAAGACATTACCTCTATAGCATCAAGCTAAATGAAATTAATCCTACTGGTCAACTAGCTTGTTTGGTTGCCAAAGCATCAGAAGATTAAGCCACCAAATGGCATAGAAGGATGGGACATGTAAACTTCAAGACTATTCACAAACTGGCGAATATGAACTTGGTCTCTAGTTTACCTCCCAAAACTTTCAGAAATGACATCAATTACCTTGCGTGCAACAAAGGCAAACAACACAAAGCATCCTTCAAGGCCATTATTGCTCTCAGCCTCATAACTGAACCATTGCAGCTACTACACATGGATTTGTTTGGTCCTACCTCCATTAGGAGCAGTGACCATAAACACTATTGTCTTGTGGTAACTGATGGATATAGCAGGTTCACGTGGGTTTTCTTTCTAGCTTCCAAAAGTGAGACCTACTCCATTCTGAAAGACTTCATTACACTCATTGAGAATCAGCTGTCCAAGAAGGTGAAAGGTATCCGATGTGACAATGGAACCGAATTCCAAAATGCAGATCTCATAGCACTTTGCAATTCCAAAGGTATCAAAAGAGATTATAGTTCTTCCAGGACTCCTCAACAGAATGGTGTTGTAGAAAGGAAGAACATGACTCTTATAGAAGCTGCAAGAACTATGCTTGCAGACTCCAAGCTTCCAACTATGTTTTGGACAGAAGCTGTCAACACTGCAAGTTATGTGTTGAATAGGTTTTCCATTACCAATCCCCATAAGAAGACCCCATACGAGCTACTCACATCCAAAGTCCCAAGCATTGCTCATTTGAATCCATTTGGCTGTCCTGTCACCGTTCTGAATGCTAGTGACTATTTGGGGAAATTTGATGGCAAGGCAGATGAAGGCTACATTGTGGGATATTCAGCTCACTCAAGAGCTTATCGGGTTTATAATCTCCATGCCAAGCGCGTAACTGAAACTATAAATCTCAGGTACTTTGAGGAGAAGAGAAACATCCAAGGCAAAGGTCCTGAATGGTATTTTGATCTTGATTATCTTAGTGACTCATTGGGATATTTTCATTTCAAAACTAACCAAGATGCAGGTCCACAAGTGTTTGCAACTTCTAGTGCAGGTGCTACTTTGTTAGCCCTAAAATGTGAACGCCATTTACGGAATTAATTAGTTTGATATAGCCACACACGCAGGGACTAGTTTTGTTAAGTTAAAATAGTTCGTGTGTGATAAGGTTATATATACCCCTTCATACTTCCATGGAGGGGTGAGGATTCTTCTTATTTGTGTATTTATCTTTCTCTCTCTAAATACACACACTACATTCAAGCTTTACTTTCTCTCTCTAAAAATGTCTAAACATTACTTTTATCCTCCCCGACCTCCGGATCACCCTCTTGTTAGCTTGAATATTATTTGGTTAACAATTGGTATTAGAGCTAACCGGGGGTGTTTTGTGTTTGTGTTTGCGTCGTGTTATCAAGATTCAAGGCTCGTACCTTGCTATGATTCATGGTTGGTGTTCTTGTTGTGTTTTCAAAGTCACGGTTGATGTTTTTTTCTGAATCGATTCTCATCTGACTTCATCATGTTTCATTATTATCCATTTTATTTGGTAATGCCTCGTTATATAAATTTCTTGGTCCATATCTGTGTTTGTCATGCCTCGTCGTAATCTTTGTCCATTTTTTAGTATCCATTGATTGTTTTTTGTCCTATCAAACATGTATTAGTTCTAAATTTTTTATTGGGTAAAAGGACAAAAACAATTGTCACAGATCCATTCTTCGGTAAAATCAAGAAAAAGCAGACCCGAAAAACCCAGATTTCACCATTTTTGGTGATACCAAAGAAAAAGGTCAAAACCCTCTTTTGATGCACATTCCGATGGCTTGACTACGATGGGAGTTCCCGATGGCTATTTTTGATCGCATTGAGTGCGATGGAGGAATGTGATGGGTCGATGCGATGGGTCGATGTGATGGGTCGATGCGCTGGGAGGTATTTTCATTTCGATGGATTCACACTGCGATGGATAGTTTTGAAAGTCATTACGATAGGTTTAAAATAGACTTCGATGGCATTTACTTTTATGTTGCGATGGGCATAAAAAGTTCACTTTAATGACTGTTTTTTAAAGAAAAACTTGTGACATCTTGACCAAACCATTAAAAACATTGCCAAGACCATGACTTACAAAACCCAATACCGACTTATCCAAACAATCACGACAACACCAATCATCAAAACCCGACTCTATCTATATTCCCATCGTCACATACACTACATCACTTCTATTCTCGAATCCTAACAAACATCTAGACTCCAAAACATTATAAACAAGATCTCTGTCATGATTTCGTGTGATGTTGTTGCATGTCAAGATCTGTTATAGATCTGTTCACGAAATAAACTTCATCATTGATCAACTGTTAAGGATTAATCCTTTATTGATATACGAAACTATTAAAGAAAGATGTATTACAATTATGTAGTACCCTCTCTTTGTTTCGATATAAAAAAGCAGAAACGTATCATATCAATATGAAATATCAAACCTACCCGAGACCTCATTTTATGAGACCTTGAAACTATTAATTTCTTACTTTGAAAGATGAAGAACAATCTGTGGTGGGTTCTTCAATTTATTAATGAAGTGGAGGTTTTCATGGTTAATGGTGTTTGTGGGTTTGTGTATGAGAATCAATGGCTGCGTTTTTAGATTTGTTAAGATCAAAAGTTTTGGATCTGATTCATGTTTTAGATGAGTCAGGATGAGATTAATTTTTGTGGATGAGAGATAAAATGGGGGCGGATTTCTCTATGTTCGAGATTAAGTGGTGGTTGGTTATGTTAATGTGTGTAGGGTTTGTGAGGATTAGCTTATTTATATCCAAGACTTTAGGGTTAACTCAGATGGGTTGCAAAGGATTAACAGTATATAATGATGGACAGAGTTACGGGCTGCATTTGATTTTCCTCCTGATGGGCCACGTTTTTTTTACTTAACCCAATATTGATACTTAAAATCGAGTTTACACATTTTGCAACTGGCATGCACTTGGTAATATTGGATTTGGTTATGACTGTGATTTGTGTCAATTTGGGCCAAAAATGGTTGGTGGTCGAATATTATTTTGAGTCCAGACGAGTATAATTAGGCTATGATGACATTATTTTCGGTGCCAGATATTCGTTATGTTTCAAACGAAAGTGCTTCAACGACAAAGAAAATTTTGGGTTTGAAACCTAATATTTTTGGATCCGCGCATCAGTTGGGTATATGACTGACGTTGGGCTTCAATGACAAGTTATCTAGACAAATTTTGTTCCTTAATGACAATTCCTTCATAATTTGTTCTAGTTAACGACATTCAAACACAACACCAAAGCAAACAAAACACTTAACGCTAAAATGATCTGATATAAGATTCACTTAAATGACAACGGCTAGTTTTGATTCTACAAAGACAAGTGATCACGAAGTGGATTTGGTATTCTTTATTTGAAGTTGAAGTGGGATTTCATGAAGGCGTCTACTTATTTCATCATCGAGCCTTCCTTCTATTTTTCTACCCCTTTTCTTTAAACCCAGTCTATCGATTGATGACTTGCTTGGGCGATAAAATTTATGATTGAGACTTGAATTATCTAGTTTCTACTGTCAAGGGGTGGATGGTCCACGACATGGATAACTATCATTTTTGGGTGTCACACGCAGTTGCTCGTGTGGATAACTTCAAGAGGTATAAGAGACTTGTTTATGCACCATTCTTCAATCGACATAAGTACAAGCTTAAGTAACAAATTTGGGGGATTATACTTCAGTTTCAAGTTACTTCACATGTGGTCACAACAAATAGCCGAATGAATTCGTAGTTGGTTAGTTAGACAGAGAGAGTTGGAATCAGCAATCGATTCTCACGGGATATTTTTGAGCTACACAACGACAATGATACTTCATAGTCTAAGCAAAAATATTTCAAAGTTTCTCAATGACTTTCAGAACTTTTTAAGACATTTGCTTAAGACTAAGAACTTCTTGAGTATATGGATGTCCACGATAATGATGCTTCTGAGAGTTCGAAATCATCATGGGGGAAGATCGTGTACTTTGAAGTAATCGGATCAACTTCCAGGGGAAGTAGTGTACATGGAATGGTATCTACTTACTTTATATGATTTTTATGAAGTATTCTGCAGGCGTGAGAAGAATTGTTGTTGATTTCCTGCATGTTACCCCAAACGGATTATCACCAAAACCTAAACGACAAGAAACAGTATAGAAGCAGTATTATCAGGTGTGGTTCTTCTACAAATTTCTGCTGTGCACTTAAACTGATGAGCTAGAAGATTGTTCAAACTACATCAAAGTGTCAGAATCTGCTTAAGATACAGATATTGGTTTGGGGGGAAGCTGATTCAGAAACTTCGTCAAAAAGAAGTCTATGAAGAAAGTTTTTTAAATACATGCTGCATGAATTGGAGGGAAGTTAATCCAAATCATGCATATTACAATTGTTCCACAAAAAGCGAAGACAAAGAGGATTCAAGCTGAGGTACAAGTTATGAAAACAAGAAGACTTAAAAGACATCCTCAGCATTAGAAGCGCCTTGGAAGACTTTATTTTTTTGTATTTGTAGTTGTTAGGAACATTGTAAGTAATTCCGTATGTCTCCACATTGGGGGGAGATTGTTAGTCTTAAAATGTGAACGCCATTTACGGAATTCCATTAGTTTGATATAGCCACACACGCAGGGACTAGTTTTGTTAAGTTAGAATAGTTCGTGTGGGACAAGGCTATATATACCCCTCCATACTTCCATGGAGGGGTGATGATTCTTCTTATTTGTGTATTTATCTTTCTCTCTCTAAATACACACACTACATTCAAGCTTTACTTTCTCTCTCTAAAAATGTCTAAACATTACTTTTAACCTCCCCGACCTCTGGATCACCCTCTTGTTAGCTTGAATCTTATTTGGTTAACATACTTCTAGCTCTTCGGACTCAGATGAGGATGATGCCATTTTTGTTGTACCATCTTATTCCACCACAGTCGCTCCCAACACCAATGCTACTCCTACTGATGCTTCTTCATCAGACATTATGGATTCACAAGGAGCTCTTGACACACTGCTCAAGCAACAACAAGATGCTACTAAAGCAGCTACTCAAGGAGGCTTTGAGTTTCCTTTGAGTACTAATGTTGTACCAGTTACTCCTAGTGATCCTAGTGTTACTCCTAGTGCAAGTTTAACACCTATTGGTAGTCCGGTTAGTGATCCTACTTCCACAACTAGGTTCTCTGGTCCTTCTGACTTGGGAAACTATCAAAAGAAGACTTCTACTAAGCTGGATGATATTCATAAGCAGCCAATAAATGGCATTTTCGACTATGCTTCATATGATGATGACATTGTTGGGGATCTTAATAATTTTGCACCAGTAGTGGATGTAGATCCTACTCTTGTTCACCAGATTAATAAAGACCATCCTACTACTCAAATCATAGGAGATCCTGGTTCTACTGTCAAGACTCGCCGCATGCATAAGAAAGCAACGTCTGGTCATCATGCTCTTGTGAGCTACATTGAAGACCAAAAGCGTAATAATCACACAAATTTTCTTCACTATTTGTTTGCGTGTTTTCTTTCACATGTGGAACCTAGGTCAGTCTCACATGCTCTTGAGAATCAAAGTTGGGTTAAGGCTATGCAGGAGGAGATGCAGCAGTTCTTGTTTCAGAATGTTTGGATCCTAGTTGACTTACCAGATGGAAAGACAGCAATTGGTACCAAATGGATTCTCAAAAACAAGAAAGATGCACGGGGTCTTGTGGTGAGAAATAAGGCTAGGCTTGTTGCACAAGGTCATACACAACTAGAAGGAATTGACTATACTGAAGTCTTTGCTCCTGTTGCTAGGATTGAGGCCATTCGTCTGTTTTTGGCTTTTGCTTCTTATGTTGGCTATACAATTTTTCAGATGGATGTCAAGAGTGCGTTTCTCTATGGCAAGATTGACGAGGAAGTTTATGTCACTCAACCTAAGGGCTTTGTGGATCCACTTCATCCCAAGAAAGTCTACAAGGTGGTCAAATCTCTTTATGGACTTCATCAGGCTCCTCGAGCTTGGTATGAGCGTCTGTCCACTTTCTTGTTGAAACACGGCTATAGAAGAGGCACTATTGACAAAACACTGTTCCTTCAAAGGAATGCCAAAGACATCATCCTAGTTCAAGTATATGTGGATGATATTATCTTCGGTTCTACTAGGAAGGAATGGTGTTGAGTTTGAACAGCTAATGAAATGCGAATTTCAGATGAGTGCCATGGGAGAACTCACATTTTTCCTTGGTCTTCAAGTCAAGCAGCAGTCAGATGGTATCTTTATTAGTCAAGACAAGTATGTTCATGAGATCATTCAAAAGTTTGATGTGGAACCTCTTAGACCAGCAGCAACACCTTATGAAGTCCCTAAAGTCAAACTCAAGAATGAGCCAGATCCTCCGGTAAATGTTCACATGTACATGTCCATGATTGGCTCACTCATGTATTTGAATACATCACGCCCGAATATTATGTTTGCAGTAAGCGCTTGTTCTAGACATCAGGTGGCTCCAACCGTGTCTAACTTGAATGCAGTCAAGAAAATCTTCAAGTACACCAAGGTACAACCCAAGCTAGGCTTGTGGTATCCAATGGAATCACCTTTTGTTCTTGAAGCCTATAGTGATAGTGATTATGCAGGTGCTAATAATGATAGGAAGTCTACTACTAGTGGCTGTCAGTTTTTGGGTCGTAGACTTATCTCATGGTAATGTAAGAAACAGACAATAGTAGCTACCTCCTCAACAGAAGCTGAATATGTAGCTGCTGCTAGTTGTTATGGACAAGTCTTATGGATACAAAATCAAATGCTGGATTATGGGTTCAACTTCATGAATACCAAAATTTTCATCGACAATCAAAGCACTATCTGCATTGTGAAGAATCCTGTATTTCATCAACAAACCAAGCATATCGAGATTCGGCACCCTTTTATACGTGATGCCAATGAGAAGAAGCTGATACAGGTTCTTAAAGTACATACGGATGATAATGTTGTTGATTTGTTGACTAAAGCATTTGATGGTCCAAGGTTCAACCACTTGGTGGTTCACATTGGAATGGTCAATCCTTGAGGCCTAGGATTGAGGGGATGCTAAGCCTAAGGGGAGGCTTATTGTACATATTTACTTGTACAGTCTTACATATGGTAGCTTCTAACAACAGTTTTCATGGGTATCCGCGATGTGTGCAACTTCTAGTGGAAGACTTTGGTTACTCCTAGTGGCAGTCTTCTGCTCCTAGTGGCAATGTTGGCTTCTAGTATCAATTTTGGGTCACTTTTCATTCGTTGACTTTTGTTGACCACTCGTTGCTCCTAGTGTTGACCTTTACGCGTTTTGACTTTCAGTCAACGCGAGTTACTTCTGGTGCATATATTTGTTTATCTTTGGTAATTGGGATTTGCTAATTATGAGTTAAAGGGCAAGTGGTTACTTAGCATTAATGACTTAATTTGGAAAGGGCAACCCCCATAATTAGGGGTCAATGAACAGTTTTTGTGACCATTATTAATGGTCAAATGACTCATTTGACTCAATTATCAAAACATAAACACACACACATACGCTCTGATGTGATCGTGATAGTATAGTGATAATTAGATTACGTTATAGGGTAAATTAGAAAATTACCTTTAGGAAAAAGTAATAGTCTAAAATTACCAAAGACGAATTCAATTAAACACGTGATGAACCAAGTTCGTTGTACACGAAGATCTTATGAATTTGAGATGTTTTGTATCGATTTGGACAATTGATTCAAATTGGTTGTCGGTTTTTAAACTAAAATTAAAATCTACCAATTTTAAACTACTTAATTTTAACCTAAAGTGCATGAATCGTAAACCCCGAATTATTTAAATCTATAATCAATTATTTAAAATTTAAACTATTTAAAATTAAACTATTTAAAAATCTATAAAAATTAATCTATTAAAATAACTTTTAAACTATTTTTAGAAATCTAATTAAACTTTTTAAAACTAATTAAATTTATTAAAATTTACTTAAACCAAATCTATTTTTAACACTTTATTTTTAAATCTAAACTAATAAAAATCTTATTATTTAAAAACCATTTAAACTTTTAAAATTAATAAAACATTTTTATTTTCATTTTTTTATTTATTATATTTTTTTAAAACTATTTGTTATTTTTAAAACATAAAACTTACTATAATTAAAATGCTAATTCAATTAATATAAACGGAAATTAAAGAAATTACAACTAAATTAAAGTCTGCCAGTAACAATTATACTATAGTAATGAAGTAAAAGAGAGTTAAACTAAATAAGCCAGTTAGCTCAGTGGTAAAGCTTGAGGCCCATGACCAGGAGGTCATGGGTTCGAGTCCAGATTGGGACACATTTTTGTGATATATATTTTTAGACAATGAACTGAAATCAAAATCACAGAAGTGATATTTTTGGTATGACGTATTTGTAATGGTAATATATAATATTAGTACTATACAAAACGTATGGTACTTAGATTATTCTCAGTCAAAATCACACAAAAATAATGTAAGCAAAATATAATAACATCAGTTAACTTAAACAAAACAATTACTTAAGTTTATAACAAACTAAATACAATAACTAACATGAATCAACAATTTCATCAGAATAGATATGCTTATTAAACCACTTTACCGGCTCAAAAGAACATTATGCGTCAAAATAAATGAATCCACGAGCTTAGCAATTCAAATAATAAAGCTTCAAACATAAACTCACCTACAGACTTGATTAATACAATCAAAATCACATTCAGAACTTCACATCATATAATCCTAACAACAGTTATGCAGAAATTAGCTATTAAGTATTATCCAACCCCTTTTAAAACAAAACTCAGCTCTAGAAGACTAGTTTATCAGCAAGCTAAAATCATCTAAAAGTCTCTTGCATAAAAATTCCAAAACAGTTATATATAAACACAACTAGCGTGCAAAACTCAACTAAAGCAATTCATTAGCAGATTCATTAGAACAAGTCTAACTTTTAAGATGTATAACAAGCCTAATATTAGTAAAAACTAAAATGAGCAAAACCTGTCAAACGACTGTAACTTAAACAGTGATAAATTCCATCCAAATAAACAACTAAAAATTAAACAAATTCCATTAATAAAGAAGCAGATCCAAATAGCTAGCAAAACCAAACAGCACTACTTAACTGGATAAACAGAAAAACATTTAACCTATATAAATCTGAAATTAACAGGAAAATAAAAGGGATGAGAAGGAACCTTTTTGAAGTCAACCTTTGAGAAGAAGGTTGTGCTGAACAACCTTTATGAACCGGAAACGAACCACCATTTATCACCATTCACCATTCGAATCAACACCATCATCAACAAGAGTCTCAAACAGTATTTTATTTATCCATTAGGGATAAACTTATTCCAAGTTCACTTATATTAATCAATCAAAGCTATGGTATAAACTTTAATCAATTAACATTCATATAATGTCAAAGATAGATTATAACAAGAATAATCAATAATAGCAGTAAATTAAATAAGACTTTTGAAACTCAGACCGCTTTTAATAATCTCAGTAAAAGATTACAAAACTATTAAAAATGAAATACAAATTATTCTAAACCTATTTTATCATTATAACACTAAAGAGAAAAAATGGAATACATGAATTACAGAAAATAGGGGGTTTTATAGCCATCCCAAAGGCTTCTTGGAAAGAATATTCGGATCTTTTCATCAGCATATTCAAATCTTTTCAGCATATTCCATTGATTTCGCCCTTGGATTGCCAGCTTGTCACTAATTTGGTGAGGTGGAGGGATTTAATTGGAGAATATAGTGATATGAGGTGTTATATCCAATAAAAAGTTTCCACGTAGCCTAGCCTCTCCATCTTTCTCTTCCTTAAAACATGGGGAATTAATTCCCCATGCGTGTAATAACTTGTGGGAACAAAAGCCCCAATTTATTTTGACTTTTGGGTGAATTAGGGTTTAATGGAAACAGTAACAATTGCGTCTGGTTTGTGTGGGTGAAAGAGAAGGGTGGGGAGACTTTGTTATTATCGAAGGTAATTTATTATAGTGTGTGAGAAAGTGTGAATACACGTTTGGTGGTTGACTGATTTAAGTTTATAAACTTCACAAATCGTTTATAAATAAATCAAACCCTAATGGGTTCAAAGGCCCAAAAATTCACTTTTATCCGTTTAACATATCACACATGGGCTTTTCAATTATTCTTGGGCCCAAACTGCATATTTCTTCCATCCGTTTATATTACTTGGGCCATTGATGGGCTTTTAAAATGAATTTGGGCTAGCAAATGAACTATACACCCATAAATGGGCCTTTAAGCCCATTAAGCTAATGTGGGTCCCACTTGACTATTTTATATTAAATCCACTAAAAACGGACTTGTCTTTGGCTTCCTCGATCTTTTCTTCAAACTTGTGTCGGTTTTGTCGGTTTTTGCGAACATGGTACCTACACACACAAAAACAAGAAACATGCGAATACAAGGCAATATTGATACATTTTATGCACTTATTCATTGTTTATAGATATAAATGATATGAGTAAAATCACTCATATCAAACTTCCCCTTGCTAAGCAATTGCCGTGTCCTCACGTAATGATAAAGTAAAACACTAACTATACCATTATTCAACTTTTGACTTTTTATTTTGCAAAGACATAATGTATTGCTTTCATTATTTGAAAAAAAAACTTGTAGGATCATAAAACTCAAATAGATTCATCGTCCCCGACTTTTCACTTTTCCATGCCTAGTGCAAAAACAAGATCATTGTCAATCATAAGCCCCAAAATTAAACCAACTCATACAAGTAATTTGTGTTAAACTCAATCTCCTATTATTCCTAATTGTATCTCTAGATTTTATTTGTCATTCACCCAAAGGCTCATTTGACTTATTTTGATATTTATTAGTCCAAAAATGAAGGCAAGAACGGTGTAAACTCAATACTCAAAATCTAACCCCGACTTCAAAAACCGTTGACACTAAAGAAAGCCCACATCAAGGATAACTTAACACGATTTAGGGATAAATCCCCGGACCCGAAATTTGGCTAATATGGATACTTAAAAGCAAAAATAAAAACCTACAAAGTCAATTATGACCTTAATAATGGAGTTAGCAACAACTACATCATAACACCTTGTGGCTCTTTAAGATGCAATTGCGCTCCTTATTTAAAATCCACACCCGAAGGCTCCTTGGACAAAAATAAGGGAATTGACAACACCATCCCACCTTATGGCTCATGATGATGAAGCAATTTTTATTCAACACGTCCCCTCACCATACACCCTAAGGCTCTAATGACAAGGTTAGTGCTACATGACTCCCACCCGAAGGCTCCTAGAGAACATGTTTTTATTTATTCTTCTTTATTAATATGATATTTATAGTAAGCCAAATTTCCGCAATCCCATGATCAAAAGTCCATGACGCTGACACCCTTAATGTGTTCTCACATTAATTACAAGGGAAGAAAAAGAAGGAGTTACGAGTTAAGATATCAAGCCTAAACCGCTAAAAACTTCATTTATTAAGCAATTATTATTCAAGCGTGGAATGTAAATACGAGGAGATTAAATCAAACACAAAAATACTTGCACAAAGAAGAATTTAACCCTCGAAACTTATGATTGAACTCTATCATCTCTTGTTCTCCATATTGTAAAATTCCAAAAATGTGAAATCAATGGATACTTAGCCTATTAAATCAAAGTTTTGGGTTTTCAAGTCATCTATAGGATCTTGCATCTTCTTATACTCTTTCAAGTTTTAGAATTTGTGTTTTAAAGTTCCCTTGAAAAACGACTTTCTAGGATCAATTATAAGAGCTTGCGAAAAGTTCTTGTTCTTAACTCGTATGAATTAAGACTTTCGCGTTTTAAAGATCCCTATATAAAAGCCTAGCAAAACTTAATTTAAACACGTTAAGGAAAAGCTAAGGTAAAAACCGAGTCGAGTCAAAAACTATTTTTATTTTCACCAATGGAAAGCCTACATTCATGTCAAAAGCACTTATTTTATTTATTAAAACTTAAAAATAACACTAAAAATTTAAAATTTTATTGAAAAATGAGAAAAACAATTACGTTTGGTCACGACAAAAGCAATAGCAAGCGATTATATCGATTGACTCCCCCATGCTAAAACCCAACATTGTCCTTAATGTTTCTTAGCTCAAGAGTAACACCCCCTTGCTAAAACACGAAGAGTCTAATGCAAAATCCTAGCATGGAAAGAGCACGCAAATCTATAAGCCGTTTATTAATTATGCCTCAAGATAAAACGTTAGTCGATAAAAATCAAGGGATAGAGAGTGTGCCCCTTTTTGGCATAAGTATGGAAGATCAAGTGGACCGGCAAAAACCGAACACGAGTGTCTTCAAAAATAAGGGTCATACCTAAGATTCACAACAACACAACAAAACACGAGCACGAGCTTGAAAGATCAAGCCTTATTAGTATTAGAAAATAGAAAGAAGATAGAAAGTATGGGACTCCCCCACAAGGCACCTCGTTTTTGTTAACCGAGTCATGAGCTCGACTCGATCCCCGCATTCATTGGTCCTTAGGGAAAAAGGTGAAAACCAGCATAATGGAATAAAATCTAACATGAAGCACGATGTCGGGGTCAAAGATTACATCCTCGTTGTCGGATGACAAACGAAAGGATAAAACTCCAACACGAATCTCTAACAAGAGATGGTAGTCACAAATAATGGTATGGTTGTAGCATGCTCCCCGAGATAAACTCGCACCAAGATGATTAAAAAGTCTTTCAATTATTGCATCGGTGAAAGGCCGAGATTTCCCTAAATCAACGATTCCGGGGTCGAATACCTCGTCCTCGGTGGAGAAAGGAATAGACAACACGGTGTCGTCCCCCCATGCTAATCCTAAATCATATAAATCACATGGTAATGGTGGTATAAAAGTCTCAACACTAGTGGTATTCACTTGCATGACTTTGTTGACCTTATCACTCTTAGAAATGTGAACAAAGGGGTCATGGTACTCAAAATGAGTCGCATGAAAAACCCGCACATTAAGATCAAAACGAGTGGGAAGGATAATTGGAGCAAAAGTAATTTCTCCCTCCGGGTCAACATTATCATCATCATAAATTGGGTGATCAAACCAAGAATCGTCATCACCGTCATTAGACTCCTCCTCAAATTCCGAAGGAGTGTCTATGGAAAGTAACTTATCAAAATCCTTAATGAAGAGCTCATCATCACAAAGGTTGTGAGATGTAGGAGGTATGATGCTCTCAAAATCCTCTTAAAACAATGGATTATTGTTCATTGAGTTTCAAAGAGAGGATTTGAGTAAGTCACAAAAGTGTCATCAATCTTGTCATCACCAGAAATATCCGACAAAGTATCGAGTGTGTCACACTCGGATACAAGATCATCATTATCATTAGAAGGAAATTCATCGGCGAATTCCTCGAGAATGGTAGGTAAAACACGAGAATAACGTTCGATCTCGAGATCGGAAACGTCTTCACTTCCCCGTGGAAGTGGATCAATAATAGCAAAAAGTTCATCGGTGAACTTTATCGCGTGAATAGTCACTAACCTCACTCGGTGTGAAGTTAGGAATCAAAGGCTCTTCAATGGAAGATTGTGCCTTAGGAACATCAATTTGATCCTTAGAAGAGAGTGAAAATGAGTCCATTTTCAAAGATTGTTCAATTAAAGCAATATCACTCTCGGGATCAAAATTCTCACTATTAAACTCACTAGGATCAAATGGTGCGCTAAGGTAATCATCAGTTTCCTTTTCGATTTTAGAACTATCATCCTCGTGTGGAGTGAATGGAGATGAGGAAAGATTAAAACATGTTTCAACAAAGCAAGCTTCTTCATTTGAATTTAACTTTTCATTTTCACAAAATGGAGTTTCCAAAATTGGAAAAACACCTTTATCAAAAAGAGCTTTCTTATTACTTTAAATTGTCTCAACAAGTTTAACACTTTCCACTTTCTTAGAAGCAAATCTTGGAATCTTTTCCGGTTTAAAAACAATGCTTTTATCTCCATAAAACAATTTAATTTCCTCTTTCCTCATATCAACTTGAACTTGAGCCATGCAAAAAAATGGACGTCCTAGAATAATAGGCACACGAGGATTGGTCTCATAATCAACTATTGCAAAATCGGCTAAGTATAAAAACTTTCCCACTTTAACAATGACATTTTCCGCTATACCAACCGGTCGAGTGGTGGTACCATTAGCAAGCTCAATGATCATTCGAGTGGTACTAAGTGGTGCATAGTCAATAGTCTTCCAAAGGGCTAGGGGCATTAAGTTAATGCTAGCTCCTAGATCGGCTAGGCCTTTGCAAACCCCAAACTCATTGAAAACACAAGGTATCAAGAATTGACCCGGATCTTTATACTTCTCGGGAAAGAAATTAAAGAAACCGAGGTACTAATCACATTAAAAGTAGCCTTGGTGACATCTAGAAAAGTTTCCTTAGGTGAAGGATTAAACTCAATCACTTCAACCTCGTCTAAATTTTCACAATCATAATAAACAGTAATGGCCTTAAGCTCTCCCTTCGGGTTTGGAATGGTATTACTAGGTAAACAACCCGAAGAAGATGACGGTTTTGACATAAATCCCTCAAACATCGAAAGCAATTTATTTTGACTTTGTTCCAAACTTTGTTGCATACGATTTTGACTTTGCTCTAGCCTTTGTTGATTAAGCTCAATCTTGTTATTTTGCCCTTTAATCGTATTTTGAAAATCAAGTTTCAAAGTATTAATTTGCCCTTGAATGTTATTTTGTAAAGCTTTCATATTTGCCTCATTTGACTTGATGTAGCTTGACAAATGATTTTGATTATTGCTTTGAAAACCTTGATTATTTTGATTAGCATTAAACCCATTTCCTTGATTGAAATTCCCTTAGTTACCATGGTTAAAATTATTCCCATTATTTCCATTGTTGTACCTATTTTGAACCGGTGGAGCAACATGATTTTGATGAGGAACTTGACCGTTGGAGCCATAAGTTCCCGTCGCGGCAAAAGCACTAGCTTGATCAAACCCCGTGGTTAAACAAGCATGATTAGGATGTGCTCCACCACATGATACACAAACATTCTCAATCATATTAATCGATCCATGAGGATTCTTCCTAAGCTCATTCAAAATCGTGTCAATCTTAGAGTCCAATCTAGCAATCTCGGGATTAAATGAATTCACATTGGAAACACTCGGTGTGTTTCGTGAATATTGTGCTCTAGACTTATTCTCAATTATACCCCACGCGTCTCTCGGAGTTTTTCTTAAAAGATTACCACCCGCGGCGGCATTTAAAGAATCTTGTTCAATCATATTAAGCCCATTATAAAAAGTATTTATTTGATGCAATTCCGAGAAACCGTGGTGTGGACATTGTCTCAACAAATCTTTAAATCTTTCCCACGCAACCCCAAATGATTCATGCACTTTTTGTTCAAATCTAGTGATCTCGTTCTTAAAGTGTGTTGTCTTAGATGGTGGAAAGAAATAATTCATAAACTTGGACACTAAATCATCCCATGTTAAGATCGAACCCGGTGGTTCTTTCTCATACCAAATCTTAGCATTACCCTCGAGCGAATACGGAAAAAGCATGAGCTTAATCGCGTCATTCGGCACATCTCTAAACTTGAGTCTCGAGGTAATTCGAAGAAAATTCCGAATGTGAGAATGCGGGTTATCGGTCTCATTGCCACGAAATTGGTCGACACGAATGAGCGATAAAAGACCCGTCTTAATCTCATAATGATCCACCAAAATAGCCGGCACAACGATTGCTTCCCCATACCCTTCGGTGGGTGCACGGAGCAATTCCTCCATTGTTCGGTTATCGGCCATCTCTACAACAATAGGTGGAAGCTCGGGTTCCACTATTCTTTGTTGACGATTTCTATTTCTACGAGGAATATTTTCAAGCCTATTAAAATCAATCACAAGACGAGAAGAACGTAATTGCATACACTACAAAGACGAGAATTTAGAGGATTGAAGAAAAGAAATTAGACAAGAAGAAGTTTATTTTTGTTATTTTATTTGGTATTGCTCAATCAAAAATGATCGATAAAAAACAAGGAATAAGGATAACTACTATGGAAGTAAATTACCCTCGGTCGACTTTGAAACAATAGGTGAAAACCTAAACGTCTCGAGGTTCAATAAGTAAACTACAAAAATAAGATTTATTAATACTTGAGTCGGCAAACCAATAATAGGTCGTCCCTCTCAATATACGCACAAGCAAGCGGGGAAACGAGGTGGCACAAAGCACTTAAAAAACTTTTTCCTTAGACGGCCTTTTATAGCACGTCGCCTTATACCCACCTTATAGTTTGTATAAATCGAGTTCAAACTTCTTATTAGTATTTATCTATTTAACCTTTTATTTTTGTTTTGGATTCGACTACAATAGCTAGGTGATGAAATCCCAACTAAGGCCTTATTTGAAAAGTATGTAAATTTATTGTGCTACGTAATACAATATATTATTCACAAAAAACGAGAAAAACGATACATACTATATAATAGAAAAATAACAAAACTCTCCGAGGACGGAAAGGGTCTTCAAATCAACGATCAACAAACTCCACGAAACGAATCGTACACAAGATCCCCGGCAGCGGCGCCAAAATTTTTGATGTTTAGTGATAATTAGATTACGTTATAGGGTAAATTAGAAAATTACCTTTAGGAAAAAGTAATAGTCTAAAATTACCAAAGACGAATTCAATTAAACACGTGATGAACCAAGTTCGTTGTACAGGAAGATCTTATGAATTTGAGACGTTTTGTATCGATTTGGACAATTGATTCAAATTGGTTGTCGGTTTTTAAACTAAAATTAAAATCTACCAATTTTAAACTATTTAATTTTAACCTAAAGTGCATGAATCGTAAACCCCAAATTATTTAAATCTATAATCATTTATTTAAAATTTAAACTATTTAAAATTAAACTATTTAAAAATCTATAAAAATTAATCTATTAAAATAACTTTTAAACTATTTTTAGAAATCTAATTAAACTTTTTAAAACTAATTAAATTTATTAAAATTTACTTAAACCAAATCTATTTTTTACACTTTATTTTTAAATCTAAACTAATAAAAATCTTATTATTTAAAAACCATTTAAACTTTTAAAATTAATAAAACATTTTTATTTTCATTTTTTATTTATTATATTTTTTTTAAAACTATTTGTTATTTTTAAAACTTAAAACTTACTATAATTAAAATGCTAATTCAATTAATATAAACGGAAATTAAAGAAATTACAACTAAATTAAAGTTTGCCAGTAACAATTATATTAATAAAGTAAAAGAGAGTTAAACTAAATAAGCCAGTTAGCTCAGTGGTAAAGCTTGAGGACCATGACCAGGAGGTCATGGGTTCGAGTCCAGATTGGGACACATTTTTGTGATATATATTTTTAGACAATGAAATGAAATCAAAATCACAGGAGTGATATTTTTGGTATGACGTATTTGTAATGGTAATATATAATATTAGTACTATACAAAACGTATGGTACTTAGATTACTCTCAGTCAAAATCACACAAAAATGATGTAAGCTAAATATAATAACATCAGTTAACTGAAACAAAACAGTTACTCAAGTTTATAACAAACTAAATACAATAACTAACATGAATCAACAATTTCATCTGAATAGATATGCTTATTAAACCACTTTACCGGCTCAAAAGAACATTATGCGTCAAAATAAATGAATCCGCGAGCTTAGCAATTCAAATAATAAAGCTTCAAACATAAACTCACCTACAGACTTGATTAATACAATTAAAATCAAAATCACATTCAGAACTTCACATCATATAATCCTAACAACAGTTATGCAGAAATTAGCTATTAAGTATTATCCAACCCCTTTTTAAAACAAAACTCAGCTCTAGAAGACTAGTTTATCAGCAAGCTAAAATCATCTAAAAGTCTCTTGCATAAAAATTCCAAAACAGTTATATATAAACACAACTAGCGTGCAAAACTCAACTAAAGCAATTCATTAGCAGATTCATTAGAACAAGTCTAACTTTTAAGATGTATAACAAGCCTAATATTAGTAAAAACTAAAATGAGCAAAACCTGTCAAACGACTGTAACTTAACAGTGATAAATTCCATCCAAATAAACAACTAAATATTAAACAAATTCCATTAATAAAGAAGCAGATCTAAATAGCTAGCAAAACCAAACGGCACTACTTAACTAGATAAACAGAAAAACATTTAACCTATATAAATCTGAAATTAACAGGAAAATAAAAGGGATGAGAAGGAACCTTTTTGAAGTCAACCTTTGAGAAGAAGGTTGTGCTGAACAACCTTTATGAACCGGAAACGAACCACCATTTATCACCATTCACCATTCGATCAACACCATCATCAACAAGAGTCTCAAACTGTATTTTATTTATCCAGTAGGGATAAATTTATACCAAGTTCACTTATATTAATCAATCAAAGCTAGGGTATAAACTTTAAACAATTAACATTCATATAATGTCAAAGATAGATTATAACAAGAATAATCAATAATAGCAGTAAATTAAATAAGACTTTTGAAACTCAAACCACTTTCATTAATCTCAGTAAAAGATTACAAAACTATTAAAAATGAAATACAAATTATTCTAAACCTATTTTAACATTATAACACTAAAGAGAAAATATGGAATACATGAATTACAGAAAAAGGGGGTTTTTATAGCCATCCCAAAGGCTTCTTGGAAAGAATATTCGGATCTTTTCATCAGCATATTCGAATATTTTCAGCATATTCCATTGATTTCGCCCTTAGATTGCCAGCTTGTCACTAATTTGGTGAGGTGGAGGGATTTAATTGGAGAATATAGTGATATGAGGTGTTATATCCAATAAGAAGCTGCCACGTAGCCTATCCTCTTCATCTTTCTCTTCCTTAAAACATGGGGAATTAATTCCCCATGCGTGTGAATAACTCGTGGGAACAAAAGCCCCAATTTATTTTGACTTTTAGGTGAATTAGGGTTTAATGGAAACAGTAACAATTACGTCTGGTTTGTGTGGGTGAAAGAGAAGGGTGGGGAGACTTTGTTATTATCGAAGGTAATTTATTATAGTGTGTGAGAAAGTGTGAATACACGTTTGGTGGTTGACTGATTTAAGTTTATAAACTTCACAAATCGTTTATAAATAAATCAAACCCTGATGGGTTCAAAGGCCCAAAAATTCACTTTTATCCGTTTAACGTATCACACATGGGCTTTTCAATTATTCTTGGGCCCAAACTGCATATTTCTTCCATCCGTTTATATAACTTGGGCCATTGATGGGCTTTTAAAATGAATTTGGGCTAGCAAATGAACTATACACCCATAAATGGGCCTTCAAGCCGATTAAGCTAATGTGGGTCCCACTTGACTATTTTATATTAAATCCACTAAAAACGGACTTGTGTTTGGCTTCCTCGATCTTTTCTTCAAACTTGTGTCGGTTTTGCCAGTTTTCACGAACTTGGTACCCACACACACAAAAACAAGAAACATGCAAATACAAGGCAATATTGATACATTTTATGCACTTATTCATTGTTTATAGATATAAATGATATGAGTAAAATCACTCATATCACGCTCCTACCCTTCACCCTCTTCAATCAATCATCTTCTACTGTTTCAATCATCATCAATGGCATCACTCTAGTACAAGCCTGATCATAACAAGGTGGCCTATCTTGGAGAAGGTCCTAAAAGAGACGAGTTCACTAACATCCTGGAATACATTGTGTTGGGTCAAAAAGTTGATGTGGCAGAAACTCAAAAACGAAGAAAACATGAAGATATTGTCTAAGCGTTGTCAAGAGCAGTCCAAGCGTTGACAAGAGCAAACTAAGCATTGTTGGCTCAAGAGTTGTCGTGTGCAATCTAAGCATTGTCACATGCAATTTAAGAGTTGATAGAAACGTAGACAAGAAGCTTATGGAAGCTTCTATTTAGATAAACATGCAAGATATATTCTGCATAAGTTTATTTAAATAGAAGATTTACGTGTTTATTTGATTTTATCTCTTGTAAAACTCTAATCCTTACACTATAAAAGGAACCAAGGGTCTTAGGTTTTATTCATAACTCATATTCACAAAACTTGTCCACAACAAGCAGCTGCAGCCACATACTCTGCTTCAGTTGTAGAATTAGCCACCACTGTTTGTTTCTTGCATTGCCAAGATATCAACCTGCTCCCAAGAAACTGACATCCACCAGTTGTGGATTTTCTATCAAACTTATCACCTTCATAGTCACTGTCTGAATATGCAATCAGCTCCAATGGTGAATCCTTTGGGTACTACAAGCCAAGACTAGGATAACATCTTAGGTACCTAAAGATTCTCTTGACAGCATAAAGGTGACATTCTTTGGGAGTCACTTGATGGCGTGCACAAGAACACATAGCAAACATGATGTCAGGTCTGGAGGCTGTGAGATACATCAATGATCCAATCATTGATCTATAGTGCCTGACATCAACATCTTTCCCATCTCCAATCATTCCCCAAGGGTGTTCTCTATCCATAGGGGTAGTAGCCCTCTTTTCATGTGGAGAAAAGCCAAACTTCTTCAAGATTTCTGCCACATACTTATCCTGGGAGATGAAGATACCATCTTCTTTCTGCTGAACTTGTAAACCTAGAAAGAAGTTCATCTCCCCCATAGCACTCATCTTGAATTTGTATGTCATAAGCTTGGAGAAATCCTCACTCATCTTTGGATCTGTGGATCCAAAGATGATATCATCAATATAGACCTGAATAAGTAGAACATCCTTACCTTTCTTCTTTGTAAACAGTGTCTGATCTATGGTGCCCCTTTTAGATCCATTGTCCACCAAATAAGTAGACAAAGTACCATACCATGCTCTTGGGGCTTGATGAAGTCCATACATAGCCTTCTTGACTGTATATACCTTGTTTGGATTCTCTGGATCCTCAAAACCAGGAGGCTGCATCACATATACCTCCTCAAAAATTGTTCTATAGAGGAAGGCAATCTTGACATCCATTTGATAGACAGTATAGCCCATGCAGGATGCATAGGCTAGAAAGATCCTTATAGCTTCAATCCTTGCAACTGGTGCAAAGACCTCCTCATAGTCTATCCCCTCCTCTTGTGTATATCCCTGAGCCACTAATCTTGCCTTGTTTCTGACCACAATACATCTTTCATCTCACTTGTTTCTTAGAACCCATCTTGTCCCTATAGGTCTGACATATCTGGGACAATCAACCAGCTCCCAAACATCCTGAATTGCACATTGGTGAAGCTCATCCTGCATTGCTTCCACCCAACTTGGTTCTTTGAGAGCATCAAATATCTTCTTGGGTTCCTTTTGTGACAGAAAACAGGCAAATAAACATGCTTGCACAAGAGGGGTATCAACCTTCTTGTGAATATTGGCAATAAATCCACCAAGACCTTGATGAGATCTTCTAGTCCGAACAGGAGTCATAATATCACCAATGATTTGAGAAGTAGGGTGATTTCATGGTAGAAGTGAGAACTCCTCCTTCAGAAAGTCTGGTGTCTTCAATCTCATTTTCCATGTTGCCAATATCTTCTTCTTCAGACTCTCTTTCATTAATATGAGGATGAACCTCTTCATATAAAATAGAAGGTTCACCCTGTTCAAATGTAGAAGAGAAAAGATGTGCAAAAGTGTTGTCAACGCCTGAACCTTGGTTGTCAGCGTTTGGGCTAACAACGCTTGAACTATTGTTGTCAACGTTTGAGCCATCAACGTCTGAATTTGTCCGGTCAGCGTTAGATTTGCCTTTGTCAGCGCCTGAAGGACCATGCATGTTGTTATCTGGTGGTACTTAGGGACCACCATTATCTTTTCTAGCAGCAGCAAAAGCATCTGTCCATATGGGAATTGTGACATACTCTAGTATAGGAGATGACTTTTCTGCTTGTGATCCAACCTTTTCATTAACCTGTGTACCTGAAACATCAACAACTTGTTCTTCCACAACATTTGAAGTTACCTTCACAATGTTTGGATTAGTGACAGGCATATAATTTAAGGTCCTAGATAAAGGTTCCAAGTCAAACAACCAATTTGGACCATTTTAAGGATCACTAGGTTTATTCTCTAAAAACCTAACATGTACTCTTTCAAGTATACGTTTTTCCTTTTTAAGATAAACCCTATAACCCTTGCTCTACACTGAATACCCCATGAAATAGCCTTCATCACCTTTTGCACTAAATTTACCTAAGGCATCACTAGTATCAAGAACAACTACATGACAACAAAAAGGTCTAAGAAAACCAATATTAGGTTTTCTTCCCCAAAGTAACTCATAAGGTGTTTTGTTATGTATCTTGTTGACCAATGCTCTATTTTGAACATAGCAAGCTGTATTAACAGCCTCAGCCCAAAAGGCAATGGGGAAATGAGCATCAACCAACATGGTTCTGGCTGCTTCAATTAGGGTTCTGTTCTTTCTTTCTACAACCCCATTTTGCTGTGGGGTTTTGGCAACACTAAACTGCCTAGTAATCCCTTTCCTGGCACAAAAATCATCTAACACTTTATTCCTAAATTCACCACCATTATCACTCCTAAGCATTTTAACTTCATTACCAGTCTTCTTCTCAATCTGAGTGATAAAGTCAATTAAAGTGACAGCTGTATCACTCTTCATAGCTAAAAAGAAAGTCCAAGTAAACCTGGAAAAGTCATCTGTGATGACAAAGAAGTATGATTTACCATTCAAACTTTCTATATTGGTTGGACCAAATAGGTCCATATGAAGCAAGTGAAGAGGTCTAGTACTAGAGTGCACCTATTTAGACTTGAATGAGACCTTGTGCTGCTTGCCTTTAAGACATGCAACACAAGAGTGGTCATTGTGGAAAGCCTTTTCAGGCAAACCATCAACCAAACCAAGTCTCACAAGCCTGTTTATATTCTTAAAGTTTATGTGCACTAGTCTCCTGTGCCATAGATTACTTTCATCTACTGAAGCTTTAGCATAAAAACATGACATATTGTTATTCATTCTAATCCCATTCAGATTCACATTATATATGTCTTTATGTCTAGGTGTTCTATAGTCAATATATTTCTCATCAGGGATCTTATAATCCTTTCTTAACACCAAGCATTCAGTATCAGTAAACAGAACTTTATTTTTGTTATCACAAACTTGTGATACACTAAAAAGATTGTAATCAAGTTCCTTTACCAAAAATACGTTTTCAAAACGCAAGTTCTTGGTGAGAAGTGTTCCTTTGCCTGTGATAGTACCATATCCGCCTCCAAAGTAAACCTTATCACCATCCTTAATGGGAGTGAAGTTAGTTAAATAATCTTCCTTCCCTGTCATGTGCCTTGAGCATCCACTGTCCCAATATCCATAATCATTAACCTGTTTTTGAATGCCCTGCACATAAAGAAAACAAGTTAGTTTTCTTTGGGAACCCAAGCCTTAGCAGACTTGGATTCATCTGGTTGTTCAACAAGAACATGCCTAGTTCTCATAACAACCCCATTTTCATCCTTCTTTGGATGAAATACCCAGTTAACCCCAATAGGTTTTGTAATGACCTTTGAAATGTAATTAAATTTGTTGCAGGTCATTGAAATCCCATTATCATTAGGGTTTTGATCTTTCTTAGGTCTCCATGTCAAGCTTGAAGAAGCTTTAGACCCCTTACCCTGTGGTTGCAAATATTTAGGTCTGGTCACGTTTCTGTCAGCGTTGGATTTGGTCTTGTCAACGCTGAAATTGCCCTTGTCAGCGTTGAACCTAGGGTTTGCTACAGATACCCATTGCCTGTTAGACCAAGTATTTGTCTTTTGAAATGGTCTTTGTCCATGAGTGTTAGAACCTCTAGTGAAGAATGGGACAAGTCTAACAACTTGTGGACTTTGCTGCACACAAGGTTTGGGTCTGACAACGTTTGACTTTCTAACAGCGTTGACCTTGGAAGCGTTGACACACTTATATGCTAAATGTGAAAACCTACCACAAGTGTAACAGACTTTTCTAGACATAACCCTAGGTCTAGAAGAGAAGAAGCTTGTTCCGTCATTACTAACTTGGCTTTTAGGTGACCTAGTATTCCTATGCATTTTTTCATACTTGACACTAGTTTTTCTAACAGTGTTTGAGCCAAGGTCAACAGCCTTACCAGTGATTGGGTTTGTTACCTTAATAGGGGTTGACTCATTAGGACTTTCACATAATAATCCACCCTTAACAAATAAGGTAGGATTGGCTTTCTTCCATTCATTCAAGTCAGTCAACTTCTGTTGATACTCTTCAACTAGGGTAACAACTCTTGGTGGAGGAATAAATTCCTCCTCTTGGAGTTCTGGTAAACCAGTCCAAGATAGGTCCTTTTGTTGGACACCATAGAAGTCACCAGCTGGTGGTGGAACCACAGAGTAGTCTTTCATCCCAATCCAAGACATGTCCCTAGGATCCCTTTGTTTATTAACACACTCTCCTAGGGTTTGTGTGGCCTTATCAAACCTTTGAATTTTAAGTCCCACATTATCCTTATTCTTAATGGCCTCATCTAGCTTAGCCTGTAATTCACTATTAGCCCTTTCCATGATGTTCCTAACATCATTACTAGCATCTAACTCATGTTTTAAGATATTTATTTTATCCTTTAAATCAAATTCCATTTTCTTGTATTCAGAAACTGTTTTCTCAGTTTGAGTGAGAGCTAATTGATAGTTAGATAGTTTGCATCTCTCAGTACTCACATCATCTAACAACCTTACCACCTCTTTGTTAAGTTTCTCAGTATTTAACCTACAACCTTTACTACAAAAAGCATCATCGTATACCTCATTATCTGATGAAGAGGAGGAGTGTGCCATGAGAGCATATTGAACATGCTCTTCTTCTTCAATTTCAGCAACCAAAGCTTTATCCTCTTCCACATCCTTAGCCAAATAGCTCCAGTCCCATCCCATACCATCAATTTCTTGCACTGCAACCATGGCCTTAGGATCCTGAGCCTTAACAATTTGGCTTGAGGGTTTACCAGCATCAGATCTTCCAGGAGATCTACATTCCCTCTTGAAGTGCCCCATACGATGACAGTTGTAGCACTCAACTTTGGATTTATCAAATCCAGCAGTGTCCTTTGCATTGAAGGTCATCTTCTTCTTAAACCTTCTATTCCACCTGTTTGCTCTTATACTAGCAAGAGCCATGTTCCACTTAATATCCATCTCTTCTAAGTGCTCATCACTTATCTGCTCAAGGTCCTCATATGTAATCACTGAACCATCGGGCAAAGAAGCAATATAAGCACATACAGTATCTAGATCCAAACCAGCAGGTTTAACTCTTGGTGAGTCACTTTTGTATGTGTCAACGTCAGAGTATGAGGTGTTGACAGGACATGTTCCAGCATTGACACATGTTGATCCAGTAACTGGATGCATGTAAGAGTCCTTTTGATCAAATTGGCCCTCACTGTGTGAGAAGAAGGCCATGTTACTAGTGGTAGGCTTATTCCATGCTCTAAAAGAGTTTCATTCTCCAACAGCCTTAGTTTGTTGTAGATATCATCAAACGTGGAACTTTTGTGAGTGTTATTGGCAAGAATAGATCTTTCCTCAATCTTCCATGCATCACCAAGACTTTTAAGAAACGTAGCATTAATGTCAACATCACCAAGCTGTGTCCCCATCTGTGTCCCCATGAAGGACAGCTTGCTTGTAATGTCAAGCAGTCTGCTTCTCACACTGCTAAGCTTCTCATTAGTTTGAGCCTTGAAAACATCATAATCATGCATGATTTGCTTCTTCTTTTCTTCCCTAGTATCTTCATTGCCACCATATGCAACTTAAAGAGCTGCCCAAAGGTCTTTAGCAGAGTCATAACCTCTGTATTTATGCTGGTTCTCTTGTCCCAAAGAGAGTTTTAGAATATTTAGGGTTTTCATATCAACCCTTCTCTTTGCTATGTCTTCAGCAGACACAGCTCTACAATCACCAGGTTTTTCTTTCTTATCTGCTTCTGGACATCCAGCAACAGCAGTTCTTGTAGCAATGGCAGCAACAACCTTTTCAGCTCTATTGTATGTGTTTCCATACTCAATGATCTCCCAAAGAGTGTAGTCATAGATCCCCAAATATTGCTCAAATTTGAATTTCCACAATTCAAAGTTGGTTGCATCAAGCATGGGAATCTTGATGTTTGGCAAAGGTGAGGAGGAAGAGGTTATTTCTGGATTTGACATGATGTTGTTAGGGTTTTGAGAAGGTTTTGGTGATTTTAGGGTTCTTGTGTTCTTTAAGATCAAAAGTTCCTCAACAAGCTCTGATACCACTTGTTGATCCCAAACTTAGATCGATTTAGCTTTATGTATACGAGATTAGATCAAGTAATACACTTAGAGAAACCTTTGTATATGTATATGATAATCTAAGTGTTATGCGGAATTAACACTTAAACAAGAACACACAAGATGTAAACAAACTTTCACTTTGATTAATGATATCAAACTTGCTCACAATGAAAGTGTTTAACGTATGAAAACTTATATTGAACAATAACCTAAAGGTCTTCTTTTATAGACATAAGAAGCCTTGTACAATAATCTACGTATCAACTATTCTAGGTAAAGGTAAATATAGGAAATACATTGTTGTTCCTATCTTTACTAGAAGTAATCTAGAATATAATAAACGTGTAGATCATATCCTTCCATCAGTGCTTGTCTTCAATGTATCAACACTTGACTTTGTCTTGTCAACGCTTGATTTGTCAGCGTTTGTTTTACTCCTGTCAACGCTTGTTTTACTCTTGTCAGCGCTCAAGTAGACTGGCTATAATTTATCCCCAACACATTGAAGCTTCAAATCTAAGGTATACCTTAGGTAAGAGCATACCTAAGGTATACTCTTTCTTGTACATCTAGGGTTGAAAATGTTTGTTAACTCGTTGACCTAAAACCGCTCCTATTGCGAAATCACTTGCATCGCACATGAGATCGAAAGGTAACTCCCAATTTGGAGAGACTAAGATCGGTGTGATGTTGTAAAAAAAATACGCCTTTTAGGAAAAAGAGCGTAATTAGGGTAAGTACGACGATTTAGGAAAATCGTGCACAAATGACCTAAAGTGGGGATCGTTCTCAAGGAGGCTTGGTGTGTGTGTAATGAGATGATTATTGATGTGATTATATGATTATGATGAGAAAAGAAAATAGAAATGGGATAAGAAGAGAATGACGGTTACGATGACAGATTACACTAAGACGAAAAGGTCGTACACGTAACACCGTAAAAGCACCAAAATTAAAAATTTACTCTAAATATTTCTAAAATATTGCAATAAATCCTAAATAATGTAATTAGAGTTTACAAAAAATCAAAAATCACCCAAACCTTTTATTTAATTAAATTATGATTTTTTTATGTTAATTAAAGCCCTAAAAATCAATTTAATTAATAAAAAGCCCAAAATGAGTTTTATCACTTTGTAAACCTCTAAAATACCCTAACTTAGTTTAAAACTATTTTTGAAAATTTTAAAATTAATTAAAACTATTTAAAAACAATTAAAAATAATAATTATAAAAATTAATCTAAGAACAATAAAAATATTCTAAAAGTTGTAAAATTCCTAAATTTATGTATTTAACCTAAGAAAAATGTAAAAACTTGAAAAATCTAAATTTTACTTTTTAATAATAAAATAATAATAAAACAATATTAAAAATCTAAAATTTATAAAAAATTCTAAAAACTTGCAAACTAGCTAATTTTAACTTAAATAACATAGAAATGAAGTTGAAATTACCTAAATACCCTTATTGGGCCTAGAAAATGGGCTAAAGTCCAAACAGTCCCTTAATGGGCTTAGAATGGGCCCAATAAGAAAAAGTGACCCAAATTAGCCCAAAAACCACTACTTGACTCAAAATTCGATTCTGAACAACTTTTTCCAAAGGCCCAAGAGCTGAAAATGTGAAATAAGCAAGCTTATATCAAACAATTTATTCTTAATGGGCTTTTTGGCCCATTAAGCCATAAGTTGATGCCATAAGCTGAAATTAAACACACAAGCTTCTCTTGACCTAATTAAGACTTTTGTAAAAGGAAATTTGAAATAAGCCAAAGGAATAAGACTGAAAATGAAAAAAGCAATCTATAGAAAATGACAAAATAGTCGTTTTTGAGTTCTAGGCTATCCCAAGAGCTGATTCAAAATTACAAAAGCTTTTAAATGACTTAACTAAGCTTAATCAACAAAAATTTTTCATATAAGTTGACTCAATAAGCTAGAAAAAGCAAATAAGCACTTATGAAAAAGTCAAATAAGTTGGTTTTCTAGCAAAAAGTCAAAGTCAAAGTCCAATAAGCTCCAGTTCAATCAAATGGGTCAAATAATGAAGATCTATCACAAAAAATAAGTTGTTACAGGTCTGGATAAGCCAAAATGGCTTATTAATAAGCTGAAAGCAAATTAACACTAGCAAGGGCTAGTTTTGGGTGTTGAGCAGTGGAAACTTTTTCCACTGCTTGACTTGTTGACCTTTTTGTCTTTAGTGACTTTTTTGGAGATTCAGGTTACACAAAGTCACCCAATTGATCAGTGGATCAAGAGGAGTCAAACACAACAAAGAAATCACAATCAACAACAGCCAGTTAGTACAGTTTAATCAGTCAATCACCATATCTGACACAGGCATGAACACTTAAGCAATTGAGGTTCAATAAGCACTTAGAGCACAATTCAGCCAGCCAAACTTAACCAAATGCACACACAAGCAATATTAAACTTAAATAAGCAAGTCTAAACAGGTTTCATGCATTGATTCAAAGTATTAAGCAAGATTCAAGCACTTAAAGTTACTGATGAACAAAAGAACATGCAGTTTTTACTTTTGCTGATGCAATTGACCAACAAGCCAAATTCAAACCTCCAAATCTATCACATATGTTATATAAATGATGTTTAAACAACTTTTAACCCTAAGCATGCATAAATTCTAGATTTTACCAAAATCTTAGGTCAAAACAGTTAAAATCAAGTAGTTATAGCACCATGTACGATTTGGTGTTTCAAAGCTGAAAACTTGCAGCAAAATGCACTCAAACAAGCATATAGAAGATACCAAGCAATAACACAAACTTCTAACAACACAATACCAAGTTATGATTCAAGACAGGTAATCCCAAACACCCTTTTAACTTTTCAAATCAAGATTTTCAAATCAAAACAACATTCCAAGGTTACCCAAGCCCAAATCAACACAATAACAGATAAGATAAGCAGATTCAAGCAAGATTAAGCCACAAAATTCACAAGAACACAAGCAACACTCAAATATCACAAATATCCAATATTTTATCAGATTTTGAGATTAAAGGTGTGTACCTCATAGATGTACATCCACACCCACGAATTTTGAGCTTATGTACTAGCAAGAACCAGTACAAGCTTCCATAAACAACCCTGCTAAGATTCAACAAAGTTAGAAGCAAAAATATCAAAACAGAAAGGTGACTTTTTGGAAAATAAACTTGATTAATGCAACTTATTGTACCCACTCTTGATTATCCCCAAGTTATAAGCTTCACGACGCCTTAATATCACAATTAGGGTGCTATGATCAGCTTATAGCCCAAAAATTCCAAGATGTACCAAGAAACTTAGCAAAATATCAAATTTTAGTCCAATGTGCAATTTCTTATATGAGGTTTACAAACACGTTTTAGGGTTCAATTTTAGTTAACATATAACATAAACAAGCATAGAATTAAATGGCACTTGGTCTTTCTTGAACAAACTGAAACACAATTTCATAAAACTGAAAGTAGGATTTACAGGTTTGTGAACAAGGAAAAACCAAAAGCAAACTCAAAATGCAGGGTCCTAAGGCCTTTATATAGGAATACAAATGATCTAGGAAAACTAAAAACGTAACCCTAATAGCTGTGATCTCCCAAAATTGCCCTTGGAGCTTTTTGAACTTCTTGGCTTCATGTGACAGATTTTTGTTGTGTTGTGGTAGCTGGAAAAGCAAAAGTGTATCCAATGGTCCAAATATTGCTTAGGATGAAAGCTGGAATCTCACACGTTGGATGACTGTCCAAAATTTGGCAGTTAGCTCAAAGGTGTAGCAGGGGAATCATGTGTGGAACAAAGGAGTGATGTGGCAAGTATTTTTGAGGTTGGGATGTGATTAAGGGATGCTTAATCACTAATCTGGAGGTTTTCATGGCTTAATTACAACATAATTAAGAAAACCTAATTTGTGTTCTTGAGGGAATAGTAGTGTGTTTGATCCGGTTTTATGTTTAAACCATGTGTTTTGCGCCAAATTTAAACTAATCAAAGATTAGTTAAATAATCTGGTGAGTGGGAAGCTGATGTGGAGGAATGGGGAATTCTCATTGGTTGTGGGGAGTTAGTGGGACAGGTGTCAAGTGCTGGTAGGTTAAGGTAAGTTTCTTTGTCTGCCATCTTTAGTCTCTTTTCTTCCTTTTTTCTTTCACTTTGTAAATAAACACATGAAATCCGTTTTCCTTTGTATTTGAAGTTTGCTTTTTCACACTTTTGCCGCAAAAAGTTTTGTAAAATGAATTCAGGGGTAATTCTTAACAATTCTTGATTCTTGAAGGACTGATTTGGCATTTTCTTGATTGATAATGGTCTTGACTTGTATGATTGACCTTTTGGAGGACTGAAATTGCCAAGTCATGATTAATGAGGGACCATTTTTGCCATTTCTTCAAAGTCAAGGGTCCTTTTTGCAATTTTGATATTTTCAAAGGACCAAACTTGTAATTCTTGTAACTTGGAGTCCTTCTTGGTATGTTTGACTTTGAGGAGGATAAATATTGACATTTTAGTTTTGTTGAGGGATTAAAATTGCTAATTCTTCAAAGTGGAGGGCCCTTTTGCAATATTAACAAACTTTAGGGACCAATCTTGTAATTATGAAGATACAAGGGTATAAAGTGTCAATTCTTCCATATTGGAGGACCCTTCTTCATAAATCTTCAAGGGTTTTCTTGGAAAATTCATCATTAGGGCTTGGTTCATTGTGCGGCTTCGTTTCCCGTGTTCGTTTTTGCATGATTCTTATGATCTTTTGTCATTTTCTCAATATCCGTACCTAAAATACATAAGCAACAAATACAAGCATATATATCGGTATTTTGATGATATTTAATGTATTTTAAGCCCTTTTTGGACGATGAGACTATGTATAAAAGCAGTCTCATCACTCCCCATACTAAACCATTGTCGTGCCCTCACGCAATGCTAGAATAAAGTATCGTAGCATCTCCAAAATTCATTTTTATTCACTTTATTGAACGATAAACTAGCTATACTACTACTATTACTTCTACTACTTATGTTTTAGACATAATGTATGATTTTCATCACAAAATGGGACGTTTAGGTTCATGGAATAAGAACACGTGAATGCTTCGTTAGAAATGATTTCATCGTCCTCGATTTTCACCACAATTCCATGCTAAGCGTGCAACGAGATCATTGTCATTATAAGTTAGTAATGCTAACACTACTCATATGCCCTAATCACGTACTTATCCTCCCAATTTCCTAAGTTGTATCTCTTATATTTTATTATGTCTTGAATGTTTCACGAGGATACATTGTTTGACTTATGCGATAATAGAGATTCAGGTCTAAAAATAGAGTCCTAACGGTGTAACCAAGACCATCAAATCAATAACCCCTCCTAATAGACAACGATGTCAAAAAATTAAGTCAACAAGAAGGATCGATAAACACGGTTTTATAACGGTTTTGAACATGAGACTTATTACCAAGGCTTTTATACGCCCCCTAACGGAAGGGCTTTATTATCTTTGGTTAACCTCCATCTTTTATTCAACTTTGCCATGAAGCTTTTATTATGACTTCGGTCTTGCCTTGCCTTTTATTATCCACCTCATCGGTAGTTTTATTAGCCAAAGACGTATATCCTCACGCTAAGGCGAATTTTGGATCTTTAAAGCTTCAAAGATTAAGGCTTGATTCACTTTCAATTTTGCATAGATTTTTCGGCCTTGTGGGGCTTCAAATTGTTTGCTTGATTTAGGTGAGCACTTGAAATCTTATTATTGGGTGAAGCTTTTGATTATTCGGGTGCCAATACTTCCAACCCGTGACGCTGGTGATACCTTATTGTCTTCCCAATTTAATTACATGGAAGCTACTAGAAAAGACTAGAAATCCAACAATCAAGACTAAACCGCTAAGTCAATATTTATTAAGCAAAAAATATTTACAAGCGAAGGGAGAATAAGCAAATAACGAGAACACATGAGTTTTTGAAAGAATACGAGTACTCTACGTTTAGCATAGTAACTTATAATTAACCCTATCATTTCTCGTCCTCATTTAAGAGACTTAGCCTAATGTGAAGTTAAGAAATCAAAGCTAAGTGCTCAACACGCATGTTCGAGTCAAAAATTACTCTTATTCTCGCCATCAGAAAATCTACATTCGTGTCTTCAAACACTTATAAAACATGAGAAAATTTTAAAATTTGGCCAGTTTTAGCCTTATTTTGCAACAAAACGATAAACAAAAAGATAAAATTTGGAAAGCGTGAAGGTTTGGCAAGGCAAGTATCTATTCACCCCCCCCCCCCATACTAAAGTTAAACATTGTCCTCAATGTTTCGAGTCTAGGGGTGCAAACACCCCATACTAGAGACGTAGTCGAATGCCTAATCTAGCATGGAAATGGTGTAACCGTTAAATTTAAAGCCGTTTATGAAGTGTGCTAAAAACCTAAGGTTAGAACATCAAAGGATATATCATGGATATTGAGAAAGTCTTCAAAGCAAATGATCGAGTGCTCCCATAAAACGAACACGAGAGGCTCCAATCGTGAAGATCATGATCATCTAAAATCCACAATTCACAAACAACCACGGAACAAGGTTTGGAAGGGCACAAATCCCCACACGTTACTACATTAGAAAGCGATAATATGTACATAGGATAAGCATGAGACTCCCCCACGAGGCACCTCGTTTTTATTACCGAGTCATGAGCTCAACTCGATCCCCTCAATACTAATTATCATTGGGGAAGGTGATTTGGTCGAGGTAGTTCAAGGATGGAACTTCCCCGCCAAACTAGTGCTTCAACCTATGTCCATTCACCTTGAAATTGGGGCCATCATTTTGAGCTAGCTCGATGGTCCCATATGGAAATACTTGAGTCACGGTGAATGGACCGGACCAACGGGATTTCATCTTACCGGAAAAGATTTTCTATAAAACCCGCAAAATAAGGTCATTACTTAATTTTTACTTTTCAAAATATTTTTGAAGTATTTATGATGTTAAATATTATTACGTTTAACGGTTTAAGTTGAAATCGATATTAAATATTTTATTTTAATATTTTGACGAGCAACGAGGACTACTAGTGATCGCGATACCGACGGATGTCCATAATTTTATATTTCATTATCGATCGTTTCGATATTTAATATTTTCGACGATATCGTCTTAATTACGTATCGAGTCGTTATATCATTATTTTTCGTGTGCGTTTAAACTTTTTAGTATTTTTACGAAACCCGAGTCCCGTAAATATTTTCTAAATTGACTAGTGACAATTTCCCACCTTTTTAAACTAGCTATTTACAAATTTTAACCAAACTTTTGCCAAATTGCCATTTGGTCCTCACCACACTAACAATAAAATTTAAATAAATAAAACACACACACACACACACATTATTTTACTTCCAAAATTTCTTTTCTCTCCCTTTCTTTCTTCATTTTGTCGAAACACCCAAACCCACACCAAATCCATACATTTTTCCAATTATCTCAAGATTGAGGTTGAATCTAGCTAAACCAAGCATAGACCCATCTCTATTTTTGATCAAGGATCACATAGGTATAAAAATTTCACACATGCAAGCACTTTTTATTTTTATGATGTTGGTAGGTGGAAGCCATGGTCATGCATGGTGTTTTTAGCATGATCCATGGTGGTTCTTGCTAGAAATCTTGTTAAAAATTATATTTTGATCCAAAGATTTTTATTTTTGTTATGATTTTGATGTTATGGTGGATGTATGATGATATTAGAGTATAGGAATGACCATTTCTATGGTTGGTTTTGGTCAAAAAGTTGATTTTGTACAAGATTTTGGTACCCATTTTATAGCAGTAGGAAACTGAAAAATCCGAATTTTTATGTTTTGAAAATAACTTAACTTATAGCCTAGGGTTGTAGATAATTTCCTTAGCTTCGATTTGATATAAGGTAGAGCTTCTAACTCAAAACGAGCGCGAAGTTATGGTGTTTTGAATAATCGTGTACCGGGAGACGAGTATCGACACTACATATAGTTGTTGCCGATATTTGGATCGAATCCCGGGGACTCTAAATGGATGTTCTAAAATGTGTAACCTACTGATAATAAGGTATTTATTTATTAGGTTGAGTTTACTTTAAAACCCGAGTGTCGGTTTTGTTAACTGAGTCGTTTAAATAAGTTAAAACGGTCGTATGAAAAATTAACGCAAATATGTCTGGATTTTGTGGTTTGAAAATGAGTCGAGTAAAGGACTTTAAAAGTAATTTCATTTGATAAACTTGTAGGAGGACTTTCTATATATAGTAAGTTAGTTTATCGAGTCGTTTCATAAACGGTTGACAAGTTTAAAAGGGGTAGATAAGCTAGTACATGTAGTATGTACCGGCGGATTTTGTTAAGAGTATAAAATGGTTAAGTAAATGAGTAGTAAAGTATAATGAAGTTATTTATATCGTTTACTTTCGAGTGTATTGTGGTTTTATGAGTTCGAGTTTGATTTTATTAAGTATCATTTATTTCTCGAGTCTATTATTAAAGTACGCGCCTTATATGCTAGGTCGCGGTTATCGTGATTATCGGGCATCTACTATCGTCGGCGATTGTCTTCAACTACAATAAGTACTAAGGTGAGTCTATAGCCTCGTTTGAGCTCATTCAAATATTTTAAAACCCGCGAGGGGGAATACATGTTTTGTAAACTTAGAACACAAGATTTTTATGGTATGCTTGTCCCTTTATGAATAGACCCGTGGTTGCCTTTAAATTGCATTAAGTGATTGCCTTTGTTAAAGCCTCAATTATGGACCGTTAATTAACCTATGATTGGTTAACCGCTAGTACAATTAATAGATCTATGGGGGAAGCCGCCCCGGTTCAGTTTTTGTGGACTTGTCATAGAAGCTTAGGCCCGACCTCCACACTGTTTGAACATATTGTATTGAGAAGTCAGGTATACAACAATGTACCAATAATCTGGAGGTAACTGACAATTAATAAATATCTCGTCTTATTAGACTGATATGGGAGTGTCTAAGGGTTCGGTTACATGAGCTTATTGCAATTTATGCTATATACAATTATTATTGTTGATGCAAATTATTATACGAAGCTAGTTGCCTTCAAGTATGCCACAAACTTATAACCTTGGCTTGTGTTCAAAATGATTATATAAACCTATAGATTCACTCGGCATTGTTGTTGATGATTTTCTCACATGTATTTCAGGTAATCAGGAAGGCTGAAGCTTGGAAGCCACGGGAATGAATGTTGTGCACTACTTTGTATATAAACTCTTTGAATATTTGTCGTTCCTTTTTGTTCAAAACAATTTAAATATTTTGTTTTGGTTGTACTTTGGTTACGATGTCTTGGGACTACGCTACTCTGACAAATGTTTTGGGAACGATAAATCTAAAACGTCTCTTTTCAAGTCGTTCTTTATAAATTATGTGTTGTAGTATCATTGTTTAGCACCCAAAGATGTATTCCGCTGCGCGTAAATTTGGGGGTGTTAAAGATTGGTATCAGAGCCATGAGTTATAGAGAACTAGGTCTTTTTCTAAAAACCTAAACTATAACTGTCGGGTTTTATTTTTCAAAGAGTCGGTGCACATGATTTCGCGTGACTTCAGGTTCAAGCTACTTCTGGGATTACAACTTTAGTATAAATTATTATGTATGCCTTATTGCTAAGTATTTATAAATAATTACTATAAACCTTTATCAATATGTATTGATATCGTTAAACTTTTCCATATGAGTTATCATTTATTAATGATTTATTTAAATAAATTTCTAGAATTTTCCTGTAATTATTTTGAAGGATTTTCTATATTTATTTAAAATTTTGGAAATTATCCTATTTCATTTTATTATGACTTTATACCTATTTTGTGAAATTTACCACCATCAAATTACGTCTTCGATGAGGAGGAAGCAGGTTTCACTGCTGCAAGCGAGACACGGTCAACTAAGCCATGTGGATCCCCACGTGACTAGTGTTTATTATTTTGTGTCGTATTTTTTTTTTTTTTTTTTTTTTTTTTTTTTTTTTTTAGAACGGCAAGTGTTAGTGGTTAGTGAGTCGAGTCGTGCAATGACATCCAAGCGGAAGAATGTCTTCTTCGAACTTGCGCCTAGTTAAGTTAGACTCCTTATCCGCTTCGCCTGAAAGGCCCTTGGCAGGTCTTGAACCCAAGACCTCCAGGAATCCTCCCCCAAAGAAAGCACTTAGTGCAACCTTGGTGGCCAACTGAACTAAGTCAGATGGTTAATTATTATTTTGTGTCGTTGTACTCTATTTGTCTTTAAGATCATTCCTTGTTGATCGATGATAATAGTTTCCTTTGATCCTTATAATGATTGTGAATCCTTGTATTGATAATGTGTATGCATTTGATGATTGATTTTGTACATGATATGACTATACCATGAATACAATTAACTCATTCATTTTATCTTCTCTTTGTGATGTGACAGAATCATGCCACCTAGGAGAATGACAAATGATGCCATTGCAAGGCTAGTTGCTGAAGAGGTTGCGAAAGCATTAGCTGCGGATGGAGCTGCACGTGTTAACACTGAAGGAGCAGGTGGCTCTGGAGGTGCGGGTGCTGGAGGTGAAGGTGAACCTGCTGGACCTGCAGCAGCTGCTGGGGGAGCAGGTGCAGCTGAGAATCCTGCAGATGAGGTTGCTCAGGCTGCTGCTGCGATTAAAGAATGTACTTTTGCTGGATACATGAAGTGTGGACCTACTGTATTTCAAGGAACGGGTGGAGCACTGGAATTATTCAGGTGGATTGAGAAAACAGAAACAACATTTGAGATTAGTGATTGCTCAGAAAGGAACAAGGTTAAGTTCGCAGTTGCTACTTTCAAGGATCGAGCTTTAAGCTGGTGGAAGACTCAAGTTGCTACAGTTGGTTTAGAAGCTGCAAATAGGAAACATTGGGATGAAATTAAAAGGTTGTTGAAAGAAGAGTTCTGTCCAGAAGAAGAGTTATCTGCTTTGGAGGATGAGTTGAGGCACCTGAAGCTGAAAGATAATAACATTGCTGCATATACTAGCTTTAACACCCCCAAATTTACACGCAGCGGAATACATCTTTGGGTGCTAAACAATGATACTACAACACATAATTTATAAAGAACGACTCAAAAAGAGACGTTTTAGATTTATCGTTCCAAAAAATTTGTCAGAGTAGCGTAGTCCCAAGTAATCGTTACCAAAAGATAAGTTAAAACAACATATTGGTTTGTTTTAAAAATGGAACGATAAATAAATCAAAGAGTTTGAACAACAAAAGCAGTGCACAACTTCGTTCCCCGTGACCTCCAAGCTTCCACTTCTTGATTACCTGAAATACATGTGAGTAAAACAATCAGCAAAAATGCCGAGTGAATCTATAGGTTTATGAAATCAATTTGAACACAAGCAAAGATTATAAGTTTGTGGCATGCTTATAAGCATCAAATAATAATTCGCATCAACAATAATAATTGTATATAGCATAAATTGCAATAAGCTCATGGAACCGAGCCCTTAGACACTCCCATATCAGCCTAATAAGACGAGAGATTTATTAATTGTCGGTTACCTCTAGATTTTTGGTACATTGCCGTATACCTGACTTCTCAATACAATATTTCCAAACAGTACGGAGGTCGAGCCTAAGCTTCTATGACAAGTCCACACAAACTGAACCGGGGCGGCTTCCCCCATAGATCTATTAATTGTACTAGCGGCTAGCCCATCATAAGCTAGTTAACGGTTCATAATTGAGGCTTTAACAAAGGCAATCACTTAATGCAATTTAAAGGCAACCACGGGTCCATTCATAGAGGGACAAAGCATACCATAAAAATCTTGTGTTCTAAGTTTATAAAAACATGTATTCCCCCTCGCGGGTTTAAAATCATTTAATAACTAGTATAAAGCGAGGCTATAGACTCATGTTGATAATGAAAGGCGGATTATCGGCTATGGGCGTGCTTCGGTCATGGAAACCTATATAAATAATAATCGGTCTTAGACTCTTGTCTAATGACTTTTATCAAAATAACAATATACATATGATGATTTTGTACATATGATGATGATCAAGTGGGTTTATATATCCTTGTTTACTCATTTTAGTGTTTACGTTTTGGTAACTTTTTACTAGTTTACTAGTTTTACCTACTTACCTATTTTAAGTCCAATAAGCTTAGTATAAGTTCTTTAACTTGTTTTAATCCATTTTATACCTATATTATCAGTATCTATAATTTCCATGTTGGGCCCAAATGGGTTAAGCCCAATAAGTCCTTTTTACAAGTATTTATCTTATTTAATCCAATTATTAGTCCAATACGCTTAGTTAGCTCGTTAATGTCCGTATGTCCTATAGTTCGGGTTTTATCGGTTTTTTACTTGTATTAGTTACTTATATATCAGTATATGACTTTTAAAAACTTTACATTAGACGGGTTTGATCGTCTAAGTTTTATTTGGCGAAAAACGTTAATTTTACGGTAATAGCCGAAAAAGTCGTAAAAATCAAGTTTATAGTTTTTATTACTTATAAGTATTATTCCACTACCATTTTTATAAGTTATTCATTTATTTACCCTTTTACATATTTATATAAATAAGTTTTATAAGTTAGTGGGTTTTTATTTTACATTTTATACAATAAAATTTGAGTGCTTATATAATAATAATAAACATTGATTCTCAAAATCTGATTTTTATTTTCATGTTCACCATTTTTATCATATCTAGAGTTATACAATGAATTAGAAGCTCATTTTTGGGTGGCATGATCTTCATATTATGTGCAACATTTAACTCAGTTATAGATACTGCTCATTTTAAGTTTATCTAGCCTTAACAGTCCCTACAAAACAGCTTATTCAGATTAGCACTCTCATCTTGTTTTGATCATATCTCACTCATTATAATGATTCCATTGCATGGCCAACTCTCACATGTGTATAAAATCTTGTAATTACTGTAAATGGATCATACCATGCAAGTTTATCAGTTCAAGTTTTAGTTATATACTGTTTTTATACAGCCAACTAAATAATCATGATTTTAGCCTTATTTCTCATGGTTATTAACATTTTTAAGCATATTTATCAACACTTGATCCCCACACAACATTTTTATCATCATATATACATCATATACATATACAAAATAAAGAAAATACATTTGTTCTTTACAAAAATAACAAGAGAAAATGGAGAGGATGATCTTCTTTACCAACCAAGTGTATTTCTTGTTTTTGGAAGACAAGAACTTGATGAACACCACAAGTAACTCCAAGATCATCAAACACCAAGATAAATAGTTGAGAAATCAGCCCTAGGTCACAAACAAATCACCTCCTATGTTGTTAATATGGCCACCAAATGATCAAGGCTTCAAGATAACTCCATGATAGAGCTAGATAACATGTATTTCATGGCTAGAAAAGATCAAAAGGGGTGTTTTGTGCTTCAAAGTGGATGGCAAGGTGGTGATGGTTGAGAGAGTTTGAGGTTGTTTTGCATGTATGGAAAGATGGTATGTGTGAAGTGGTGGAATGGTTTGATGGTTTTAGCTAGGAATGGCTTAAAGTGTAAGCTTAGTCTTACACTTGTAAGTACTTAGCTAACATGATGCCACATCCTTAGATGTGGTGTCATGTGCCATCCCATGTTAGCTAGTGGGGTGGGATAATGTATTTTGTCCCACCTCACTTATTTACGGGTATTCCTCGATTTTAGTTTTCTCGATTTGCGTGCCCTCGGGTCGTTTTACGAAAAACATTTTTATAAATTATGAATCAACGACACAAAACGAATCCAATAAAAATTGTCTCATCAAAAAACGGAGTTCAAAAACATAAATACGTAATCCTAAGGTTTCCGGTTTAGTCGTAAGGGACGCTAAATTATGCACGTAAGCCCAAATTTAAATCCGTAAATTGTGAGTTCGTCAACCAACACAAAAATAAGTTTCAAAATATTATACGAGAAAATATTTCACTACCTGAAAATGTTAGATTGTACTTTTTAAAAGTTTAAACGCACACGAAAAATAATAATATAACGACTCGATACGTAATTGAAACGATATCGTCGAAAGTATTAAATATCGAAACTATCGATAATAAAATATAAAATTTTTGGCATCCGTCGGTATCGCGATCACTAGTAGTCCTCGTTGCTCGTCAAAATATTAAAATATAATATTTAATATTGGTTTCAACTTAAACCGTTAAACATAATAGTATTTAACATTATAAAATACTTCAAAATAATTGAAAATAGAATTAAATTATGACCTTATTTTTACGGGTTTTACATCCTCACCGCCTTAAGCGAGCGACGTCCCGGCGCTCAACTCGCCTCACTTTCGCCAACGCGCATTAAAGTCTCAATAAACATCGTCGTTGAAAGTCATAAAGATATTACATAATATGTGTTCTACATGATCGGACGTCATCGGATGATGCCGTCTCAAGTTCTCACAACTTACGATCATTTGACTAGATCACATACCACATAAGTACATAAAAATAAAAGGTCGAACAGTAACATCAAATATAGATTTCCATCGTTAATCATCGAGAAAACCTTGAACGAACCCTTGATAATAACCACTTGATCACAAGAGTCTTTCCACTTGCGGTGTCGGCTTCAACATGCTCCTCGAGGTTGTAACGAATTTATTAACTCTATTCATTAAGAGATTCGGTCCTCAATCGTTCCACGAGTACACACATAAATCCTGGTGATACTTATCGTTTCTTCTTATACACTTCTTCCCGAGATTCATTTAAACTTAGAATAAAATAGTGATCTTCAGTACGAGGAACAGAACGAGATAAAAATAAATTCAATAAACGCATAAACGGACATGATGTGGTAAAATGATTTAAGGTTGACGATCGACGAGGGATCTCGACTTACGTAACCATAAAATATAATAATTCGCAATACTAGAAAAATGAGAGCGAAGAATGAATTAAATATTAACAATAAAGTAACATTTGTCACAATTATCCGTCCCGGATGTGTATTACCTTAAAACTTAGTTGAGGTACCTTCTTGATAAAGATGATATATTAAAAATAGAAGTTAAATAGCTTCATAATTTATTTTGGTTGTCTTAAGAAACATTGAAAGAATGACATGAATTTATTAGTTAAACTCATATTGATGGTTATATTTAGAAAATATAATTTCCAAATTAAATCATTATTAGAAATATAAATTAAACCGGTAATTTTATTACATTAAAAGTAAAGTATGATAAGTCAATTACTTCAAAGATAGAGATAATTTCATTTTAAACATTAGTTTTAGTTATACAAAATATAATGTATAAATTTGACCTTTTACTTGTAATGGTTATTTCGATAATTAAAAATCATTTGAAAATGTATAAAAGTTCCATAAAAATTTTATAATACGTTGTAGAAATACATAAAGGTTTTTATTATTTCAAAATAAACATGGGATATATTCGGGTTTCGAAATGTGACAAGATAACAAACGAATACGAATGGAAATAATGGTTAACAATCAGTACAAAATCCACGGTACAAAAGAGAACGAAGCAAATGTCGTATGAATTCTTAAAGAGAATAATAAAATAAAGGCGTCGATGGTAAGACGAAAAAAAAAAATAATAGATTAAACAAGTTGTCAATTTTGTTAGTGCGGTTGATGGTTCACCAATATCAGTTCGTTAACTTAGCGGTGGTCGATACATGATCGGAAAGAAGATCCATACAAAAAAAATTTAATAAATAAAATTCCTAATAATCACTTGTAATTAAAACAAATCAAATGAACGATGTTAGTGTTTAAAGAGATAAGTCAAAGCACGGTTCACAAGAGTGGATTTCGAGATAAACGAGAGTGACGGACGTCATCCCGGATATACGGAAATCACTCTAGTGATAATTCATTATTCACGTGCGGAGACATTCTAAAGATCTACCCAGTCGCATAAAGAAGATTGGACGAGAAGGAAGGATAAAACATCGAGACTTTCAAGTCATTTATCAACAGTCAGTAATTAAACGAACGGTTAAAAGAAATTAGTTATAAGACAAAATGAAGTAACAAGTGAAAAAGCGATCGTCGAGTAAAAACGTATTCGTAAGCGCGTAATTCGTTTAAGAAAAGGTAAGAAAACGTATGCGGATGCATAGAAATTGCGCCACTTGCATAAATTATAAAGGTTTTCAAAACTTCTTTTCACTTTATTTCATTTTATTTATCTTTATCATAAATACAAGTAAAAAGTTGATTATTATCAAGATATTAAGGTGACTACTATTCAGCCTAGCATGGCTCCTTCTAAATTAGACATAGGTGATCAGGCCATGTATAATTTAGGAATAGCAATGCAGTGCTCAGTTTCGTCGAAAAGTATTACGTTTCTTATGTTTATATATAAACCATGCCATTTGTAAAATGGAATTTAAAAATAGTTTATAAATTTAACGGATACAAGTAATTTGTGAGATACTCAATAAGCAACTTTTAATGTTACGAAAAGTATTAAGACCAAAGTAAAAACAATTGGTGAAAATAATCGTAAAACAATATCAGATTTATTTATAAGGTGACATTATGACAACGTATAAAGTAGCCAAAGGTTTGCAAAAAGTAGCAAATAGTAGCTCATAAAACAATCAATGAAATGGTTACAAGTTGTTAATGTTTCAAAAGGTTATAAGGTTTAGACGGAAACGCCATGAGACACGTGATAAAAATATCGACGAAGAATGTGAAGACAAAACTTCAAAACTCAACCCAATTTAGTGGAAGGTTAGAAGAAAATAAAAATAAAATAACATCGAATGACAATTGAGTCATATGTATAAAAAGAATAAATCAATCCACATGTGTATTCTATGTAAGATATTCAACCCAACATGCTTTTAAGAAAGTATATTATTCATTTTCAAATTACCCCATTATTCCGGTAATTGCTAATCCTGTACTGTTTCTATTTTTAAACATTTTCACATGCAACTAGTATTCGTTAGTTGTAAAATAATATTTGTTAAAATTTGACGATCTCAAATGAACTCAAAACTTCTTAGAAACATTTAAAACTCATGTTCTGAATTTTCTATCAGATTTGACTTTTAAATATGAGCCGATTAATTGACACGATAAAAGACTCAGAGTCTAAAGCATTTTGATGCAAAACGACGTTTCAGACGACTTTCTAGTTTTACCCGAGACCTAAAAACCAATGTAAAATGACCAAAATACCCCTGCAAGTTCTGTGCAGGTTTGACTATTTTATTTTAAAAACGCAGTTTTACTTTTAAGTTTTGACCTGTTTATACTGCCCCTACAGTTTCTGCATAAAGTGTATTTTTCGACACTTCTTAACGGCTCAAAATATATACATATATACACACATGTCTTGTGGATTTTACAACAACGAAAAAAAGAAAAAAAAATATATCTCGTAATGAGCATCAAATAATATATAGCATGATGAATGACAGAATATGCTTCAAGGTATTCAACACGAAATTTAGGAAGCAAAACGGTGAAAGACGTTCGTAATTTAGATTTCAAAATGCAATGTAGGCAAATCTCCTTGGTGCCACGATTGTCAAAAACACAAAACATAACAAGAAAAGAATGGAACATTAACATGCTACACTCCGGGAGCAAGAAGTTTAATGAAAAACAAATGATACAATTTTATATAAGTAAAATCGTATTCCACTCTAGTGCCATAATCTAGACGATGATTTATAAAATAACGATGACGTTACCGAGATATAAGTGAACAATACACTTCGGAGTCGATACATATAAATGTCAATAAATAGCGGTTAGTCTATTCCAAGGACACATTGAGCTACACAATGGTCTAGAAATTACGTTAAAAGACGTCCAGGCGCAAATAGCCGGAAGACGATTTGGATATCTACGTAGATATCTCAAAGGGTTAAATAATGAAAGTAACGCGCGCAGATGAATGTATGTAAGGTCATAATATAAAATTTTTGCAATAAAAGCAATTTAAATACTTCAAAAATATATACAGAAAGATCTTGAAAATTCATTGTATTTATTTAAGTTAATCATTAATAAATGATAAACTTTTATCGAAAAGTTTAACGACATAAATATATATCGATAGAGGATTATAGTATTTATTTAGAAATACTTAGAAATAAGGCATACATAATAATGTATACTAAAGTTGTAATCCCAGAAGTAGCTTGAACCTGAAGTCACGCGAAATCATGTGCACCGACTGTTTGAAAAAAATAAAACCGACAGTTATAGTTTAGGTTTTTAGAAAAAGACCTAGTTCTCTATAACTCATGGCTCTGATACTAATCTTTAACACCCCCAAATTTACACGCAGCGGAATACATCTTTGGGTGCTAAACAATGACACTACGACACATAATTTATAAAGAACGACTCAAAAAGAGACGTTTTAGATTTATCGTTCCTAAAACATTTGTCAGAGTAGCGTAGTCCCAAGTAATCGTTACCAAAAGATAAGTTAAAACAACATATTGGTTTGTTTTAAAAATGGAACGATAAATAAATCAAAGAGTTTGAACAACAAAAGCAGTGCACAACTTCATTCCCCGTGACCTCCAAGCTTCCACTTCTTGATTACCTGAAATACATGTGAGTAAAACAATCAGCAAAAATGCCGAGTGAATCTATAGGTTTATGAAATCAATTTGAACACAAGAAAAGATTATAAGTTTGTGGCATGCTTATAAGCATCAAATAATAATTCGCATCAACAATAATAATTGTATATAGCATAAATTGCAATAAGCTCATGGAACCGAGCCCTTAGACACTCCCATATCAGTCTAATAAGACGAGAGATTTATTAATTGTCGGTTACCTCTAGATTTTTGGTACATTGCCGTATACCTGACTTCTCAATACAATATGTCCAAACAGTGCGGAGGTCGGGCCTAAGCTTCTATGACAAGTCCACACAAACTGAACCGGGGCGGCTTCCCCCATAGATCTATTAATTGTACTAGCGGCTAGCCCATCATAAGCTAGTTAACGGTCCATAATTGAGGCTTTAACAAAGGCAATCACTTAATGCAATTTAAAGGCAACCACGGGTCCATTCATAGAGGGACAAAGCATACCATAAAAATCTTGTGTTCTAAGTTTATAAAAACATGTATTCCCCCTCGCGGGTTTAAAATCATTTAATAACTAGTATAAAGCGAGGCTATAGACTCACGTTGATAATGAAAGGCGGATTATCGGCTATGGGCGTGCTTCGGTCATGGAAACCTATATAAATAATAACCGGTCTTAGACTCTTGTCTAATGACTTTTATCAAAATAACAATATACATATGATGATTTTGTACATATGATGATGATCAAGTGGGTTTATATATCCTCGTTTACTCATTTTAGTGTTTACGTTTTGGTAACTTTTTACTAGTTTACTAGTTTTACCTACTTACCTATTTTAAGTCCAATAAGCTTAGTATAAGTTCTTTAACTTGTTTTAATCCATTTTATACCTATATTATCAGTATCTATAATTTCCATGTTGGGCCCAAATGGGTAAAGCCCAATAAGTCCTTTTTACAAGTATTTATCTTATTTAATCCAATTATTAGTCCAATACGCTTAGTTAGCTCGTTAATGTCCGTATGTCCTATAGTTCGGGTTTTATCGGTTTTTTACTTGTATTAGTTACTTATATATCAGTATATGACTTTTAAAAACTTTACATTAGACGGGTTTGATCGTCTAAGTTTTATTTGGCGAAAAACGTTAATTTTACGATAATAGCCGAAAAAGTCGTAAAAATCAAGTTTATAGTTTTTATTACTTATAAGTATTATTCCACTACCATTTTTATAAGTTATTCATTTATTTACCCTTTTACATATTTATATAAATAAGTTTTATAAGTTAGTGGGTTTTTATTTTACATTTTATACAATAAAATTTGAGTGCTTATATAATAATAATAAACATTGATTCTCAAAATCTGATTTTTATTTTCATGTTCACCATTTTTATCATATCTAGAGTTCTATAATGAATTAGAAGCTCATTTTTTGGGTGGCATGATCTTCATATTATGTGCTACATTTAACTCAGTTATAGCTACTGCTCATTTTAAGTTTATCTAGCCTTAACAGTCCCTACGAAACAGCTTATTCAGATTAGCACTCTCATCTTGTTTTGATCATATCTCACTTATTATAATGATTCCATTGCATGGCCAACTCTCACATGTGTATAACATCTTGTACTTACTGTAAATGGATCATACCATGCAAGTTTATCAGTTCAAGTTTTAGTTATATACTGTTTTTATACAGCCAACTAAATAATCATGAATTCAGCCTTATTTCTCATGGTTATTAACATTTTTAAGCATATTTATCAACACTTGATCCCCACACAACATTTTTATCATCATATATACATCATATACATATACAAAATAAAGAAAATACATTTGTTCTTTACAAAAATAACAAGAGAAAATGGAGAGGATGATCTTCTTTACCAACCAAGTGTATTTCTTGTTTTTGGAAGACAAGAACTTGATGAACACCACAAGTAACTCCAAGATCATCAAACACCAAGAACAATAGTTGAGAAATCAGCCCTAGGACACAAACAAATCACCTCCTATGTTGTTAATATTGCCACCAAATGATCAAGGCTTCAAGATAACTCCATGATAGAGCTAGATAACATGTATTTCATGGCTAGAAAAGATCAAAAGGGGTGTTTTGTGCTTCAAAGTGGATGGCAAGGTGGTGATGGTTGAGAGAGTTTGAGGTTGTTTTGCATGTATGGAAAGATGGTATGTGTGAAGTGGTGGAATGGTTTGATGGTTTTAGCTAGGAATGGCTTAAAGTGTAAGCTTAGTCTTACACTTGTAAGTACTTAGCTAACATGATGCCACATCCTTAGATGTGGTGTCATGTGCCATCCCATGTTAGCTAGTGGGGTGGGATAATGTATTTTGTCCCACCTCACTAATTTACGGGTATTCCTCGATTCTAGTTTTCTCGATTTGCGTGCCCTCGGGTCGTTTTACGAAAAACATTTTTATAAATTATGAATCAATGACACAAAACGAATCCAATAAAAATTGTCTCATCAAAAAACGGAGTTCAAAAACATAAATACGTAATCCTAAGGTTTCCGGTTTAGTCGTAAGGGACGCTAAATTATGCACGTAAGCCCAAATTTAAATCCGTAAATTGTGAGTTCGTCAACCAACACAAAAATAAGTTTCAAAATATTATACGAGAAAATATTTCACTACCTGAAAATGTTAGATTGTACTTTTTAAAATTTTAAACGCACACGAAAAATAATAATATAACGACTCGATACGTAATTGAAACGATATCGTCGAAAGTATTAAATATCGAAACTATCGATAATAAAATATAAAATTTTTGGCATCCGTCGGTATCGCGATCACTAGTAGTCCTCGTTGCTCGTCAAAATATTAAAATATAATATTTAATATTGGTTTCAACTTTAACCGTTAAACATAATAGTATTTAAGGTTATAAAATACTTCAAAATAATTGAAAATAGAATTAAATTATGACCTTATTTTTACGGGTTTTACACTAGCCGATTCAATGAGTTGGTTTTGCTTTGTCCAGATGCTTTTGTTACTGAGAAGAAAAAGATGGATCAATACATCAAAGGGTTGCCTGGGTACATTAAAGGTGAGACAACTTCATCTCGACCCAAGAACTTTGTTGAGATTGTAAGAATGGCTCATACACTTATGGGGCAGAAAGTTCAAGATAGGGCTGAGAGAGCTGCTGAAGGTAGTAAAAGGAAATGGGAGAATTCGCAAAGTGGTAATCAAGGTAGTAACCGCCATAGGCAGTACAATCAGAAGAGAAATGATGGGGCTAGAGCTGCGACTAACAAGAATGGTAATGCTGACTATGGGGGACCAGCCCAGAAATGTAAGAGTTGTGGTGCTTGTCACTTTGGTAATTGTCCACCAAGGTGCACTAAATGTGGAAAGGTTGGGCATGCTGCGGAGAAGTGCAAGCCATGGATTCCTGCTACTGGAGCGAATGTTATTCCGATCAGGACTTGCTTTGAATGTGGAGAACGTGATCATGTTCGTCCCAAATGCCCTAAGTTGAAGAACATGAAAGCAGGTGAAGCTGCTGGGGCAGTTTATGTTGTTAAGGATGCTGGTCAGGCACAAGGTCCAAATGTGGTGACGGGTACGTTCTTACTCAACCATCGTTATGCTAGTGTGTTGTTTGACTCAGGATCTGATAGGAGCTTTATAAGCACTTCCTTTAGTCGTTTAATAGATATTGAGCCAACAAGCCTAAATACTAGTTATGAGGTCGAGTTAGCTAATGGACAATTAGTTAGTACTACCACTATATTTATGAAGTGTCCTTTGAAATTAGCAAATCATTTGTTTGAAATTGATTTGATGCCGATAGAGTTGGGTTCGTTTGATGTGATTGTTGGTATGGATTGGTTGGTTGCTCATGATGCGGTAATTGTATGTGGGGAGAAAGTTGTTCACATACCGGTTAAGGGTAAGGTGTTAGTAGTTAAAGGTGATGTCGGTAGATCTCGTCTGACGATGATATCTTGTATCAAGGCGAGGAAATATGTAGAAAGAGGTTGTCACTGTTCTTGGCTCAAGTAGTGGAGAAAGAACTACCGGTTAAGCGTGTGGAAGATGTTCCGGTTATACGTGATTTTCCTGAAGTATTTCCCGATGATTTGCCAGGGCTTCCGCCTCAGCGAGAAGTCGAATTCAAGATTGATCTAGTGCCGGGAGTTGCACCGGTGGCGCGTGCACCTTATCGTTTGGCACCGTCTGAGTTGAAGGAGTTGGCAGATCAGTTGAAGGAGTTAATGGAGAAGGGGTTCATTAGACCAAGTTCGTCACCTTAGGGAGCTCCAGTATTGTTCATGAAGAAGAAGGACGGATCGTTCAGAATGTGCATAGACTACCGAGAGTTGAACAAGTTAACTATCAAAAATCGTTATCCACTTCCAAGGATCGATGATTTGTTCGATCAACTTCAAGGTTCGTGTGTGTACTCGAAGATCGACTTGAGGTCGGGTTATCATCAACTTCGTGTTAGAGAGGAGGATATACCTATTACAGCTTTTCGGACGCGTTATGGACACTTTGAATTTCAAGTGATGCCGTTTGGGTTAACTAACGCACCTGCGGTATTCATGGACTTAATGAATCGTGTGTGTAAACCATACCTCGACAAATTTGTGATTGTATTTATCGACGATATCCTGATTTATTCCAAAAGTCGGGAGGAGCATGAAGGTCATTTGAAGATTATTTTGGAGTTGTTGAAGAAGGAGAAGTTGTATGCGAATTCTCCAAGTGTGATTTTTGGTTGGATTCAGTCCAATTCCTTGGGCACGTGATCGATAGTAGCGGTGTTCATGTTGATCCTTCCAAAATTGAAGCTATTAGAGATTGGGATAGGCCTACGACCCCGACTAAAGTTAGACAATTCCTGGGATTAGCTGGATACTACCGGCGGTTCATAGAAGGATTCTCTTTAATTTCTAAACCTCTTACTAGACTTACCGAGAAAAACAAGAAGTATGAGTGGGGTTCAGAAGAAGAAGAAGCATTCCAAACTTTGAAGCGGAAGCTGTGTTCTGCACCAATTTTGGCTTTGCCCGACGGAACTGAAGACTTTGTGGTATATTGTGACGCATCGCGTAAGGGCTTTGGTGCTGTGTTGATGCAAAGGGAGAAAGTGATCGCGTATGCATCTCGTCAATTGAGGAAGCATGAGGAGAATTATACTACACATGATTTGGAATTAGGAGCTGTTGTCTTTGCTCTTAGACTTTGGAGACACTATCTCTACGGTACAAAGAGTGTGGTATATACCGATCATAAAAGCCTGCAACATATTCTAGATCAGAAGGAGCTCAATATGAGGCAGAGAAGATGGGTAGAATTGTTGAGTGATTATGACATTCAAATTTTCTACCATCCCGGCAAGGCGAATGTAGTTGCCGATGCACTTAGTAGGAAGGACAGAGAAATAACCAAAAGGGTTAGAGCTTTAGCTATGAAAACTTATTCTGATTTATCTAATCGAATACTTGAAGCTCAAACTAAGGCGATGGAGGAAGAGAATGTGAGAGATGAAGACTTGGGTAGAAGGATGACACCTATATTCGAAATTCGTGATGACGGAATTCGGTATTTCGAAAATCGTGTGTGGTTACCGGTGTATGGAGGACTGAGAGATCTAGTTATGCACGAATCTCATAAGTCTAAATATTCGATTCACCCAGGATCGGATAAAATGTACCAAGACTTGAAGAAATGTTACTGGTGGCCGAATATGAAGGCTAACATTGCTACTTATGTTAGTAAATGCTTGACGTGTGCTAATGTGAAGTTTGAGCACAAGAGACCTTCAGGTTTACTGCAACAACCTGAAATTCCAGAATGGAAATGGGAGAAGATCACTATGGACTTTGTTTCGGGACTTCCGAGAACTTCTAGTGGTTATGATACGATTTGGGTGATTGTTGATCGGTTGACTAAGTCGGCTCATTTCTTGCCGATAAAGAAAACTGATGATTTAGACAAACTTACTCGGTTGTATTTGAAGGAAGTTGTTTGTAGACATGGAGTTCCTTTGTCAATTATTTCTAATCGAGATAGTCGGTTCACATCTGAGTTTTGGAAATCGCTTCAGCGAGCTTTGGGGACTCAGTTGGATATGAGCACTGCGTATCATCCAGAAACGGACGGACAAAGTGAAAGGACTATTCAGACCTTGGAGGGTATGTTACGAGCGTATGTAATGGATTTTGGAGGTAGTTGGGATCGACACTTACCTTTGGTGGAGTTCTCTTACAACAACAGTTATCATGCAAGTATTAAGGTTGCGCCTTTTGAAGCACTTTACGGGCGAAAGTGTAGATCACCAGTTGGTTGGTGTGAGGTTGGAGAAAGTCAGTTGACGGGTCCTGAATTGATTAGATAAACGACTGAGAAGATCGTGCAAATCAAGAATCGTTTATTGACAGCTCGTAGTAGGCAGAAGAGTTATGCGGATAAGAGGAGAAAACCATTGGAGTTCGATATTGGCGATATGGTTATGTTGAAAGTATCACCTTGGAAAGGAGTAATTCGATTTGGCAAGCGAGGAAAGCTTAGTCCATGCTATATTGGTCCATTCAAGATTATTGATCGAGTTGGTCCTGTGGCATATAAGTTGGAATTGCCAGAGAAGTTAAGTGCTATTCACAATACTTTTCACGTTTCTAATCTTAAGAGGTGTTTGGCGGACGAGAATTTGATAATTCCACTTGAGGAGATTCAACTGGACGACAAGCTGCATTTTATTGAAGAACCGGTGGAGATTATGGATCGAGAGGTGAAACGGCTTAAGCAAAGTCGGATCCCGATAGTGAAAGTGCGATGGAATTCCCGAAGTGGACCCGAATACACTTGGGAGCGAGAGGACTACTTCAAGAGCAAGTATCCACATTTATTCGTAGACGGACCTAAGGAGAAGTAAGCCCCGGGACGGTGCTCTCCTAAGGTGGTGAGGATGTAAAACCCGCAAAATAAGGTCATTACTTAATTTTTACTTTTCAAAATATTTTTGAAGTATTTATGATGTTAATATTACTACGTTTAACGGTTTAAGTTGAAATCGATATTAAATATTTTATTTTAATATTTTGACGAGCAACGAGGACTACTAGTGATCGCGATACCGACGGATGTCCATAATTTTATATTTCATTATCGATCGTTTCGATATTTAATATTTTCGACGATATCGTCTTAATTACGTATCGAGTCGTTATATCATTATTTTTCGTGTGCGTTTAAACTTTTTAGTATTTTTACGAAACCCGAGTCCTGTAAATATTTTCTAAATTGACTAGTGACAATTTCCCACCTTTTTAAACTAGCTATTTACAAATTTTAACCAAACTTTTGCCAAATTGCCATTTGGTCATCACCCCACTAACAATAAAACTTAAATAAATAAAACACACACACACACACATTATTTTACTTCCAAAATTTCTTCTCTCTCCCTTTCTTTCTTCATTTTGCCGAAACACCCAAACCCACACCAAATCCATACATTTTTCCAATTATCTCAAGATTGAGGTTGAATCTAGCTAAACCAAGCATAGACCCATCTCTGTTTTTGATCAAGGATCACATAGGTATAAAAATTTCACACATGCAAGCACTTTTTATGTTTATGATGTTGGTAGGTGGAAGCCATGGTCATGCATGGTGTTTTTAGCATGATCCATGGTGGTTCTTGCTAGAAATCTTGTTAAAAATTATATTTTGATCCAAAGATTTTTATTTTTGTTATGATTTTGATGTTATGGTGGATGTATGATGATATTAGAGTATAGGAATGACCATTTCTATGGTCGGTTTTGGTCAAAAAGTTGATTTTGTACAAGATTTTGGTACCCATATTATAGCAGTAAGTAAACTGAAAAATCCGAATTTTTATGTTTTGAAAATGACTTAACTTATATTCTAGGGTTGAAGATAATTTCCTTAGCTTCGATTTGATATAAGGTAGAGCTTCTAACTCAAAACAAGCGCGAAGTTATGGTGTTTTGAATAATCGTGTACCGGGAGACGAGTATCGACACTACATATAGTTGTTGCCGATATTTGGATCGAATCCCGGGGACTCTAAATGGATGTTCTAAAATGTGTAACCTACTGATAATAAGGTATTTATTTATTAGGTTGAGTTTACTTTAAAACCCGAGTGTCGGTTTTGTTAACGGAGTCGTTTAAATAAGTTAAAACGGTCGTATGAAAAATTAACGCAAATCTGTCTGGATTTTGTGGTTTGAAAATGAGTCGAGTAAAGGACTTTAAAAGTAATTTCATTTGATAAACTTGTAGGAGGACTTTCTATATATGGTAAGTTAGTTTATCGAGTCGTTTCATAAACGGTTGACAAGTTTAAAAGGGGTAGATAAGCTAGTACATGTAGTATGTACCGGCGGATTTTGTTAAGAGTATAAAATGGTTAAGTAAATGAGTAGTAAAGTATAATGAAGTTATTTATATCGTTTACTTTCGAGTGTATTGTGGTTTTATGAGTTCGAGTTTGATTTTATTAAGTATCATTTATGTCTCGAGTCTATTATTAAAGTACGCGCCTTATTTGCTAGGTTGCGGTTATCGTGATTATTGGGCATCTACTATCGTCGGCGATTGTCTTCAACTACAATAAGTACTAAGGTGAGTCTATAGCCTCGTTTGAGCTCATTCAAATATTTTAAAACCCGCGAGGGGGAATACATGTTTTGTGAACTAAGAACACAAGATTTTTATGGTATGCTTGTCCCTTTATGAATGGACTCGTGGTTGCATTTAAATTGCATTAAGTGATTGCCTTTGTTAAAGCCTCAATTATGGACCGTTAGTTAACCTATGATGGGTTAACCGCTAGTACAATTAATAGATCTATGGGGGAAGCCGCCCCGGTTCAGTTTTTGTGGACTTGTCATAGAAGCTTAGGCCCGACCTCCACACTGTTTGAACATATTGTATTGAGAAGTCAGGTATACGGCAATGTACCAATAATCTGGAGGTAACTGACAATTAATAAATCTCTCGTCTTATTAGACTGATATGGGAGTGTCTAAGGGTTCGGTTCCATGAGCTTATTGCAATTTATGCTATATACAATTATTATTGTTGATGCAAATTATTATACGAAGCTAGTTGCCTTCAAGTATGCCACAAACTTATAACCTTGGCTTGTGTTCAAAATGATTATATAAACCTATAGATTCACTCGGCATTTTTGCTGATGATTTTCTCACATGTATTTCAGGTAATCAGGAAGGCTGAAGCTTGGAAGCCACGGGAATGAATGTTGTGCACTACTTTGTATATAAACTCTTTGAATATTTGTCGTTCCTTTTGTTCAAAACAATTCAAATCTTTTGTTTTGGTTGTACTTTGGTTACGATGTCTTGGGACTACGCTACTCTGACAAATGTTTTGGCAACGATAAATCTAAAACGTCTCTTTTCGAGTCGTTCTTTATAAATTATGTGTTGTAGTATCATTGTTTAGCACCCAAAGATGTATTTCGCTGCGTGTAAATTTGGGGGTGTTAAATTTTCAAACGATAATTAAAAAGCAAAACTTGATCCCCAATGTTAAAAACCCGGTTTTTAATTTTAGGATCATGCAACTTTTTAGTCTTTTCTTTATAAATCAATGAATTTTCATAAGCAATATCCCTCAATTCATCCAATTCATTTAACTGCATTTTCCGGTGTTTTCCCATGGTCTCCATGTCGTCATTACAATGCTTTAGGGCCCAATAAGCCTTGTGTTCCAATTCAATTGGCATGTGACAATTTTTCCCATACACAAGCTTATAGGGAGTGCACCCAATGGGCGTCTTATGAGCGGTCCTAAAGGCCCATAAAGCATCGTCCAACTTATCCGACCAAGATTGTCGGTTTTCCCCAACGGACCTTTCCAAGATCCTCTTCAATGCTCGGTTTAAAACCTCTACTTGCCCACTCGTTTGTGGGTGATAAGCCGTAGAAAGCCGATGTGTAACTCCATATTTCCTTAGGACCCTTTCGAATTGGTAGTTACAAAAATGAGTTCCACGATCGCTTATGATCGCACGAGGGGTTCCAAACCGAGAAAACAAGCTTTTCAAAAACTTGACTACCACACGAGCATCATTGGTGGGCAAAGCATTAGCTTTCACCCACTTAGATAGGTAGTCAACCGCAACAAGGATGTACTTATTACCATGAGATGATGGGAACGGCCCCATAAAGTCTATGCCCCAAACGTCAAAGATCTCACACACTTGGATGATATTTTGTGGCATTTCATCTTTTTGTGAGGCTTTTCCTTTTCGTTGGCATGATTCACATGACTTCACAAGCTCATGTGCATCTCGGTAAATAGTAGGCCAAAAGAAGCCGGCATCAAACACCTTTTTAGCCGTGAGATTAGCACCATGGTGACGACCCGTGGGTCCCTCGTGGCAAGCTCTAAGGATATTAGAAGTGTTGTCCTTAATATATGATGATTCTATATGATTAATGAAGAAAGAAAGGTAGATATGAGATGAATTTTAGAGAGAGAAAAGAGAGAGAAGTGTGTGAACTTGTGAAATATTAGATTAAGAGAAAATGAATAACTAACCAACCTCTCTTTACATGCAAGGAGAGGTTTATATAGCTTTGCCTACATGTGGCATAATGGGCTATATGATAATGGGTCGGGCTTTCCTTTTGGGCTTTGGTTACTTATGAATGAACCTTAGCTTAAAGTTAAGCCCGTAATACACGACTAATCTACTACCTATTACAACGTTCTAATATACGATACATAATAAACATATGACCGAGCATTCTTGTTTGACTCAATATTTGAGGCTAACAATCTCCTCCAATGTGAGGTCACTATCCTTTATGAGAGGTCATTACCCTTTGTCATTTGGAGAATTGTAGAGATTACTAATCTCGCCATAAATGAGTCTTGAACGTGTAATAGTAGTCTTGTTTCTTCATGCTGTGATCTTTGATCCTTTGTCATTGTCTTTCGACTTTGTCTTTTTATCTTGAGATCTTCAAATCATCCTTGACTTGTCCTTGCCATCTTGCGATCTTGTGTCTTTATCCACATGCTCACACTATTAATTGTTGAATATGTCTTTAGGCATCAGTATGTGGTTTTGAGTCTTTGACTTTGCTGAGTACACCGTGACGCCACCTTCTCGAGACAAAACATAGACACGGACTGAATGGCTTTGACATTCGTCCTAAATCGGTAGCGTTTTACCTCCGGTCGGTGAAGACCGTTATACGATATTAAATATCATACCTGTGATCAGGTAGATTCAATTAAGAATCTCCTTGACAGGGTTTCACGGCTGTACTAGCCGTTCTCTTTACTCGACCGTCTCAAAGCGAGACTGCGAACATAAAGAGTGAATGAATTGGATAAATATCCGCTTGATTAAAGTCGTCAATTCAATTTCCTGGAACAAGTGTGATTCATAAAGAATCTTACCATTGTTGCTTTCCAGTTGACACAAGCTTGATTCATAAGAATCTCACAAGTCACCTACCGTAGCGCTGTTTGATGTTGACACTAGAAGGATTTCCATTCGTCACTGTGAATATTAATGAATATCACTCTGAATGTTCTGGCAAGACCATAAAGATATTGCGTAGAAACCTGAAACGAGTTTGAATCAATTAAGAATCAAACCACTGTTGCTTTTCAGTTTTACACATGTTCAATTCATAAAGAATCTTGCATATGACCTACCGCAGTGCTGTTTGATGTTAACACTAGAAGGATTTCCACTCATCATTGTGAATACGAAGTAGTATCACTTTGAGTGTTCTAGCAATATCACAAGGATATAGCGTAGGACTCTCTTGATCTTCATCCGTGTGCCCTAACGAGATTTGATTGATCTCTTGGCTCTAGACTCTATTTGTGCACTTTTAGTGGTCGGAGGCCGGAGCAGATGCCACCTATTCAATATCAACTATCTCGGAGTGAGAAAGTCAATAGAAGTCGTGTTGATCTCCGTGACAATTAAAACAAACTTCTTTTGAGAGAAGCTTGAGTAGCTAGGAAAGGGTTGTACAAACATCACTGGGTCCATGATGAGTTGTCTTCATGATGTGTTGACCTGGTTTCTGCCTAAGTTGTATGGAGGGCTTCTTTCTTTAGACCCTTTATCCTTATATTTCTTTTTCATTCTTCAACCCCTTCAATGCTTACCAAGACATCATTACTAACACCTTGTTGTGATTGTTCCAGTGCTAGCATCAGCACTTAGTCGGCATTCAGCTACGTTCACATTCTACTCCATCTTTCCTAAGGACTTCTAATAATCTATTGGATTGTCCGTGGGAAGATCCCTCCGGTTCTGGTTGGATCATAGGACATAAACCTAACCACCCTTTTGACACCAATAACGTCGTGAATTAAAGATGTTGTACGTATTTGATCGTAACCATGAAAACCACTTTAAATTCTAGCAAAGTGTTTGAAAAACATTTAACACCTTGCTAGTTTTTTCGTTTCAGAAATGCTCCCCTTCACATGTGCATCGATAATCGGAAGTGTTTCGCACATGTAGGTAAGAGTTAAAGTGCTTGAGTCTTATATAAGATCACATTTTAATCATATTTTCTCCCCCTATCTCTAATATATAAAATCTTTTGATATTAGAGATACCAAATTTGATTAAAATATATTTTGAAAAATAGTCTTGAAAATCTTCGGGAGAAAGATGTGTCAATCATTGCATGAAGTTAAAATGCTCCCCCTCAAAAATTGATCTAATGGAATTGTCATTACGGGGATATGATCCACATTAAAATTTTGAGGATAGGAGTTGTTGAACACACAATTTTTGAAAGATTTTGAATATCATTGAGAAATTCTTGAAAAAATTGTGTTCAAGGCTTTTTGAAAAATCAATTCTTTTTAGCGAAAAGGTTTTTCTAAAGCATAAACTTGAGTTCATAGACTTTGAATGTCTTGACGAATCCACTCAAGTGTAAGAAGATTTAACTTCTTTTGCTAAGGGTAAGGGCACTAAAGCGTACACTCCCCCGTGAATTTAGATCCGGGTTGCAATATGAAAGTGATTACAAGCCATTGTGTTGAGCTCAAAACGTGGAATGTTTTGTGACAAGCTCAACCCGTGATATATTGCTCTACCCGTTGTTTGGAAATATTGTCCAAAATAGACAATTTCCTTTATTAAAAGAAGAAATGACATGTTTTGAAAAATATTTACAACTTTCATTCGAGCTTTATGTACACACCCGTGTCGTTATTGAGCGACATTTCTAGGTACGTCCATATTATCGATACTGAAAGACATGTCGAGAAGAATATTTTTGGATTTTGAAAGATTTTTTTATTTTGTGTTTTGTTTTTATATGTTTTACATTTTTGTATTTTGCTTTTTCATAGATATTTACAGGTTGATGTTTGATAGATAAATCAAGCAGGCTTCTTTGCCAGAATCTCCAGTTCTGCTGGAGTCAAACATCTCATACCAATTTGCCTAACAAGATACGCAAACCTCTCTTTCGAAAGAGCTTTCGTAAACAAGTCGGCTAATTGGTAATCTGTTCCAACAAAGTATAGTTCAACGATACCTCTTTCAACTTGTTCCTTTATGAAGTGGTATCTGACATCGATGTGCTTCGTGCGGGAATGCTGTACCGGGTTGTAGGAGATGGCTATGGCTGACTTTGAGTCACAGTACATAGGTACTTTATCAAAGTGGAAGCCATAATCCGTGAGTTGTGTTCTCATCCAAAGAACTTGAGCACAACACGCAGATAGAGACACATACTCCGCTTCGGCTGATGAAAGTGACGTGCAATCCTGCTTCTTGGAAGACCATCCCACAAGCTTATCTTTTCCTAGAAATTGTGCACCACCAGAAGTACTTTTTCGTGTATCAAGACACCCTGCATGATCATAATCTGAATAGGCCGTTAGAAAGAAACCGGTTTCCCTCGGATACCAGAGTCCCAAATGAATGGTATTCTTTAGGTACCGAAAGATCTGTTTAACCTCCTTGAGGTTCTTTTCGGTGGGTCGTGCTTGATATCGTGCACAATAACATGTAGCATGATGAATATCAGGTCTACTTGCTGTCAAGTACATGAGGGACCCGATCATGGAACGATATCTCGTTTGATCTATGGGTAATCCCTCCAAATCAGCATCTAGGGATGTGGTTGATAATGGTGTCCCAACGGGCTCACATGAAGTCATACCATGCTTTTCGATTATCTCTTGACAATACTTAGCTTGGTTTATAAAGATACCACTTCGGGATTGGTGAACTTGAATTCCTAGAAAGAATTTTAGTTCGCCCATCATTGACATTTCAAATTTGCTGTGCATTACTTTTTCAAACCATTTTGAAAGTTTTGGGTTTGTAGACCCGAAAATAATGTCATCAACATAAATTTGCACAAGCAAAATGTCATCCCCATATTTATAAGTAAACAGAGTTAGATCAATGGAATCTTTTGAGAAACCTTTGGATACCAAAAATTTCGAGAGCTCGTAGTACCACGCCCTTGGAGCTTGCTTTAGTCCATATAGTGCTTTGTGGAGACGATACACCTTGTCAGGATAATGAGGATTTATGAATCCTTCCGGCTGCGTGACATAGACTTCTTCCTTCAAAGGACCGTTAAGAAATGTTGTCTTTATGTCCATTTGATAGACAGTGAATCCCTTATGTGCAACATAAGCAAGGAAAATCCTGACTGCTTCCATACGAGCAACTGGTGCAAATGATTCTTCAAAATCAATTCCCTCTTTCTGGCCATACCCCTTAGCCACTAGCCTAGCTTTATTCTTGATGATCGTATTCTCTTCATCCATCTTGTTTTTCCAGATCCAACGAAGATTTAATGGAATCACATCGTATGGTCTGTCAACAAGTTCCCAGAATTTAAGTCTTTCAAATTGTTGAAGTTCATCTGTCATCGATTTAATCCAAGCATGATCAACCATGGCTTCTTTGATGTTTTTTGGTTCAGCTGTACTCACTGCGAGTGCGAACATACAAACATCGCCATCGGTTGCGAGTTGTCGTCTTGTACGAACAGGCTGTGAAGGGTTTCCAATTATGTGAACCAAAGGATGATCTCGGGTCCAATGATGTGTTGAAGGATGTCATTGGTAGAACGTATGCATAGTTGACGGATCAACATGGCGAGTAGAAGACTCTCCAGTTTCATGTACCGGTGTACCGAATGGGTTGATAAATTCGTCTTCGTCAGATAATGCATCGTCGGCTTGATTTGTGTTCTCTGGAGCAATGACAGTATTTGTGGATGTTGTAGGATCGATTGTTGAAGTGATATTCTGAGGAGGTAAATCTGTAGCAACCCGTGTTGAAGTAGATGAAGTTGTATCTAGTTGTTGACGATGATCGGTATCATCATTCTTATCATGAGTGACAGCGGAAGACTTCGATACAACTTGTTTCTCCCCCGTGAAATATTCATCATACATTGGTCCATATAACATTTCTAACTCTTCAATTGTCGTGTCGACTGTCATATCTGCTCTAGGAACATGTTCAGGAACCAGTTTTAAACTTGACAGTTCATTGTTGTGGTCTTGAGTTCTGAGTTCCGTGCAGTTGTGAACGGAAGTCATTTGTCTTTGTGGATCGGGACTTAAACTAGTTTTTTCAAGTGCCATTTCTTGTAATTAATCAAATCTGACATGAATAGTCTCGACTATCAACTTTGTTCTCTTGTTGTACACTCTATACCCCTTCGACTGAGTTGCATATCCCACTAGAATGCATGCATCACCTTTCTCTTTCATCTTGTCCAGATTTTCACCATCTCGAATAATGTAGCACGTACATCCAAAAACGTAAAGGTGCTTGAGTGAAGGTTTTCGATCATGAATTATGTGATATGGTGTCTTTTTGTGTCTTGGGATAATTAAGGAGCGGTTTTGTGTGTAGCATGCGGTTGACACGGCTTCGGCCCAAAAGTATAGTGGAAGTTTTGAATCAGATAATAATGTTCGAGCAGCCTCAACTAAAGTATGGTTTCGTCTTTCAACAACGCCGTTTTGTTCGGGTGTTCGAGCAATAGATGTTTCATGTTCAATTCCTTCGACTTCAAAGTAGTTTCTCAAATTTGAATTCAAAAATTATGTACCTTTGTCAGTACGAACCACTTTAACTTGAGCTTGAAGACCACGTTGTATCAGTTTAAGGAAGCTGATGAGAACTTCGGGTGTTTCATCCTTGGACCTCAAGAAGTGAGTCCATGTGTACCTTGGGTAATCATCAACAATTACCAGAATATATTTCTTCCCATTGATACTTTGAACACGCATGGGACCACACAGATCCATATGGAGAAGATCTAACCGTCCTTTAGAGCTTGGTGTGGTCTTTGTTTTGAAGCTATTTCGTTTAGCTTTACAAAGCTCACAAGAAGAACAAAGATCTTTGATGAATTTCAAACTTGGAAGGCCTCTCACAATATCTTTCTTGGAAGCAAGTTGATGGTATCAAAGTTGAGATGAGAAAGACGTTGATGCCATAACCATGCCTGAGTCGTGGAAGCTTTAGCCATGAAGCAAATTGGAGTTGATTAAGTTGTGTCTTGAAGTGAAATTGTGTAAAGATCAGTACCCCGTGTACCGGTAAGTAAGTCATTCCCATCATAATCACGAAGAAAACATGTCTTCTTTCTGAAAGAAACCTCCAAATCCGCATCACAGAATTGACCAACCGAGAAAAGATTGTGATTGAGCCCTTCGACGTAGTATACCCTTTTGATTGTAATATTCCCTTGAACCAAATCTCCATATCCTAGGATCGGTGCAAATTGATCATTTCCGAATCGGAACGTACCTAGGAACTTCTCCACGAAGTTAATTAAAAGCTTGAGATTCCCCGTCATGTACTTGGTGCATCCGGAGTCCAGTATGAAGAGAATTATTTGTATCACATGCAGAAGAGTTAGAACACGATGGAGCTTTTGCTAAATTAGATACCACAGTAGTTGTGATAGTAGAATCATTAGTGTCCTTATCAACATTTAAAGGCAAACTAACACTCGTTTTCACATTTTCTGTCCTAGCTTTCGGCATCCATTTATATCCTGGAGGACATTGATTAGTAAACCACCATTTCCAAGACTTGCTAGCAGACTCATATAATTCCTTAATTTTGCTTCTAGGGTTCTTAGTGGTAGAGTCTGATGCATTACTTTTCTTAGTGGGGGTTGCACCAGAATGGTTCACTTTGCGTTTGGGTTTTCTAGCACTAATAGGAATCGCAATTTGCTTCTTAGTTCTAGTATCTACGCCTTTGACATTATTTGAAACACACATAGCATGATTAGCATTAGCACACTTTCCACATTTCACACAAACAAACTTAAAATTCAAAGCATTCAAAGTCGAATCATTCAAATCGTCATTACACGCGATTACCGACGTTTTATTCTTAGAAACATTGAAAATCCTAGGGTGGTCTGCTACTGTCTTCATCTTCCCTTGACTTTTGTTTTGCCAAACCTTTTCATTCATGCGAGTGCTCTTAAGCTGGGGCCAGCTAACACTATCAGTGGGGATTACTCCTGTAGTAAAAGACACACGTCTATTAGTGTTTCTAGAAGTCTGAGGTGATTGACTTTCTTTGTTTTGTGTAGGTTTAGTGGCCAATCTATACATCCCTGGTTTAATCACATTATTGTGCTTAACGCTTGGTGCTATGACATTTCTTATGGGTTGATTCTGTGGTAACCTTTCCTTTCCATCCATCTTGGGGGCAAACACAGGTTTTGCAAACGAGGAATTTGATAAAGCAGATGGTTTTCCCAAGATAGTGGATCTATTCACTTTAGAGGCATTGGGTTGTCTAACAACAGGTTTCTTAACGCTAGGTTCCACAACTTTCCCACCCATCTTAGCAACGAGTTTCTGCAACTCTGCTATCGCTGTTTCCCTGTCTTGTAACTGAGCTTTCAACCCTTTAATTTTCAAATTCAGTTCATTCATTTCTCGAAACGTTATGGAAAGTTTTTCTTGCAAGTTATTATCATGTGGAAAATGACCAACGTCTTTTTTCAAAGCAAGTTCAAGAGAATGACAATGTTTTTGAAGGAAATCAGTTTTGTGTTGAAGTAACTCAAAAGCCTTTTTATCAACATTTTCTTTATGTTTCGGAAGCTCAAGTTCAAGACGCTCACATTCTTTGATTTTATCAAGATATTTGTATGCAACATCAGAATATTCATCAATATCAGCACAAGATTGAAGAGTAACACACAGAATATCTTTGGAGAGACATTCTTCTAAGAGTAAATCATATTCATCTGAGAAAACGGACTTGTCCATTTGAAGATCGTCAATTTCTTTCTCAATAGACTCAACATATTTTAAATCATCAAACATTTCAGACCGAATTAATCTTTCAAATTCAAGCATATTTTCTTTTAATGTGGTCGTGTTCCGAATTAAGATTTGTTTGACAAGCACAGTTATATCTTGAGGAATTGGTTTTTTCCACTCGTCATTTTCACGTTGTTTCCATTCATTGTCAACAATGGATTTAATATTATCAATGTAATGTTGTAGAAACTCAAAGGTCTGCCTACTCTTGCTTTTAGAAGCGTCAAGAGGCAAGTAGTTGATAAACTTAGAAACGTTTGTTTTCTTAGTAGCAAAAGCTTTCTTCCATTGAATTCTTCTTTGTTTGCATTCTAAAAACAATTCCTCACGAGACTTTTGTTTTTGTGTAGTGAAAAGACCATATAGACTATTCTCATAAGCATAATTGTATGGTTTCACAAACTCTTTATTGACCGGTGATCTACTCTCCTCTTCCCAAAGGGATGTCTCATCATAACCAAGAGGATATTCAAGATCGGTCCATTCGGACTCATCTATATAAATGCGCGGGTTCGCAGCTTGAGCTTGGGTAAGATAACCAGGACTTGCAAAGCTAGCTTGACCCTTAAACATGGACGGAGGTGCTAACATTCTTACGTTTTAAATAGAGTCATGCGTTTTATAAACAACTTTCTTCAAAAATTCGACTTGTTTTTCTAGTTCCGTTACTTTTTCAGTATCTTTTTCATGTCGACTTTTGAAATCTTGTTTTAACGTTTCAACCTCTTGTTTCTTAACATCAAGAATTTTAGCAGACTCGGTGTTATCCATCGAAAGCCGTTTTTCAAGTTCGTTAACTTTGGTGGTAGCAAGGTACATTTTTTGACGTTCATCCATTAACAGAACATTAAATTGACGTTTCTCTTTGGTTAATAACTCAAGAGTTTCGTTATATTTCTTTTCAAGATCGTCCTTTTGACTTTTTAACGCACTACCCTTGTACCCCTCAAGTTCTTTGCTTTTCTGAAGAAGCTCATCTTTATAGTGTTCAATGGTCTCACTAGATGTAATTAGTGCGGCTTTGCATTCTTCAAAATTTTGAGTGAGCGTTGCGTTTGTCTTCTTTAATTGCTTTTGACTTTTTCTAGTTTCATTGACATCTTTTTGTAAACTGGCAATTAAATTAGCAAGCGCGACACGCTCCTCATCATCATACTCATTTGCATGTTGATCATCCTCAAACTCATTATTGCACATGTCTGATGAATCGGGTGTGGTATTGCTATCAACCTTTTCCGTCATACATGTGTCATTAATGGCATTGGGTAGCTCAGTATGCTCATGAGTATCACCAAACACATTATATTCATCAGTGGTGTGTACCTTATTGAGTGGCTCAGTGTCAAAGATAGGTCCATTGTCATCTTCAGTGACGTTGAGAACTTCGTCAACCTTTGCCATGTACGAGTAATGTGCTTCTAATTCTTGGTCAGAGGCTTCATCATTAGTATCATCAAGCATTGCTCCTTCCTCAGCCGACAATTTGACCCCTGCTTCCATCTTCTTGCATAACAACATCTTCTCTTTATGATAGCTAGAGTCCCTAAACCGTTTCGGCTTTCTGCATTCCTTTGCCATATGCCCATAACCTTGGCAGTTATAACACTGAATCCCACTTTGTTGAACCACTTGCATTCCAACAGTTTCCCTATTCCTAGTAGCAGCAGCAATCCTCTGAGTATCATACTTGGCAGTTTGTCGATCATACCTTGCAGAACCCTCAACATGTGTTGGATTATGTCGATCATACCTAGAAGGACTTTCACCACGTCGACGTGTGTCATACCTTGAAGGGTTCTCAGCATATTGGTTCTTTGTGTTGGATGATGTTTGAAGATTGTTGTTGGTGGGTTTGAAGATTTTCTTGAAGGTCTTCATAATGAAAGCAATTTGTTGTTTCATTTCCTGATTCTTCTGAGCTTGATCTTCATCACTATCCTCTTCAGATGATGACTCAGATGGTGGTGATGGTGCTCTTGGTTCTTTGCCGCATGATCTTGTGGAGGATGAAGACTTGGATGATGTGGAATATCGTGGTGAGGATGATTGAATGGAGTATGACTTTGAAGTACGAGATCGATGATCTTGAGTGGTAGACACTAGAGCAAGTGGATTAGCCGTCTTTGCAACTCGTTCAACTCGAATTTCATTTGCCTCATGCTGAAATTGTTTCAAGATATCAAAGAAGGTGTGATAGTTTACCTTGTCTAACTGCTTCTGTTGTTTCACCAAAGTAACAAAACGTTTCCACTCTGGTTGAAGTTGCTGAAGAAATTGCACATTGACTTGCATGGTGGAGACCTCCAAGTTGTTTCTTGTCATATCGTTCATCATCTTGTAGAATCGTGAATAATAAGACTCAATTGATTCTCCATCCAATGCAGTAAACTTACCAAAGTTCCAAAACAAGTTTGTTTTAACATCTTGCTTGTTGAGTGATTCTCCTTGTTGCAAGCGTTCAATAGCCGTCCACATTTCTTGTGCCGTAGGACATGCATCAACCGTGGAATAAATATCATCTCCAATTCCACTTAGAATCATATAGATCGCTTCTTTTTCTACGTCATACCAAGCACGCTTCTCTGGTGTAAGATCAGATAAAGTTTATTTTCTTGTGGTTGCGGGTACTTCTATGGTAGTGTCAGTGGCTGGTGTATGAGGAACAGTGACATCGGAGAAAACATATGGTCCATTGTTGATACATTGCCTCAATGCATCACCATTAGGTCTTGTATCAAGATAACGAAGAAAACGTGATTGCCATTGAGCATATCGACCGGCCACAAGCATTGGTGGTATCTCTTTGTTACCCGCCACCATGATGTTATTGTTTGTCACACGATATTCTGCAGTAGAATCCATCTCAATATACTCTTAAGTGATGAATTGATTGTGGATCTTAAGTAGTTGTATTGTGATTGAGTTGTTGTTGAAATTCCGAAAAATGCTATTTTTTTTCTCAGTCAGACAATAAATTCCTCAGTCCGACAAAACGGTAGACCTAAAAAATTTGTATTCACCAAATTTTGAAATCGAGCTATAAATAGCCTAAAACTATGGAAAAAATTTGATTTTACTTGACCTAAAAATTTTAACTCTTTTTTTTATCTTCGTGTAAACTACGTTCCGAGACTAGTCTAGATAGTGGCTAAGTCTAAAAAATACTCGAACAAAATTTAGATGTCCATCGCAATGTCACCCATCGCACTCTTATATCGCACTCTAATCGCACTCTGATCGCACACTAATCGCACTCTGATCGTACTCTATGATCGTAGTCTGATCGCACTCTGATCGTACTCTTTGATCGCAGTCTTGGATCGTAACAAGTGATCGTACTCTTGGATCATACTCACTTGATCGTATTGGTGATCGTATGCAATGATCGTATCCTGTGATCGTACTTAGCAATCGTACTCCTTGATCGAAGCATGGATCGTAGTGAGCTATCGTAGTCACAGATCATAACGTGGATCGTACTTGTGATCGCAGTTAGATCGTAGTATTAGATCGTGACTATGGATCGCAAGTAGAAACCCCCAGGGTTTATGCAATCACAAAATCAGATCGTACCCCAAAAAATAAGCCGAGACTTAAGAGAAACAAGAAAGAATGGTTTTTTACCTTGGAAATCGGGATTCTAACCAAACGAAAGTAACCAAAATCTTACCACACGTATGAAAGATGTAGAGATGAAAGGAGGAAGATTTAGAGCATGAAAAACACAAGAAAAAACTTGAATCCGTAAATTTTATGTTAATATCACACGAACTAAGTAGTAAATCAACCACGAATCACAAAACCAACCCCATGGCGATTGATACCAATTGTTGTCGCTAATATATGATGATTCTATATGATTAATGAAGAAAGAAAGGTAGATATGAGATGAATTTTAGAGAGAGAAACTAGAGAGAGAAAAGAGAGAGAAGTGTGTGAACTTGTGAAATATTAGATTAAGAGAAAATGAATAACTAACCAACCTCTCCTTACATGCAAGGAGAGGTTTATATAGCCTTGTCTACATGTGGCATAATGGGCTATATGATAATGGGTCAAGATTTCCTTTTGGGCTTTGGTTACTTATGAATGAACCTTAGCTTAAAGTTAAGCCCGTAATACACGACTAATCTACTACCTATTACAACGTTCTAATATACGATACATAATAAACATATGACCGAGCATTCTTGTTTGACTCAATATTTTGAGGCTAACAAGAAGCTTCGGTGCCAAATACACAACGTCGGATGATTTGATCCGCACAAGTTCGAAACAAGTAAGGGTCGTTCCAAAAGTAGAACTTGACGTCACGAAAGAATTTTCGTTTTTCTTGAGTCGTCATACCCTTGATGATGAAGTTGCCCGAATGGTAATTTTCAAAGTCCGCAAACCATGGGGTGGAAGAATCAAGCTTAGAATTCACTACACCAAGTGTCTCGAGCGGAAATGTTTCGGTGATTTCCTTGGGCTCGTAAACACTTTGGTGAGGATCTTCCAAACGAGAAAGATGATCGGCCGCTAGATTCTCGGCTCCTTTTTTGTCAACGATTTTGTGATCAAATTCTTGAAGGAGGAGAATCCAACGAAGTAATCTCGACTTTGCATCTTGTTTAGCCATAAGATACTTAATAGCCGAATGATCCGTATACACTATGTATTTTGTCAAGACGAGATAAGGTCGAAATTTCTCAAATGCATACACCACGGCAAGGAATTCCTTCTCCGTTGTAGTGTATTTTAGTTGACCCTCGGTCATCGTCTTGCTAGCATAGTGAATAGGCAAGAAGTGCTTTTCATGACGTTGCCCCAATACTGCCCAAATAGCGTAATCACTAGCATCACACATGAGCTCAAAGGGGAGGTTCCAATTGGGAGCAACAAGAATGGGAGCTTCGGTAAGTTTCCTCTTAAGGAATTCTAATGAACGGTTTTTGCTAGGTTCAATTGTTGTTCTCGGTATCTTAACGAATTGATCTAGGTTCTATGTGTGACTCAGACGTTCTTTGGTGGAACAAATATTTTGGGTTGTTTTTAAAATAAAAGTGCAAAACTTTAAATGTAAATGACGTTAAAGTAAATCTAGGTCTAATTAAAATAAAAGGGAAGTATTTAAAAGCGTGACGAGAATTAAAGGGCATTAAACGTAAATAACGCAAACTTAAAACTAACTAAGGCAAACTTAAAACGGAACTAAAACTAAAACTTAAACTAAGGCAAGGCTAAAATAAATCTAAGACAAATAAACTTAAAGTGCAACTAAGGAAAAAGGCGAGAAAAATAAAGCTTGAACTTAAAAAGCAGAAACTTAAAAACTGAGATTAAAGAAACCTGAAAATCAGCTTATCCGAAATAATACCCTTATTCGGAATAAATGGCTTACTCGGAATATGTCACCTATCCGGAATAATCCTCTCTATTCGGGATGTTTCGCCTATTCGGAATGTTGCTGTTGATCCGGAATAAGTCTTGATTCGGAATAATATTCCGAATGGAAAACCTTACTCAGAATATGTCACTTATTCCGAATAGAAGTTCTTTATCCGGAATATTCTTGCTATTCGGAATATCCTGCCTGTTCGGAATGGTTGCCCTATCCGGAATGTTCTGCCTACTCGGAATAATTTCCCTATCCGGAATATCTGGCCTATCCGGAATGCCCTGGCTATTCGGAATAATATCCTTATCCGGAATATTGGATATTTCGGATGAACCAACTTAGCTAAAACCTTGATCCGGAACAAACGTCTTATTCGGAATGTTTTAATATTCCGAATGAGATACTTTTTAAAACCTTTACTCGGAATGTTGCTGGGCTTGCGTTTCCTGGGAAAGATCAGAAACAGAAAACAAACACCCCGAAGAACAGGGAACAAGATATTCACACGAATCTAATCAAACTTAAGCAAAATCAACCACAAGATTAAATCAAACTAACAAATAAACAACTATTAATCATAAACAAACAATCCAAAACAACAAAACTAACAAAACTAATCAAGATAATCAAAACCCACTTAATAAATTTGACAAAAACTCAAGAACATGAACATGAATAATAAACCAAAGATTAAAGAAAGGTAGAATGAGAGATCAAACAATAAAGATAAATAATAACAAGAATTAAAAGAACACTTACTTGAAATTAAATGGTAATTAAGGTGCAAGACAAGTATTTAAATTTGACAAGTAAATAAATGACAAGGTAATTAAAAGTGGAAGAACTAATTGTCACTATTAGCCAACAAAAATGAAAAGATTAATCCTAATGACTATTTATAGGGGAGGATTAAGGGTGCTTAGGAAGCTTCCTCCCCTCTTTCTTTTCTCCTTATTTGCATGCTTAGTCCTTCTCTTCTTAATCTTTTGTTAATTGCACCATTTGTCCTTAAGCCTTTAATCTTCATTAAATCTTGGACTTTAATGACTTTTGGCTCGGGATTTCTTTGAACTCGTCTTTTAGTTCTTCAATAAATTAGACTTGAGTTCTTCGGCTTTAAGTAAACTTCCGTCTTTTGACTTTTTCTTCGGTAAATCTTCAGAATTGGCCTTGGACTTCCGTTCTTTTTGCACTCTTGACTTCTTGACTTCGTCTTTCATCTTTTTCTTCAATAAAAGCCCGTGAATGCCGTGTTTTCCCCACTTTTCACAATTTCGTCCTAAATCACAACAAAAACACAAACCACGCATAATTCCGACATAAAAGACATAAAATACACGTTTTGGCTCGGTTATTATTGTAATTAAGTGGTAAAAAGGATGGGTGTTTACACACCTATCAAATCCCCTACACTTGACCATTGCAATGTCCTCATGCAATGCATTAGTTACAAAGCACGTTTACATTTTTCATCATAATCAATCCACGTTGGCCTTTATTAAAGAGATAGAAAATTACAAACATTCAAAGTAAAGAAATCAAAAACATACCTTGGGTTTTGGAAATGTCATGAATAATCATCATCCTCGAGTTTTCACTTTCTCGAAACCAAGCTTAAAAACGAGATCATTGTTATTATAAGTTAGCAAACTAACACGAACTCATGTGGGCCAATTACTCACTTAGACTCCCTTATTCCGAGGTGTATCTCTTATATTTTATTATTGTCTTGAATGATCACGGGGATGCATTGTTGACTTATTTTGATAGTTTATTAGGCCGAAAATAAAGTGAACGATTTAATCAATAGTTAGCTAAAGGACAAAATCTTTTAAAACTGCTTCTCGGGACCTCAAAAAGTTCATATCTTGGCATAACTCGCTTCGCGATTTGAGACCTTTCTCGGACTGATATTTGGCAGCGACATCATACTTCAAACCTTGAGAGACGTTCATGAAAAAATGGTCTTCTCTTCATATAGGAATTTCTTCACTTGAAGTTTTGAGAGATTCATACTTGGACCACGACTTCTTCATTTTTCTCCAATCTTTATTTTGGACTTTGATATACAACGATCCGCCTCCTTTTATGACTTGGATCTATTTATCCTCATACCTTTCTAGGGTCTTTTCGGATACACTTCTCCATGACTTTTGGGGAGTTTTTGCTTTTCGTCGTGTGTCTCGATCCTTCATTTTGATTTTTGATAAATGATTCTTCACAACACTTGGGATCTTTAGCAACAAAATGTAGCCCTCATATCTTGTTAGGACCTTTTTGGACTCTCCAATCTTCGCATCCCGCTTCAATAAGTTATGCCTTGGCTATGAACTCTAATCCATACCGAGCAACTTTTAAACGATCTTGGGCTAGAAGCTAAGTAACTTTTCAAATCGTACAACCTTATTTATTGCAGATAAATTTATTAACAAGCGATGGGAGAATAGGCTTATAATTAACTCACATAAATTCACGAAAGAATACCAAACTTATAATTGACTCTATCATCTCTCGTTCTCCACAGTTTAAAATCTCAAGTAATGAGACTCGTGGATGCTTAGCCAATTAAATCAAAGTTTTGGGTTTTCGAGTCGCCTATAGGATCTTGCAAATTCTTGGACTTTTTCAAGTTTTAGAAATCGCATTTTAAAGTTCCCTTGATAAACGAATCTCTAGGATCAATTATAGGAACTTGCGAAAAGTTCTTGTTCTTAACCCGTGAGAGTTAAGACTTTCGCGTTTTATAGCTCCCTATATAAAAGCCTAGCAAAACTTGACTTAAAAACGTTAAGGATACTAGCTAGAGTAACTTAGATAAGTAAACTCGGGTTGAGTCAAAAGATTCACAACGTTTGAAAATCAAAACCACTTTATTAAAGATTTATTCTAGCAAAGAAGAAAAATAACTATAAAGCGGTAAAAACTAATAGGCCAAAATAGATCAAAAATTTTGAAAAATGTCGAAAAATTGATTTTCCGGTTAAAAATGAGGACAAATACAAGGAAAAGCCACTTAACTTCGATAGAAGTCCCCCCTACACTTAATATAAACATTTTACTCAATGTTTAAGCATGTGGGAGTAAACTCCCCTACACTTAGGACATTGTGCACTTTGTTTAAATCTCGCTAAGGAAGAGACAACTAAAGAGATTCCTATTTTAATATTGAAAAATATAAAATAGTGAATCGAAAAGAGTTTAGGATAGAACCGGGAAGAAGGGAACACGGAATCACGGGTCGTCAAGAATCATCAAGAGTGGATCATTGAGCGCTCGAATCCCTGATTAAGAGAGGAGAGGAAATAGCAAACCAACGGGTCTCCCCTACACTTAGGATAAAGAAAGCTAAAAGATAGATGCATGGGTTGCCTCCCAAGAAGCGCTTGATTTTTGTTAACCGAGTCGTGAGCCTGACTCAACCTTGATCATTATAGGAAGAAGCATGAAACATATCCATCGGGATCAAAGACATAGTTTTCGTCCATCAGATAGCAGAAGCTTAAGGCGAACAATGCAAGCCAAAGAAGAATAGGCAAGGTTCCCTTAAGCAGCGATGGAGCACGGTGGGAGCAAGTATGGTGAGGTGCAAGCATGTCTTCAATAGTTCCAAAGATATTTCCTTTTATTTCATCAGGTGGATATGAGATGGCTGCAGAATATTGATACCGGGGTCGAACACCTTTTCCTTTAAGGTAAAATAGCACTCAGGCTTAGCAGAATGTGAAGAAGATCCGCGAAGAAAATGCACAACCTCGTCCTCAGAAGGGGGAAAAAGAGGTGTTAAATCATATGTGCTGCGGATATTGGTGTCGACCGGTTTCTTCTCCTTTGAAAGAATGTTCTTTAAATCCAAAGTAGGATCAAGACGATAATCTTCAAAGTCCAAAGGAGGTGCATCACTCTCATGAGGGAAGTAGGTATTTAGAAAAGTTGAAAAGTCTTCCTCAAATGATTAATCGTCCAAAGTAGGATCGAGTGATGGTGGAGGATCTTCATCATGTGAAGAATCGCTCGAAAGAGTATCGGCCTCATCAAAATCATCATATGTAGGCAGGTCGGGATACTCGGAGGTAAGGTCATCATAATCATCCGAATCTGAGCTAGAATCATCATTATAAGCATCAAAGATCGGTGGAGAATCATAAATGGGAGAAGGTTCCAAATTGGAGAGAGAATCATCCACATCATCATGAAACAGTGGATTATCAATGCAAGAGTCGAATAGCGGATTGTTGTAGATGACAAAATCATCGAGCACATTAATCACATTCACGGATTCTCTTCCAAAGGATTTGCTTGTAAGCTTCCCCATTTTGAAAACTTGTGAATCATTCCCGACTCTTAAGATTAACTCACCTTCGGCAACATCAACTAGAGCTCGTCCGGTTCTCAAGAATGGCCAACCAAGTATTAAAGGAATACGAGGGTCCATTTCATAATCAACAACGACAAAATCGACCGGGAAAGTAAATGTGCCAACTTTAATGAACACATCTTCGGCAATACCAACGGGGTAAGCGAGTGCGATTTGCAAGTTCAAGAGTCATCTTTGTTGGAGTAAGATTGGGTAATGATAGTGTTTTCCAAACACTCAAAGGCATAAGATTAATACTAGCCCCGAGATCAGCTAGGGCAGTAAATTCTTCAATTTTGTTGAAAATGCAAGGCAACACAAAACGACCGGGATCTCCAAGCTTTTCCAGAAGTTCTTTAAGAATAACTGCAGAGCAGTTTTTATTTAATCATGTGTTGGCGAGCTCAATCAGCTTCTCCTTCTTGTTAAGCAATTCCTTAAATGCTTTAACAAATTTTGGCATGTGGAAAAGTGCTTCAACAAGGCTAATGTTGATGTTCACTTGAGAGAGCATCTTCATATAGCTTGACACTTGACAGTCATTCTTGGTTAGGTCGTTGGTCTTGCCTAATCGAGAAGGATATGGTATATTGGGTTTGGTTGGTGAAGGTGTAGGTGGTAAAGGTTGAGATGTTGAAGGTTCCTTCCTAGGTACATCGTCATGACGAGGCAGAGACGGTAATGGTGCACTAATACTAGGTGTAGGAGGAGTAGGGATAAATGTTGGTGGAGGAGGTGTAGATGATGGGGGCGGGATTGGTGGATCGACAATGGTAATTCCACTACGGGTAGTAATAGCACTCACATTTGCTCGCGGATTGGTGACGGTGTTTGAAGGTGGAGAACTCGAAGAAGAAGGTTGAGCGGCGGGCAAGAAACTAGCAAGCATATTCTTCAAATCATTTGTTTGATTGCTGAAGGATGATTGAATATTATCTCGAAGCTCGGATCTTATCTCATTTCCTTGCTTGGTAATATCTCCTTTAAGATTGATAATTTGACTCTGCAGATTCTTGATTTGCTCACCTTGGGTTCTCATGATGGCTTCAACATCCGGGTTAATGGGTGGGGTTTGTTGAGCGGGTGGGTGATAAGGTGTAGAATCTCTTGGTGGGATTTGGTTGCTTCTATTGCAATTGTTGGCGGGGTTTTGGTTTTGAGGAGAAAAACCGGGTGAAAGGTAATTGTTTGACCGGTAACTTAGCAAATTTCTATCCCCTTGAGGTCGAGCTTGGTAATTTTCTGTTGAATAATTACCATAAGCTGCATACACATTTTTCGGATTTCCTTGAGTAGAAGGACAATCGGTGTATGAGTGAGGACCGCCGCATGTTTCACAAGAAGGTGCAACCGCTTTCACTTGTTGTTGGTTTGAAGCGAGAAGCAAGATACTTTTGCTCATTTCAGTCATCATGCGGGTGAGTTCGGTCATATCAGGGTTTGCTGAAGTGGAGGATACATTGACTCTCGGGTTGTTCCTTGAAGAAGCAGAGGAATCCCAGTTTTTTTGGTAAGTAGTCATGTTCTCAATTAGCTCTCTACACTCCTCGGGTCTCCTTTTCATGAATGTGCCACCGGCGGATGCATTAATCGTATCACGATCACGAAAAGTCAAACCGTTGTAGAAAGTATCAATTAAGGTCACAGGGAGCATGTTGTGGTTTGGACAACGATCAATCAAGACATTATATCTTTCCCAAGCATCAAAAAGAGATTCATCAGGGTCTTGCATGAAACCGCTGATTTGATTGCGAAGGCTCGTGACCATGGATGGTGGAAAGTAGCACGACAAAAAGCGTTGAGTCATGTCATCCCAAGTATGAATAGAATTCTTCGGGAGATGATCAAACCATTTCTCGGCATGATGTGATAAAGTATGTGGAAAGAGTTGAAGGCGTAGAACATCCATTGTGGCCCCACGCAACTTCATGCTTTGGGTGATTGTAATGAACTTGTCGAGGTGTTTGTTGGCATCATCATCAGGCATTCCGGCGAATGGATTAGTTTGCACTTGCTGAATCATGTGGTGCTTCAACGAAAACTCCGGAGCCGTGATTTGCATCGGCGCAATCGGTCCTCCTCGTCCAAACATGGTAGGTTGACAAAGCTCCTCTATTGTCCGAAGATCGGGCTGTGGAAGAACATTGTTGTTATTGTTGAGGTGTGGTGGATTATTATTGTTGTTTACACGTGACATACTTAAATCTTCTCGAGTCTCGGGCTCTTGATAATTAGAAGATCTAGTACGCATACACCTACAAAGACAAAAGAAAACAATACCAAATACAAAGACAATATATATAGACAATAAAAATAAAATCTTTTTGGATTTTTGAATTTTTTTAATTTTTATGGATTTTTATCAAAAATCTTTTTTAATTTTTATGGTTTTTTGAACTTTTTTTTTTAGGCAAGAAAAATAACGCTCACAAGTGAACGGATCCCAAAAAGCAACGCGTCTCTCACAGAGAACCGTTAATCTTTACGGAAAGAGCCGGCAGCGGCGCCATTTTAATGAACGGTTTTTGCTAGGTTCAATTGTTGTTCTCGGTATCTTAACGAATTGATCTAGGTTCTATGTGTGACTCAGTCGTTCTTTGGTGGAACAAATATTTTGGGTTGTTTTTAAAATAAAAGTGCAAAACTTTAAATGTAAATGACGTTAAAGTAAATCTAGGTCTAATTAAAATAAAAGGGAAGTATTTAAAAGCGTGACGAGAATTAAAGGGCACTAAACGTAAATAACGCAAACTTAAAACTAACTAAGGCAAACTTAAAACGCAACTAAAACTAAAACTTAAACTAAGGCAAGGCTAAAATAAATCTAAGGCAAATAAACTTAAAGTGCGACTAAGGAAAAAGGAGGGAAAAATAAAGCTTGAACTTAAAAAGCAGAAACTTAAAAACTGAGATTAAAGAAACCTGAAAATCAGCTTATCCGGAATAATACCCTTATTCGGATTAAATGGCTTACTCGGAATATGTCACCTATCCGGAATAATCCTCTCTATTCGGAATGTTTGGCCTATTCGGAATGTTGCTATTGATCTGGAATAAGTCTTGATTCGGAATAATATTCCGAATGGAAAACCTTACTCGGAATATGTCACATATTCCGAATAGAAGTTCTTTATCCGGAATATTCTTGCTATTCGGAATATCCTGCCTGTTCGGAATGATTGCCCTATCCGGAATGTTCTGCCTACTCGGAATAATTTCCCTATCCGGAATATCTGGCCTATCCGGAATGCCCTGGCTATTCGGAATAATCTCCTTATCCGGAATATTGGATATTCCGGATGAACCAACTTAGCTAAAATCTTGATCCGGAACAAACGTCTTATTCGGAATGTTTTAATATTCCGAATGAGATACTTTTTAAAACTTTTACTCGGAATGCTGCTGGGCTTGCGTTTCCTGGGAAAGATCAGAAACAGAAAACAAACACCCCGAAGAACAGAGAACAAGATATTCACACGAATCTAATCAAACTTAAGCAAAATCAACCACAAGATTAAATCAAACTAACAAATAAACAACTATTAATCATAAACAAACAATCCAAAACAACAAAACTAACAAAACTAATCAAGATAATCAAAACCCACTTAATAAATTTGACAAAAACTCAAGAACATGAACATGAATAATAAACCAAAGATTAAAGAAAGTTAGAATGAGAGATCAAACAATAAAGATAAATAATAACAAGAATTAAAAGAACACTTACTTGAAATTAAATTGTAATTAAGGTGCAAGACAAGTATTTAAATTTGACAAGTAAATAAATGACAAGGTAATTAAAAGTGGAAGAAATAATTGTCACTATTAGCCAACAAAAATGAAAAGATTAATCCTAATGACTATTTATAGGGGAGGATTAAGGGGTGCTTAGGAAGCTTCCTCCCCTCTTTCCTTTCTCCTTAATTGCATGCTTAGTCCTTCTCTTCTTAATCTTTTGTTAATTGCACCATTAGTCCTTAAGCCTTTAATCTTCATTAAATCTTGGACTTTAATAGGCTCGGGATTTCTTTGAACTCGTCTTTTAATTCTTCAATAAATTAGACTTGAGTTCTTCGGCTTTAAGTAAACTTCCGTCTTTTAACTTTTTCTTCGATAAATCTTCAGAATTGGTCTTGGACTTTCGTTCTTTTTGCACTCTTGACTTCTTGACTTCGTCTTTCATCTTTTTCTTCAATAAAAGCCCGTGAATGCCGTGTTTTCCCCACTTTTCACAATTTCGTCCTAAATCACAACAAAAACACAAACCACGCATAATTCCGACATAAAAGACATAAAATACACGTTTTGGCTCGGTTATTATTGTAATTAAGTGGTAAAAAGGATGGGTGTTTACACACCTATCAACTTCAAAGGCTCGTACACAATCTTCGTCAAAGACAAAACGTGCCTCTTTTTCAAGAAGATGTGTAATAGGTCGAGAGATCTTTGAAAAATCCTTGATGAATCGACGATAAAAGCCCGCGTGGCCTAGGAGACTCCTAACTCCCTTAACGGTTTTAGGATGAGGTAATTTGGTGATGACGTCTACCTTAGCTTGATCTACCTCAATCCCCACTTTCGAGACCTTGTGCCCTAAGACGATTCCACTTTTAACCATAAAATGACACTTTTCCCAATTACAAGGTTGGTTTCCTGACAAAGTTTCAACATTCTCTCAAGATTCGACAAACACGAAGTGAACGAACTACCAAACACGAAAACGTCATCCATGAAGACTTCCATCGTCTTCTCGATCATATCATGAAAAATAGCCATCATGCACCTTTGAAAGGTTCCCAGTGCATTACAAAGTCCGAATGGAATTCTACGATAGGCAAACGTTCCATATGGACACGTAAACGTAGTTTTTTCTTGATCACGAGGATCGATGGGGATTTGGAAGTAACCGGAAAAACCATTTAAAAAGCAATAGAAATCATTTCCCGCAAGTCGCTCCAACATTTGGTCCATGAAGGGTAAGGGAAAATGGTCTTTACAAGTGGCTTCATTCAACTTACGATAGTCAATGCACACTCTCCATCCGGTCACGAGTCTAGTGGGAATTAACTCGTTGGCATCATTTGGCACAACGGTCATTCCTCCCTTTTTAGGGACACAATGGATAGGACTCACCCAAGGGCTATCGGAAATAGGGTAAATCATTCCCGCGTCAAGGAGTTTTAGGACTTCCTTTTTAATAACGTCGTGAATTTTGGGGTTCACCCTCCTTTGACATTGGATTGCGGGCTTGTAATCCTCCTCCATTAAGATTTTGTGGGTACAAAATTTGGGATCGATCCCCTTAATGTCGGATAACTTCCACGCAATTGCCCCTTTGTGATCCTTTAGAACATCGACAAGTGCGGTTTTTTCATCATCCGAAAGTTCCTTCGCAATAATAACCGGCAACTTGTCGCCCTCCTCCAAATAGAAATATTCGAGATGAGGAGGTAAATCTTTCAACTCGAGGATAGGTGGTTCCTGAATTGAAGATTTGGGCTCGATACTCATAACCTCCTCAGGTGGAGGAAATGGGAAATCGTTAAGGAAATCCTTGATAATCGAGAAGTCCTCATCGTTGTCGAGGTCTTCGTTACAAGTACGTGGAACATCGAATTCTTCCAACGTAAAACCACCACCTTCAAATGGACTGAAGGTTGGTGTCGAGTTATCAAGGATGGGATCTACCATAGTGGGTTTGCCACTATTTTCATCATCACCAAAACCTAGAACTTCTTGTGAAAATTCCTCGCAAACCACGTCAATCATATCAACGAGGTTTATGGTTGCAAAGGAATAAACATGAGAAATTTGAGAGTTTTGAGTTCCGTTTATAACAAGTTCCTCGTCGTTGAAACGTAACGTGATCTTTCTAGCATGAACATCGATCAAAGCCATAGACGTATCTAAAAACGAACGACCTAAAATGAGAGGAACTTGAGGATCCGTGGGAATATCGACAACGATAAAGTCTACCGGATAATAGAACTTTCCCACTTTCACAAAAAGGTCTTCCGCCAATCCACATGCGGGAATCGTGGAATGGTCGGCCAACTCGATAAACATCAGTGAAGGAGTAAGATTAGGAAGATTGAGCGACTTGAAGATTGCAAGTGGCATCAAGTTAATGCTAGCACCAAGATCGGCCAAGGCAAAGCTTTCTTCCATATCTTGGATTGCACAAGGGATCTAAAATTTACCGGGATCACCGACTTTTTGAGGTATGCGATTAAGATAAACCGACGAACAACTAGACAATTGGTGCAATTTCTCCTTGTTGTCCAACATACTCTTAAACTTAGCGGTAAATCGAGGGATCATGACCAAAGCATCGGCGAAACTCACATTAAAGTGCAAATCACGAAACATTTTCATAAAAAGCTCAAATTGGTAATTGTCGTGCTCTTGTCGTTTCTCCTTTCTAAGTCTCGATGGATAGGGCAAAGGTGATGTGGGTTGAGGCATAGGCATAGCCTTTGGAATCTCGGGTTCCAATGTTGGTAATGGGTCAACCGTAGGTGTGGCATGAGCGGTACTTCGTGGGATTGGAACATGCTCCTTTTGGACCACCACCTCGGGTTCTTCCTCAATTGCATCCTCCGTAGGAGCAATTGGTTGAGGAGTCGGTTCCTTAAGTGTCTTACCACTACGTGTGGTAATCACTTTCATCTCACCCTTAGGGTTTGATACGGTGTTGCTAGGAAGACTACTCGAATACGGTTTGCACATAATTGCCTCAAACATAGATGAGATTTTATCTTCAAACATGGATTGCCTCTTCTCGGCCTTAATCATCTCTTGTTTAATCTTATGTTGCCCTTGTTCCATTTTTTGTTGTTTTTGTTGTAACCTTGTTACATTTCCTTCCATCTTGTTGGTATGGATTTTGAGCTCATTTGCTAACTCATTTTTCAACTCTTTCTTCAAGTCGTTCTTAAACTAGGATCTTAGGCTAATGATTTCTCTTTGAATGTTGTCAAACCTAGCATCGTTCCCATTAGCGTATTCAACAAATTCATTTGGAAGATCTTTTAAAGTTTGCAAACCTTTGTTGTTGTTTTGAAAATCATTTTGATTTTTGTTTGAAACTTGATTATTAGCCCCTTGATTACCATAGTTTCCCTTGTTGTAATTTTGTTTGAAACCAACTTGATTGTTGCGATAGTTGTAGTTAGCATTTTGATTTGAACCAAAACCCGGTGGAGTCAATTGATTAGAGCGGGTAACTTGACCGTTTTGGTTGTAAGTTCTCGTGGCCGCATAGGCACTCGAAGTGTTACCACCGTTGGTAATGGACTCGGAGAAATCATGACCTCGACCATAATACATGCATGAAACCTCAACCGCTTTAGCCGTAGCGGGAGCACTTGGTTCTCCAACTTTGAACTCAATCAAAAGACCTTTAAGCTTATCAAAGATTTTGTTTTTCAAGTTCGCCTCACTTTGGCAAGCATCGATGGTAGTAGACCAAGAAGGTGAAGCCGAAGACGAAGCCTTACGAACATTAGACGTGCTACGAGGACTATACACCTTAGATCTATTCTCAATTATCACCAAAGCTTCCTCAACTGTTTTACACAAAAAATTACCACCCGCGGTGGCATTAAGATAATCCCTTTCATGATCATTAAGTCCATTGTAAAACGTGTCAATTTGATGCAAGTCGGAAAACCCGTGATGAGGACACTCATGTAACATTTCCTTAAACCTATTCCAAGCCGTTTAAAAACTTTCATTAAACTCTTGTGAAAATTTTGAAATCTCGTTTTTCAAATGCGTAGTCTTAGAGGGCGGAAAAAATTGGTTCACAAACTTAGACACGAGATCCTTCCACGTCAATATAGAATTGGGTGGCTCTTTCTCTAACCAAATTTTAGCGGACCCCGCTAAGGAATACGGAAAAAGCATCATCTTAATCGAGTCATTAGCAACATCCTTAAACTTGCAAGTGGCGGTAAGACGATTGAATTGGCGGATATGGTTGTGTGGATTGTCCTTCTCATCACCACGGAATTTGTTGTTTTGGATCATCGACAACAAACCCGTTTTCACTTCAAAATTCTCCGCAAGGATAGCGAGAATCACAATAGCCTCTCCATTACCCTCGGTGGGTGCTTGAAGTAACTCCATCATAGTTCGATTCGCCATGGTTGGTTCTTCTCTTACAATGGGTTCGACAATGGGAGATTCTTCACTAGAAGATGTTTGGTTTCCTTCCTTTTGACGACGTTTACGTGCACGTCTTGCTTTGGAGCGAGTTTGCATAAACGTCACGTACAACGAGGGGATGAGCAAAGAAGATTCTTTTTGGTGTTTTGTATTTTTCCAATTTTTTGTGGTTTTTGATTGTTTTTACTTTTTTTGGATTTTTGTGATTGTATTAAGTAGACCAAAATCTACAAATCTCCTCCTTAATCAAATCTCTTGATTAAAGAAGCCTCAAGGAATGAAAACGATCACATGAAGTGAACGCCTTCGATGACTTTAGAACGTTGGTGGAACACCAAAACGTTCAAGAGGGTTTAATCAAACGAAACCAAGAAAGTATATATGATACTTAATAATACTTTGGGCGGCAAAACCCTCGATTAGCTCTCAAAGTCAAATACTCACAAGCAAGCGGGGAAACGAGGCGGCACGAAGCACTTAAGAGCCTTTTTCCTTAGGATATATTTTATAATATCCGCCTTATACCCACCTTATAGTTTGTATTTTTCAAAATCGAGCTTCACGAAAGTATTTATCTATTTTTGCCTTTTCTTTCTTGTTTGAGATTAGAATACAATGATTGGGTAATGACCTCCCAAGTCAAGGTTGTGATTTCTCACTTTTGGAGTACTTGTGAATTTATTGTTCTACGTATACAATATAGTAATACTATTCACACAAAAAAACGAAAAACCGATAATACGTATTAGTAGAGTGCTACTAATACAATAGATATTATGGCTATATATAAAAACAACAATTTCCAAATCAAAACACAACACGCCTCCCCTGCAGCGGCGCCAAAATGATTTTGTAAAAAAAATACGCCTTTTAGGAAAAAGAGCGTAATTAGGGTAAGTACGACGATTTAGGAAAATCGTGCACAAATGACCTAAAGTGGGGATCGTTCTCAAGGAGGCTTGGTGTGTGTGTAATGAGATGATTAGTGATGTGATTATATGATTATGATGAGAAAATAAAATAGAAATAGGATAAGAAGAGAATGACGGTTACGATGACAGATTACACTAAGACGAAAAGGTCGTACACGTAAAACCGTAAAAGCACCAAAATTAAAAGTTTACTCTAAAAATTCCTAAAAAATGGCAATAAATCCTAAATAATGTAATTAGAGTTTACAAAAAATCAAAAAGCACTCAAACCTTTTATTTAATTAAATAATGATTTTTTAATGCTAATTAAAGCCCTAAAATCAATTTAATTAATAAAAAGCCCAAAATGAGTTTTATCACTTTGTAAACCTCTAAAATACCCTAACTTAATTTAAAACTATTTTTGAAAATTTTAAAATTAATTAAAACTATTTAAAAACAATTAAAAACTATTAAAACTTACTATAATTATAAAAAGTAATCTAAGAACAATAAAAATATTCTAAAAGTTGTAAAATTCCTAACTTTATGTATTTTACCTAAGAAAAATGTAAAAACTTGAAAAATCTAAAGAGCTGATTCAAATTGCAAAAGCTTTTAAATGACTTAACTAAGCTTAATCAACAAAAAGTTTTCAAATAAGTTGACTCAATAAGCTGGAAAAAGCAAATAAGAACTTATGAAAAAGTCAAATAAGTTGGTTTTCTAGCAAAAAGTCAAAGTCAAAGTCCAATAAACTCCAGTTCAATCAAATGGGTCAAATAATGAAGATCTATCACAAAAAAATAAGTTGTTGCAGATCTAGATAAGCCAAAATGGCTTATTAATAAGCTGAAAGCAAATTAACACTAGCAGGGGCTAGTTTTGGGTGTTGAGCAGTGGAAACTTTTTCCACTGCTTGACTTATTGACTTTTTTGTCTTTAGTGACTTTTTTGGAGATTCAGGTTACACAAAGGCACCCAGTTGATCAGTAGATCAAGAGGAGTCAAACACAACAAAGAAATCACAATCAACAACAGCTAATTAGTACAATTTAATCAATCAATCACCAGATCTGACACAGACATGAACACTTAAGCAGTTGAGGTTCAATAAGCACTTAGAGCACAATTCAGCCAGCCAAACTTAACCAAATGCATACACAAGCAATATTAAACTTAAATAAGCAATTCTAAACAGGTTTCATGCATTAATTCAAAGTATTAAGCAAGATTCAAGCACTTAAAGTTACTGATGAACACAAGAACATGCAGTTTTTACTTTTGCTGATGCAATTGACTAACAAGCCAAATTCAAACCTCCAAATCTATCACATATGTTATATAAATGATGTTTAAACAACTTTTAACACTAAGCATGCATAAATTCTAGATTTTACCAAAATCTTAGGTCAAAAACAGTTAAAATCAAGTAGTTATTGCACAATGTATGATTTGGTGTTTCAAAGCTGAAAACTTGCAGCAAAATGCACTCAAACAAGCATATAGCAGATACCAAGCAATAACACAAACTTCTAACAACACAATACAAAGTTATGATTCAAGACAGGTAATCCCAAACACCCTTAAAACTTTTCAAATCAAGATTTTGAAATCAAAACAACATTCCAAGGTTACCCAAGCCCAAATCAACACAATAACGGATAAGATAAGCAGATTCAAGCAAGATTAAGCCACAAAATTCACAAGAACACAAGCAACACTCAAATATCACAAATATCTAATATTTTATCAGATTTTGAGATTAAGGGTGTGTACCTCATGGATGTACATCCACACCCATGAATTTTGAGCTTATGTACTAGCAAGAACAAGTACAAGCTTCCATAAACAACCCTGTTAAGATTCAACAAAGTTAGAAGCAAAAATATCAAAACGGAAAGGTGACTTTTTGGAAAATAAACTTGATTAATGCAACTTCTTGTACCTACTCTTGATTATCCCCAAGTTATAAGCTTCACAACACCTTAATATCACAATTAGGGTGCTATGATCAGCTTATAGCCCAAAAATTCCAAGATGTACCAAGAAACTTAGCAAAATATCAAATTTTAGTCCAATGTGCAATTTCTTACACAAGGTTTAATAACACGTTTTAGGGTTCAATTTTAGTTAACATATAATATAAACAAGCATATAATTAAATGGCACTTGGTCTTTCTTCAACAAACTCAAACACAATTTCATAAAACTGAAAGTAGGATTTACAGGTTTGTGAACAAGGAAAAACCAAAAGAAAACTCAAAATGCAGGGTCCTAAGGCCTTTATATAGGCATACAAATGATATAGGAAAACTAAAAACGTAACCCTAATAGCTGTGATCACCCAAAATTGCCCTTGGAGCTTTTTGAACTTCTTGGCTTCATGTGACAGATTTTGTTGTGTTGTGGTAGCTGGTAAAGCAAAAGTGTATCCAATGGACCAAATATTGCTTAGGATGAAAGCTGGAATCTCACACGTTGGATGACTGTCCAAAATTTGGTAGTTAGCTCAAAGTTGTAGCAGGGGAATCATGTGTGGGACAAAGGACTGATGTGGCAAGTATTTTTGAGGTTGGGATGTGATTAAGGTATGCTTAATCACTAATCTGGAGGTTTTCATGGCTTAATTACAACACAATTAAGAAAACCCAATTTGTGTTCTTGAGGGAATAGTAGTGTGTTTGATCCGGTTTTATGTTTAAACCATGTGTTTTGCGCCAAATTTAAACTAATCAAAGATTAGTTAAATAATCTGGTGAGTGGGAAGTTGATGTGGAGGAATGGGGAATTCTCATTGGTTGTGGGGAGTTAGTGGGACAGGTGTCAAGTGCTGGTAGGTTAAGGTAAGTTTCTTTGTCTGCCATCTTTAGTCCATTTTCTTCCTTCTTTCTTTCACTTTATAAATAAACACATGAAATCCGTTTTCCTTTGTATTTGAAGTTTGCTTTTTCACACTTTTGCCCCAAAAAGTTTTGTAAAATGAATTCAGGGGTAACTCTTACCAATTCTTGATTCTTGAAGGACTGATTTGGCATTTTCTTGATTGATAATGGTCTTGACTTGTATGATTAATGAGGGACCATTTTTGCCATTTCTTCAAAGTCAAGGGTCCTTTTTGCAATTTTGATATTTTCAAAGGACCAAACTTGTAACTCTTGTAACTTGGAGTCCTTATTGGTATGTTTGACTTTGATGAGGATAAATATTGACATTTTAGTTTTGTTTAGGGACTAAAATTGCCAATTCTTCAAAGTGGAGGGCCCTTTTTGCAATATTAACAAACTTTAGGGACCAATCTTGTAATGATGAAGATACAAGGGTATAAAGTGTCAATTCTTCCATATTGGAGGACCCTTCTTCATAAATCTTCAAATATTCAAGGGTTTTCTTGGAAAATTCTTCATTAGGGCTTGGTTCATTGTGCGACTTTGTTTCCCGTGTTCGTTTTTGCATGATTCTTGTGATCTTTTGTCATTTTCTCAATATCCGTACCTAAAATACACATGCAACAAACACAAGCATATATATGGGTATTTTGATGATATTTAATGCATTTTAAGCCCTTTTTGGACGATGGGACTATGTATAAAAGCAATCTCATCACGGTGCCTTAGTTAATTTACCTTTAAGAATTTCGAAAGAGTTGAGACAATCTTGAGAAAAGATGAAAGGAGCATCTTTCTCTAACAAATGAGTCATTGGTCGAGCTATCTTAGAGAAATCTTAAATGAAACGTCGATAAAATCCTGCATGACCTAAAAAACTCCTATCTCCCTTGACGGTTGTAGGTAGAGGCAACTTAGCAATGACATCAACTTTAGCACGGTCGACTTCGATACCGACTTTAGAAATTTTTTGATCGAGGACGATTCCTTCTTTTACCATGAAATGGCCCTTTTCCTAATTAAGAACGAGACGAGTGTCTTCATACCGTTAAGCATACGTTCTAAATTAGCAAGGCAAGAAGAGAAAGAATCACCATAAACTGAGAAATCGTCCATAAAGACATCCATAGTTTGTTCAACTATGTCATGGAATATTGCCATCATACACCTTTATAAAGTCCCGGGAGCATTGCATAAGCCAAAAGGCATTCTTTTGTAAGCAAATGTTCCATAAGGACAAGTGAATGTCATTTTATCTTGGTCTTTTGGATCGATTGGAATTTAAAAATATATGGAGAAACCGTCTAAGAATCAATAGTAGTCATTACCCGCTAAACGCTCGATCATTTGATCCATGAAAGGAAGAGGAAAATGATCCTTACGAGTGGCATCATTGAGTTTACGATAGTCAATGCAAACTCGCCAACCCATTACAAGTTGAGTAGAAATTAACTCGTTGTTTTCATTAGGAACAACTGTTATTCCGCCTTTCTTAGGCACACAATGGACCGCACTAACCCACGACGAATCCGAAATAGGGTAAATCATGCCGACATCTAGAAGTTTGATAACTTCTTTCTTAATGACTTCATGAATTTTCGGGTTTACCCTTCTTTGACTTTTGATTGTAGGTTTAAAGTCATCTTCCATGAGAATTTTATGAGTGCAAAAGTTAGGATCAATTCTGTGGATGTCAGAGATTTTCCAAGCAATTACTTTCTTATGATTCTTAAGCACTTCGATAAGTCGAGATTTTTCATCCTCTTTTAAGTCCTTAGAAATTAAGACGGGTAACTTATCATCTTATTCTAAGAAAATGTATTCTAAATGAGACTTCTAAGAAAATGTATTCTAAATGAGACGGTAAATCCTTAAGCTCTAAATCCGGTTGATTCTCGGTGGAGGCCTTAGTCAAACTCGGATCCTCGTTAGTAACTTCCGTAGGAGTAGGTGGAGAAATATCATCCTCATTGAGAAGTCTCTCAAGGGTACGAATGTCTTCTTCCCAACCGGTGGGAGAATCGTCATATTTTAAGTCCACGTCCCCTAAACTTGCTTCAAATTCTTGTAAAAGAAAGTCACTTTCTCCAAATGGAGTCACTAAAGGAGAAATAGAAGCTACGATCTCAACTTGAGGTAAATGAGAAATCCCGCTCTTACAAGCCTCGTGAAAATGTTCCTCGCATGCTTCGTCGGGCACATCGATGAAATGCACGGATTCGGGCTCATCGGGACGCTTTGAATGTTTACCCATATTAAAGACAATTTTGTCATCCCCTACCCTCATGATGAGCTCACCCGCGGCTACATCAATCAATGTACGCCCAGTCCTCAAGAAGGGTCGTCCCACAATTAAGGGAACACGAGGATCCATATCATAGTCGACGAAAACAATAATCGGTGGGGAAAGTGAATTTGTCGACTCCTACGAACACATCATCGGCTATCCCCACTAGATAAGCAACCAAACGGTTAGCTAACTCTAACGTCATACGAGTGGGGACTAGCTCGGGTAGAGATAATTATTTCCACACGGGCAATGGCATAAGATTGATACTCACTCCGAGATCCGCCAAAGCCATACAATTCTCTACACCCGGGAAATTGCAAGGAATAAAGAATCGACCGGGGTCTCCTAGCTTAACTAGTAATTTTCTCAAAAGAACCGCGGAACAATTCTCATTCAATTGGGTATTGGCAATATCGAGTAACTTTTCCTTGTCGCTTAATAGATCCTTAAACATCTTAGCATACTTAGCATGTGAGCGAGAGCCTCGGCAAAGGTGATATTAAAATTCAATTGTTTGGAAATTTTTAGGAAGTTCGAAACTTGAATATCATCCTTATTCTTCAATTTCTCTTTCCTCAACCTTGATGGATAAGGTATATTGGTTTGAGATGAAGGCTTTGGAATGGATTTCTCACTCACATCCTTGGGTGGAGGAGGGGTAGGAATGGAAGGTGAAGGAATTGGAATGGAAACCGAAGGTGTGGTATAAGATTGAGGGGAAAGGTGAACATAAGGTGTAGACGAACTATTTAAGGGAGGTATCTCACAAGTAGAAGGTGAAGGAGGGTGGATAGAGCTAGAAGGAATCTTGGGTCCTTGTTTAGGTGGGGAATAAGAAGGTTCTGTGGTGGTCTTACCGCTCCTAGTAGTGATGGCATTCACATTAGACCTAGGGTTGGTCTTGGTGTTAGAAGGGAGGGCACCTTGGGGTAGAAGGGTTTGCAACATTTGCATGAATTTCCTATCCGTGGACTCTTGTATTTCCTTAAGCTTACGGTCTTGCTCATTTAGTTTTTGGAGAACTAAGTCCATTTGAGGATTAAGCATATTATACCCTTGATTGTTAAATCATTTTGATTTTTGTTTGAAACTTGATTATTAGCCCCTTGATTATCATAGTTTCCCTTGTTGTAATTGTTTTTGAAACCAACTTGATTGTTGCGATAGTTGTTGTTAGCATTTTGATTTGAACCAAAACCCGGTGGAGTCAATTGATTAGAGCAGGTAACTTGACCGTTTTGGTTGTAAGTTCCTGTGGCCGCATAGGCACTCGAAGTGTTACCAACGTTGGTAATGCACTCGGAGAAATCATGACCTCGACCATATTACATGCATGAAACCTCAACCGCTTTAGCCGTAGCGGGAGCACTTGGTTCTCCAACTTTGAACTCAATCAAAAGACCTTTAAGCTTATCAAAGATTTTGTTTTTCAAGTTCACCTCAATTTGGCAAGCATAGATGGTAGTAGACAAAGAAGGTGAAGCCGAAGACGAAGCCTTACGAACACTAGACGTGCTACGAGGACTATACACCTTAGATCTATTCCCAATTATCACCAAAGATTCCTCAACCGTTTTACACAAAAAATTACCACCCGCGGTGGCATTAAGATAATCCCTTTCATGATCATTAAGTCCATTGTAAAACGTGTCAATTTGATGCAAGTCGGAAAACCCGTGATGAGGACACTCATGTAACATTTCCTTAAACCTAATCCAAGCCGTTGAAAAACTTTCATTAAACTCTTGTGAAAATTTTAAAATCTCGTTTTTCAAATGCGTAGTCTTAGAGGGCGGAAAAAATTGGTTCACAAACTTAGACACGAGATCCTTCCACGTCAATATAGAATTGGGTGGCTCTTTCTCTAACCAAATTTTAGCGGGCCCCGCTAAGGAATACGGAAAAAGCATCATCTTAATCGAGTCATTAGCAACATCCTTAAACTTGCAAGTGGCGGTAAGACGATTGAATGGCGGATATGGTTGTGTGGATTGTCCTTCTCATCACCACGGAATTTGTTGTTTTGGATCATCGACAACAAACCCGTTTTCACTTCAAAATTCTCCGCAAGGATAGCGAGAATCACAATAGCCTCTCCATAACCCTCGGTGGGTGCTTAAAGTAACTCCATCATAGTTCGATTCGCCATGGTTGGTTCTTCTCTTATAATGGGTTCGACAATGGGAGATTCTTCACTAGAAGATGTTTGGTTTCCTTCCTTTTGACGACGTTTACGTGCACGTCTTGCTTTGGAGCGAGTTTGCATAAACGTCACGTACAACGAGGGGATGAGCAAAGAAGATTCTTTTTGGTGTTTTGTATTTTTCCAATTTTTTGTGGTTTTTGATTGTTTTTACTTTTTTTTGAATTTTTGTGATTGTATTAAGTAGACCAAAATTTACAAATATCCTCCTTAATCAAATCTCTTGATTAAAGAAGCCTCAAGGAATGAAAACGATCACATGAAGTGAACGCCTTCGATGACTTTAGAACGTTGGTGGAACACCAAAACGTTCAAGAGGGTTTAATCAAACGAAACCAAGAAAGTATATATGATACTTAATAATACTTTGGGCGACAAAACCCTCGATTAGCTCTCAAAGTCAAATACTCACAAGCAAGCGGGGAAACGAGGCGGCGCGAAGCACTTAAGAGCCTTTTTACTTAGGATATATTTTATAATATCCGCCTTATACCCACCTTATAGTTTGTATTTTTCAAAATCGAGCTTCACGAAAGTATTTATCTATTTTTTCCTTTTCTTTCTTGTTTGAGATTCGAATACAATGATTGGGTAATGACCTCCCAAGTCAAGGTTGTGATTTCTCACTTTTGGAGTACTTGTGAATTTATTGTTCTACGTATACAATATAGTAATCACAAAAAAACGAAAAACCGATAATACGTATTAGTAGAGTGCTACTAATACAATAGATATTATGGCTATATATATAAACAAAAATTTCCAAATCAAAACACAACACGCCTCCCCGGAAGCGGCGCCAAAATGATGTTGTAAAAAAAATACGCCTTTTAGGAAAAAGAGCGTAATTAGGGTAAGTACGACGATTTAGGAAAATCGTGCACAAATGACCTAAAGTGGGGATCCTTCTCAAGGAGGTTTGGTGTGTGTGTAATGAGATGATTAGTGATGTGATTATATGATTATGATGAGAAAAGAAAATAGAAATGGGATAAGAAGAGAATGATGGTTACCAGGACAGATTACACTAAGACGAAAAGGTCGTACACGTAAAACCGTAAAAGCACCAAAATTAAAAGTTTACTCTAAAATTTCCTAAAAAATTGCAATAAATCCTAAATAATGTAATTAGAGTTTACAAAAAATCAAAAATCACCCAAACCTTTTATTTAATTAATGATTTTTTAATGCTAATTAAAGCCCTAAAATCAATTTAATTAATAAAAAGCCCAAAATGAGTTTTACCACTTTGTAAACCTCTAAAATACCCTAATTTAATTTAAAACTATTTTTGAAAATTTTAAAATTAATTAAAACTATTTAAAAACTATTAAAAACTATTAAAACTTAAAATAATTATAAAAATTAATCTAAGAACAATAAAAATATTCTAAAAGTTGTAAAATTCCTAACTTTATATATTTAACCTAAGAAAAATGTAAAAACTTGAAAAATCTAAAGAGCTGATTCAAATTGCAAAAGCTTTTAAATGACTTAACTAAGCTTAATCAACAAAAAGTTTTCAAATAAGTTGACTCAATAAGCTGGAAAAAGCAAATAAGCACTTATGAAAAAGTCAAATAAGTTGGTTTTCTAGCAAAAAGTCAAAGTAAAAGTCCAATAAGCTCCAGTTCAATCAAATGGGTCAAATAATGAAGATCTATCACAAACAAATTAGTTGTTGCAGGTCTGGATAAGCCAAAATGGCTTATTAATAAGCTGAAAGCAAATTAACACTAGCAGGGGCTAGTTTTGGGTGTTGAGCAGTGGAAACTTTTTCCACTGCTTGACTTATTGACTTTTTTGTCTTTAGTGACTTTTTTGGAGATTCAGGTTACACAAAGGCACCCAATTGATCAGTAGATCAAGAGGAGTCAAACACAACAAAGAAATCACAATCAAGAACAGCTAACTAGTACAATTTAATCAATCAATCACCAGATCTGACACAGACATGAACACTTAAGCAGTTGAGGTTCAATAAGCACTTAGAGCACAATTCAGTCAGCCAAACTTAACCAAATGCATACACAAGCAATCTTAAACTTAAATAAGCAAGTCTAAATAGGTTTCATGCATTGATTCAAAGTATTAAGCAAGATTCAAGCACTTAAAGTTACTGATGAACACAAGAACATGCAGTTTTTACTTTTGCTGATGCAATTGACTAACAAGCCAAATTCAAACCTCCAAATCTATCACATATGTTATATAAATGATGTTTAAACAACTTTTAACACTAAGCATGCATAAATTCTAGATTTTACAAAAATCTTAGGTCAAAAACAGTTAAAATCAAGTAGTTATTGCACAATGTATGATTTGGTGTTTCAAAGCTGAAAACTTGCAGCAAAATGCACTCAAACAAGCATATAGCAGATACTAAGCAATAACACAAACTTCTAACAACACAATACAAAGTTATGATTCAAGACAGGTAATCCCAAACACCCTTTTAACTTTTTAAATCAAGATTTTGAAATCAAAACAACATTCCAAGGTTACCCAAGCCCAAATCAACACAATAACAGATAAGATAAGCAGATTCAAGAAAGATTAAGCCACAAAATTCACAAGAACACAAGCAACACTCAAATATCACAAATATCCAATATTTTATCAGATTTTGAGATTAAGGGTGTATACCTCATGGATGTACATCCACACGCACGAATTTTGAGCTTATGTACTAGCACGAACAAGTACAAGCTTCCATAAACAACCCTGTTAAGATTCAACAAAGTTAGAAGCAAAAATATCAAAATAGAAAGGTGACTTTTTGAAAAATAAACTTGATTAATGCAAATTCTTGTACCCACTCTTGATTATCCCCAAGTTATAAGCTTTACAACACCTTAATATCACAATTAGGGTGCTATGATCAACTTATAGCCCAAAAATTCCAAGATGTACCAAGAAACTTAGCAAAATATCAAATTTTAGTCCAATGTGCAATTTCTTACACAAGGTTTACAAACACGTTTTAGGGATCAATTTTAGTTAACATATAATATAAACAAGCATAGAATTAAATGGCACTTGGTCTTTCTTCAACAAGCTCAAACACAATTTCATAAAACTGAAAGTAGGATTTACAGGTTTGTGAACAAGGAAAAACCAAAAGAAAACTCAAAATGCAGGGTCCTGAGGCCTTTATATAGGCATACAAATGATCTAGGAAAACTAAAAACGTAACCCTAATAGTTGTGATCTCCCAAAATTGCCCTTGGAGCTTTTTGAACTTCTTGGCTTCATGTGACAGATTTTTGTTGTGTTGTGGTAGCTGGTAAAGCAAAAGTGTATCCAATGGTCCAAATATTGCTTAGGATGAAAGCTAGAATCTCACACGTTGGATGACTGTCTAAAACTTGCTAGTTAGCTCAAAGTTGTAGCAGGGGAATCATGTGTGGGACAAAGGACTGATGTGGCAAGTATTTTTTAGGTTGGGATGTGATTAAGGGATGCTTAATCGCTAATCTGGAGGTTTTCATGGCTTAATTACAACACAATTAAGAAAACCCAATTTGTGTTCTTGAGGGAATAGTAGTGTGTTTGATCCGGTTTTATGTTTAAACCATGTGTTTTGCGCCAAATTTAAACTAATCAAAGATTAGTTAAATAATCTGGTGAGTGGGAAGTTGATGTGGAGGAATGGGGAATTCTCATTGGTTGTGGGGACAGGTGTCAAGTGCTGGTAGGTTAAGGTAAGTTTCTTTGTCTGCCATCTTTAGTCCATTTTCTTCCTTCTTTCTTTCACTTTGTAAATAAACACATGAAATCCGTTTTCCTTTGTATTTGAAGTTTGCTTTTTCACACTTTTGCCCCAAAAAGTTTTGTAAAATGAATTCAGGGGTAATTCTTACCTATTCTTGATTCTTGAAGGACTGATTTGGCATTTTCTTTATTGATAATGGTCTTGACTTGTATGATTAATGAGGGACCATTTTTGCCATTTCTTCAAAGTCAAGGGTCCTTTTTGCAATTTTGATATTTTCAAAGGACCAAACTTGTAATTCTAGTAACTTGGAGTCCTTATTGGTATGTTTGACTTTGATGAGGATAAATATTGACATTTTAGTTTTGTTGAGGGACTAAAATTGCCAATTCTTCAAAGTGGAGGGCCCTTTTTGCAATATTAACAAACTTTAGGGACCAATCTTGTAATTATGAAGATAAAAGGGTATAAAGTGTCAATTCTTCCATGTTGCAGGACCCTTCTTCATAAATCTTCAAATCTTCAAGGGTTTTCTTGGAAAATTCTTCATTAGGGCTTGGTTCATTGTGCGACTTCGTTTCTCGTGTTCGTTTTTGCATGATTCTTGTGATCTTTTGTCATTTTCTCAATATCCGTACCTAAATACACAAGCAACAAACACAAGCATATATATGGGTATTTTGATGATATTTAATGCATTTTAAGCCCATTTTGGACGATGGGACTATGTATAAAAGCAATCTCATCACGGTGCCTTAGTTAATTTACCTTTAAGAATTTCGAAAGAGTTGAGACAATCTTGAGAAAAGATGAAAGGAGCATCTTTCTCTAACAGATGAGTCATTGGTCGAGCTATCTTAAAGAAATCTTAAATGAAACGTCGATAAAATCCTGCATGACCTAAAAAACTCCTAACTCCTTTGACGGTGGTAGGTGGAGGCAACTTAGCAATGACATCAACTTTAGCACGGTCGACTTCGATACCGACTTTAGAAATTTTTTGATCGAGGACGATTCCTTCTTTTACCATGAAATGGCACTTTTCCTAATTAAGAACGAGACGAGTGTCTTCATACCGTTAAGCATACGTTCTAAATTAGCAAGGCAAGAAGAGAAAGAATCACCATAAACTGAGAAATCGTCCATAAAGACATCCATAGTTTGTTCAACTATGTCATGGAATATTGCCATCATACACCTTTGGAAAGTCCCGGGAGCATTGCATAAGCCGAAAGGCATTCTTTTGTAAGCAAATGTTCCATAAGGACAAGTGAATGTCGTTTTATCTTGGTCTTTTGGATCGATTGGAATTTAAAAATATATGGAGAAACCGTCTTAGAATCAATAGTAGTCATTACCCGCTAAACGCTCGAGCATTTGATCCATGAAAGGAAGAGGAAAATGATTCTTACGAGTGGCATCATTGAGTTTACGATAGTCAATGCAAACTCGCCAACCCGTTACAAGTCGAGTAGAAATTAACTCGTTGTTTTCATTAGGAACAACTGTTCTTCCGCCTTTCTTAGGCACACAATGGACCGCACTAACCCACGACGAATCCGAAATAGGGTAAATCATGCCGACATCTAGAAGTTTGATAACTTCTTTCTTAATGACTTCATTAATTTTCGGGTTTACCCTTCTTTGACTTTTGATTGTAGGTTTAAAGTCATCTTCCTTGAGAATTTTATGAGTGCAAAAGTTAGGATCAATTCTGTGGATGTCGGAGATTTTCCAAGCAATTACTTTCTTATGATTCTTAAGAACTTCGATAAGTCGAGATTTTTCATCCTCTTTTAAGTCCTTAGAAATTATGACGGGTAACTTATCATCTTATTCTAAGAAAATGTATTCTAAATGAGACTTCTAAGAAAATGTATTCTAAATGAGACGGTAAATCCTTAAGCTCTAAATCCGGTTGATTCTCGGTGGAGGCCTTAGTCAAACTCGGATCATCGTTAGTAACTTCCTTAGGAGTAGGTGGAGAAATATCATCCTCATTGAGAAGTCTCTCAAGGGTACGAATGTCTTCTTCCCAACCGGTGGGAGAATCGTCATATTTTAAGTCCACGTCCCCTAAACTTGCTTCAAATTCTTGTAAAAGAAAGTCACTTTCTCCAAATGGAGTCACTAAAGGAGAAATAGAAGCTACGATCTCAACTTGAGGTAAATGAGAAATCCCGCTCTTACAAGCCTCGTGAAAATGTTCCTCGCATGCTTCGTCGAGCACATCGATGAAATGCACGGATTCGGGCTCATCGGGACGCTTTGAATGTTTACCCATATTAAAGACAATTTTGTCATCCCCTACCCTCATGATGAGCTCACCCGCGGCTACATCAATCAATGTACGCCCAGTCCTCAAGAAGGGTCGTCCCACAATTAAGGGAACACGAGGATCCATATCATAGTCGACGAAAACAATAATCGGTGGGGAAAGTGAATTTGTCGACTCCTACGAACACATCATCGGCTATCCCCACCGGATAAGCAACCAAACGGTTAGCTAACTCTAACGTCATACGAGTGGGGACTAGCTCGGGTAGAGATATTTATTTCCACACGGACAATGGCATAAGATTGATACTCACTCTGAGATCCGCCAAAGCCATACAATTCTCTACACCCGGGAAACTGCAAGGAATAAGGAATCGACCGGGGTCTCCTAGCTTAACTAGTAATTTTCTCAAAAGAACCGCGGAACAATTCTCATTCAATTGGGTATTGGCAATATCAAGTAATTTTTCCTTGTCGCTTAAAAGATCCTTAAACATCTTAGCATACTTAGGCATGTGAGCGAGAGCCTCAGCAAGGTGATATTAAAATTCAATTGTTTGGAAATTTTTAGGAAGTTCGAAACTTGAATATCATCCTTATTCTTCAATTTCTCTTTCCTCAACCTTGATGGATAAGGTATATTGGTTTGAGATGAAGGCTTTGGAATGGATTTCTCACTCACATCCTTGGGTGGAGGAGGGGTAGGAATGGAAGGTGAAGGAATTGGAATGGAAACCGAAGGTGTGGTATAAGATTGAGGGGAAAGGTGAACATAAGGTGTAGACGAACTATTTAAGGGAGGTATCTCACAAGTAGAAGGTGAAGTAGGGTGGATAGAAGTAGAAGGAATCTCGGGTCCTTGTTTAGGTAGGGAATAAGAAGGTTCTTTGGTGGTCTTACCGCTCCTAGTAGTGATGGCATTCACATTAGCCCTAGGGTTGGTCTTGGTGTTAGAAGGGAGGGCACCTTGGGGTAGAAGGTTTTGCAACATTTGAATGAATTTCCTATCCGTGGACTCTTGTATTTCCTTAAGCTTACGGTCTTGCTCATTTAGTTTTTGGAGAACCAAGTCCATTTGAGGATTAGGCATATTATACCCTTGATTGTTAAACCCGTGATTTGGAAAACCTTGGTTTTGATATTGATTATAATTTTGAAAACCTTGATTAAAATCTTGGTTATTATAGCCTTGATTTTATTGTTAAACCCTTGGTTTTGCCCTTGAAAATTCCCTTGATTTTGGTTAAAACCCCTTACATTTGAATTCCCTTGAAAATTACCCCGTTGTGGACCTTGGTTCCTATTTTGGTATTAGGTATTTTGGGCGGGTGGGGGTGGTCTTTGAGGAGCTACAAAACCCCAGGGAGCCAAATAGTTAGTAGACTTATAAGACAAATGGTTAACATCAACATTCTGTTTAAAATGAACCGTCTCATTTTCATTGGTATTGTAAGCATAAACTTCTTGTTGTTGATTGTAAACCTCGTCATAGTTGTAGTATAAATGTGGTCCACCACAAGTCTCACACGTTTCACTAAGATCATACACATGTCTAGTAGGAGGGTTATCAACTCTTAAAGCAAGTTTTGTCACAATTGAAGTAAGCTCCTTAATTTGATTATTAACCTCATTATCACTAGCACTAGCCATAGTAGCCCTTACACTCTTAGTTTGAACTTTTACCTTGTTTTCAATTATTGCCCAAGCCTCGTTCATGGATTTCACAAGAATATTACACCCCGCGGCACTATTGAGTGAGTCTTGGTCATTTAGAGTTAAACCATTGTAAAACGTATTAATTTGATGCACTTTTGTAAAACCATGTTGAGGACATTTTCTTAAAAGCTCCTTAAAACGGTCGCAAGACTCACTAAACGTTTCCCTATATTTTTGTTCAAAGGTGATAATGTCATTTCGTAAAGCGGTGGTCCGTGATGGTGGGAAAAAGTAGTTAATGAACTTGGTCTCTAAATCCACCCATGTGGTGATACTTTGGGGTGGTTCCTTATCAAGCCAAATATGGGCTTGTCCCTCAAGGGAAAAAGGAAAGAGTAACAAACAAACTGCCTCTTATGGCACCCCATTATACTTAACGGTATTGGCCAAATATAAAAACCTCTTAATATGAGCGTGTGGGTCATCATGAGTACGGCCTAAAAATGGTGTAGCAGAAACCATTTGAATAAAACCCGTTTTTAGTTCAAAATTATTCGCTCCAATATTAGGCACCACAATCGCGTAATCATTTCCCTCAACGTGAGATTGCAAGATCTTAATAATTGGTCGGTTATCTGTTTCCATCGTATTGTCAAAAGCTCGATTCTCGGGATCGGCTTGATTAACGGTCTTTTTGTTCTTCTTTTTCTTTTTGGAAGAACTATAAGTATTTGGTACACCACTTAGTATGTGTGTACGCGCGTGAGTGCGCATACAACAAAAACCGAGGAGTAAGGGGATTTTTCCTTGGTCGACTTTTAAAGGGAAGGGATTCTCCGTCTCGAGGTTCGATATGAAAAAGCTACAAGAAATATATACGTAATACTACTTGGGTGGCAAAACCCTCGATGAGCCTTCCTTCTAAAAATACTCACAAGTGATCGGGGGGAATGAGGTGGCGCGAAGCACTTAAGTACCTAGCTTCCCTTAGACGGCCTTTTATAGCACATCGCCTTTCTATTCACCTTAAAGTTCGTTTTTTTCGAATTCTTGCTTAACGAAAGTATTTATCTATTTTTGTATTTTATTTTGTTTGATTGATACATGTATATGGAACCATAACGCCTCCAAATACGGCTATTGCAAGCAATACTTATGAAATATTGTGTATTGGGGTTCATATACGTAATATGGCTATCAACTTGATCAATAGGTCCCTTAACAAGGACTTCAATGATTTTGTTAGAAACTATAATATGCATTGCACGGGGAAGACAATTAATGATTTGCATGCAATGCTCATTGACTACAAAAAGGGGTTAAAGGACAAGGCATCTAACTCTACTCCTCCTGTACTAGCAATACAAAATGGTAGAGTGAGTAAGCCAAAACCACAAGCGAACAAGAAGAAAGGCAAAGGCAAGCGTGATAAGGGCAAGCAAGTTGCGACTTATTTGAAACCTAAGCAGAACTTGTCAAGAAGAATCAATCTCAGAAGGACGAGACTTGTCACCATTGCAAGGCAAGTGGTCATTGGAAGAGTAATTTTCCTCTTTACCTCGAAGAGTTACGAGAAATAAAGAAGAAGTCTGAGCAGAGCGCTGCAGCTTCAGGTACTTTATTTATGATTGAATTATTCAATTTGTCAAACAAATTAAATTCTTGGGTATATGAAACGGGATGCGGTACTAACATTTGTAATACGCTGCAGGGATTTAATCTAGAAAGGAAGCTATCCTATTGGGAATAATTTCTGCAAGTGGGCTGTTGGAAATACGTTTTTACTTATTTAGAAAGGATCGGTCACTCCAACGATATATACGTAGTATGGGCTCGTGATCTAGTTATGTAAACATATAACCCATAAAGCCCACATGTAGGGTGGGCTATATATATACCCCCTCCTAGCATGTTAGGAGGGGTTGTTGGTTCCTATTTCACAAATCTAATCTTTCTTTCTCTAATCCTCTCCTTTCTCTATCTAACTTTCTCTCTCTAGTTCATCTCCCTCCATCTCTTTAGATCATTACAACACATTAACGAGAAATTAATTTTTCTCGGGCATGAGCTTATATTAAAAACATTCGAAGTTTTTAAGCTCATGCACAACGGTTTGCAGTCACATGACAAACTGTGACCGGAACTTCAAAGAAAGGGAAGTTTATCTCGTCAACGATAACTTACCCTCAAAACGAGAAATTAAATTTTCTCGGACACGAGCTTATATTTAAACTATTCAAAGGTTTTAAGCTCGTGTATATGGCTCCTCGTTAAATGACAGACGATGACCAGAATTTCAAATAAAGGGAAGTTCATCTATGCAACGATAACTTACCCTCCAAACGAGAAATTAAGTTTTCTCGGACACGAGTTTACACTAAAACCATTCAAAGGTTTTAAGCTTTTGTACAATGGCTCATAGTCAAATCACAGTCTATGACCCGCTCTGCAAATAAAGGAAAGTTTATCGCCGATGATAAACTTATCCTCACAAACGAGAAATTAAATTTTCTCGGACACGAGCTATCATTAAAGCTATTCAACAGTTTTAAGCTCGTGTACATGGCTCATCGTTAAATATCAGACGATGAACCGATCTTCAAATAAAGGAAAGTTTATCGCTGATGATAAACTTATCCTCAAAAACGAGAAATTCATTTTTCTAGGACACGAGCTTACACTAAAACCATTCAAAGGTTTTAAGCTCGTGTATATGGCTCATCATTAAATATCAGACGATGACCCGATCTTCAAATAAAGGAAAGTTTATCGTCGATGATAAACTTATCCTCACTAACGAGAAATTAAATTCTCTCGGACACGAGCTTACGTTAAAACTATTTTAAGGTTTTAAGCTCGTGTATATGGCTCCTCGTTAAATGACAGACGATGACCCGGATTTCAAAGAAAGGGAAGTTCATCTATGCAACGATAACTTAGCCTCAAAACGAGAAATTAAATTTTCTCGGACACGAGCTATTATTAAAACTATTCAAAAGTTTTTAAGCTCGTGTAAATGGCTCATAGTCAAATCAAAGTCTATGACCCATTCTTCAAATAAAGGAAAGTTTATCGTCGATGATAAACTTATCCTAACAAACGAGAAATTAAATTTTCTCGGACACGAGCTTATCATAAAACCATTCAAAGGTTTTAAGCTCGTGTACTTGGCTCATCGTTAAATATCAGACGATGACCCGATCTTCAAATAAAGGAAAGTTTATCGCCGATGATAAACTTATCCTCATTAACGAGAAATTAAATTTTCTCGGACACGAGCTTACATTAAAACAATTAAAAGGCATTAAGCTCGTGTAAATGGCGTATAATCACATTTCAGATTATGCCCTAGACTTCAAAGAAAGGAAAGTTTATCGCCGATGATAAACTTATCCTTACAACGAGAAATTAATTTTTTCGGACATGAGCTAATATTAAGAACATTCGAAGTTTCTAAGCTCATGCATAATGACTTACAGTTAAATATCAGACTGTAACTCGGACTTCAATTTTAGGAAAGCTTATCTTTTATGATAACTTATCCTCTTAACGGGAAATTCATTTTTCTTGGTCATGAGCTTGTATTAAGACATTCCAAGTTTTAAGCGCAGAAAGGAAAGTGTATCTTTTCAGTAAGAGAACTTTTCCTCATAACGAGAAATTCATCTTTCTCGGTCATGAGCTTTATGTTAAAACATTCAAAAGTTTTTCAAGCTCATGAATACGACTTCTAAGTAATTGTAAGCTTATAACTCGATCTTCAGTTAAAAGGAAAGCTTATCGCCGATGGTAACTTATCCTTAACAACGGGAAGTTTACAACTTCTCGGACTTGAGCTCAAATTGTAAGATATTCAACATCTTAAGCTCAAGTAATTGGTTTTCAAAACTTTAAACCCAATTTTTCAAGAATTTTTCAAAAGGATTTTCTAAATCTTTCAAAATTGTGTGTTCAACAATGTCTGATAGAAAGAGCATGTCTTCTGGAATCGATAATATTTACGATCCTAGAAATGTCATTCAATAATGACATACGGTTATAAATAAAGTTCGCGTAGAAGTTCAAATGTTTTAAAACATGCTCAATTATGGTTTGTTATTATTTCAGATAGTAACCCGCTTTTCATGTTCAGGTCAAGCATTTCACAGGAAAGCTTTGACTCAACAACGGGAACTAATTTTCTCGGGCATGGTTTACTTTATAACCATGTAAGGGATTGTGTTTATGTAACAACACAATCTAACACGAATATATGTACATGTCAGTGCATTTATTTGTTAAAACAAGAGAAATCTTGTTTTTATGAAGTTATCATCTCCACAATCCGCAGCAATTTACAATTGATATCTACATACTCGACGATGCGACTACTCAAACAGCGACTACAACTCTTTCAATAGAACACGGGTCAACAATTGAGGGGGAGAAATTGTCCAGCATTCGGAATCTTTGATGCCGAAAGTGCCAAGGTCACCAATTGGTGTCAAGACAACGATATCAATCGTACACATGGTGTCAAGAGATAACTTCATACGTGACAAGGCGACCAACATTAGTGAACAAAAACCATGTGATTCTATCATATGATGTTCTCCATCATTCAGGTCCAACCTCATAAACTGCTAATCTTGTGAATACATTATTATATATGATCTTTGCACGTGATAAATACCTTACACTTGTGTTTAAAAGGTATTTAATTTATGTTTCAAGTACACCCTCATTAATTTGAGGGGGAGCTTGTGTAAATCATGAAGATAATTAGATTTGCATTTTTCTTCCTAAATTTTCTTAAAATGCTATTAAATCAATTGATTTTAAAAACATCGATTGGAATAATATTTTTTAATATGGGGGAAATGTGATTTAATATGGGAAATGATTAATCACAAATGGTTTGACATAACATGATAGCTCATCCCGACATCTGCGAAATGTTTTCGAATATCGTGGCATATATTAAAGGGGTGCAAAATAGATTTGGATATCAAAATGGATTTCATGGTGACATACACTTACCCAAAACATCTCTATTCACGACGGTGAAGATTGTGGTGACATAAGGATGGTAGGATAGGTTACAGTCCAATGATTCTTCTAGAACCGGAGGAATCTTCCCAAGGACATTCCATATCTAGAAATAGTAGTCCTTAGGAAAGATGGAGAAAGATTGTGAACATAGCTGAATGCCGACCATGTACTTAAGTTAGCACTAGAACAATCACAACAAGGTGCTAGTTATGACGTATTGGTAAGCATTGAAGGGGTTGAAGAATGAAAAACAATTGTAATGACAAAGGGTGAAAAGAAAGATGCCCTCCTTACAACTAAGGCAGAAACTGGGTCAACCCATATGCTATTGAGATCATTTTAATGATGCTCGTTATTAAAGATAGAGATCATGGACCCAGTGATGCAATGCATAACCCAACCCAGCTAACTCAGATATCTCTCAAAAGGTATTTGTTTTAATCACACGGAGATCAACATGTTTTCTATCGATTTATTCACTCCGAATAAGTTGGTATTGAAATGGTGGCACTCATCTCCAGCCTCCGATCACTAAAATCCAAAATGTACGATCGAGTCTAGATCCATTTGAGATCATCAAATATGTCATTAGGACACACTTCCATAATTCCTTGCTTCTTCACACACTTTGAAAAGTAAGAAAGATATTAAGAGTCCTACGCAAAATCTTCATGATCTTGCCTGAACATCCGAGTAATACGAAATTATTTACAATGAAGATGGAAATCCTTCTTGAGCGAATATCAAAAAGCTCATGGTAGGTGACTTGTGCGATTCTTTATGAATCAAGCTTGTGATAACTGGAAAGCAATAGTGGTTTAATTCTTAATTGAACTTAAACACGTTCCAGGCCTCTACGCATTATCTTAGTGATCTTGCAGAACACTCAAAGTGACACTCTATAGTTTTTATACTGATGAGTGGAAATCCTTCTAGTGTTAACATCAAACAACACTTGGTAGGTAACTTGCAAGATTCTATATGAATCAAGCTCGTGAAAACTGGAAAGCAACGATGGTGCGATTCTTTAATGAATCAAACTTGTTCCAGGAATCAGATTTGACGGCTTCAAATCATGCGGATAATTTTATCTAAATGATTCACTCTTTTTGTTCGCAGTCAGCTTTGGACGGTCGAGTAAACAGAACGGGTTTACCCGCGAAATCTTGTCAATGAGGTTCTTAATTGAAACTACCTACCACAAGTACGATATTTAATATCGTCCAACGGTCTTCACCGACCGGAGGTAAAATGCTACCAAGTTAGAATGAAATGTTCAAGGCCATTTCATCCGTGTATACGTTTTGTTGCTAACTTTCTTATGCAGCGTAACAAGAAGGTCGCATTGCTGTGTAAAAACCAAAAGAATTCGTCAACACATGGTAATACTGTATGCACTTAATACTTCAACAAATTCAAGAAAGCCTAAAAGTCAAGTCTTCCATTGTATCAAACTCTGAAGCTTTAAAGAATTTATAAAGGTATAAGTATGTGTAGGTACACGATTTCTTATGATTGTTAATGTGTTGTAATGATCTAAAGAGAGGGAGAGAGATGAAGATCTAGGAGAGAGAAAGTAGAGAGATAAAGGAGAGGATTAGAGAGAAAGATGTATGATTGATGAAATGAGAATCAACAACCCCTCCTAACATGCTAGGAGGGGGTATATATAGCCCGCCCTACATGTGGGCTTTACGGGTTATACTATTACATATTAGATCACGAGCCCATACTACGTATATATTATTGGAGTGACCGATCCTTCCTAAATACGTAAAAACGTATTTCCAACAATCTCCCCCTAAGGGAGGTCACTCCAAGTTACAAAGTCCTAAATAGTCTATAGCTCGTGATCTATGCTAACAATGATGTGACCGAGACTTTCTTTGGAAAAACGTATTTCCAACAATCTCCCCCTAAGGGAGGTCACATCATTTTACAAAATCTTAAACCTAGCATACTATGCTTGAATCTTCGATCTTGTTCTTGTGAATATGCATATGAGATCTTTGACTTTATTCTTGAGCATGTTTCCTTTCTTGACCGTGTGCATTCATCACTTGTGATATTCGCCTCCTCGTGACTTCATGTTCCATATACTTATACTTTTATAAATTCTTGAAAGTTTCAGAGTTTGATACAGCGGAAGACTTGAATTTTAGACTTTCTTGGATTTGTTAAAGTATTAAGTGCAGAAAGTATAAGCATGCGGGGACGACTTCTTCTGGATTGTACATCGTAATGCCACCTTCTTGTTATGCTGCATAAGACAGTTAGCAACACAACATATACACAGATGAAATGGCTTTGAACATTTCATTATAATTCGGTAGCAAATTACCTCCGGTCGTTGAAGACCGTTGGACGATATTAAATATCGTACTTGTGGCAGGTAGTTTCAATTAGGAACCTCCTTTACAAGATTTCGCGGGTAAACCCGTTCTCTTTATTCGACCGTCCAAAGCTGACTGCGAACATAAAGAGTGAATCATTTGGATAATAATATCCGCATGATTTGAAGCCATCACATCCGATTCCTGGAACAAGTTTGATTCATTAAAAAATCTCACCATCGTTGCTTTCCAGTTGTCATGAGCTTGATTCATATAGAATCTTGCAAGTTACCTACCAAATGTTGTTTGATGTTAACACTAGATGGATTTCCACTCATCACTGTGAACACTATAGAGTGTCAGTCTGAGTTTTTAGGAAAGATCACTTAGATATTGCGTAGAGGCCTAGAACGTGTTTAAGTTCAGTTAAGAATTAAAGCACTGTTGCTTTCCAGTTATCACAAGCTTGATTCATAAAGAATCGCACAAGTCACCTACCATGAGCTTTTTGATATTCGCTCAAGAAAGATTTCAATCTTCATTGTAAATACTTTCGTATTACTCGGATGTTCAGGCAATATCATAAAGATTCTGAGTAGGACTCTTAAGATCTTTCTTACTTTTCATAGTGTGTGAAGAAGCAAGGAATTATGAAAGTGTGTCCTAATGAGATATTTAATGATCTCAAATGGATCTAGACTCGATCGTACATTTTGGATTTTTAGTGATCGGAGGCTGGAGAGGAGTGTCACCATTTCAATACCAATTTATTCGGAGTGAATAAACCAATAGATAATGCGTTGTCTCCGTGTGATTAAAACATATCTTTTTTAGAGATATCTGAGTTAGCTGGAATGGGTTGTGCATTGCATCACTGGGTCCATGATGTCTTATCTTCAATATCGAGCATCATTAAAAATGATCTCAATAGCATATGTGTTGACCCGGTCTCTGCCTAAGTTGTAAGGAGGGCTTCTTTCTTTTACCCTTTATCTTTACAATTCTTTTTCATTCTTCAACCCCTTCAATGCTTACCAATACGTCACAACTAGCACCTTGTTGTGATTGTTCCAGTGCTAACTTAAGTACTTGGTCGGCATTCAGCTACGTTCACAATCTTTCTCCATCTTTCCTAAGGACTACTATTTCTAGCTATGGAATGTCCTTAGGAAGATTCCTTCGGTTCTAGAAGAATCATTGGACTTTAACCTATCCTACCATCCTTATGTCACCACAATATTCACCGTCGTGAATAAAGATGTTTTAGGTAAGTGTATGTCACCATGAAATCCATTTTGATATCCAAATCCATTTTTCTCCCCCTTAACATATGCCACAATATTCGAAAACATTTCGCACATGTCGGGATGAGCCAGCACATTAAGTCAAACCATTATTGATCTCAATATTAAATCACATTTTCTCCCCCATATTAAAAATATTAACCCAATAGATGTTTTTAATATCAATTGATTTAATAACATTTTAAGAAAATTTGGGAAGGAAAATGCAAATCCAATTATCTTCATGATTTACACAAGCTCCCCCTCAAATTAATGAGGGTGTACTTGAAAAGTAAAATAAATACCCTTTTAACACAAGTGTAAGGTATTTATCACGTGCAAAGATCATATATGATAATGTATTCACAAGAATAACAATTTACGAGGTTGGACCTAAATGATAGAGAACATCATATGATAGAGTCACATGGTTCTTGTTCACGAATGTTGGTCACCTCGTCATGTCTGAAGTTATCTCTTGACATCATGTGTACGATTGATATCATTGTCTTGACACCAATTAGTGACCTTGGCACTTTCGGCATCAAAGATTCTGAATGCTGGACAATTTCTCCCCCTCAATTGTTGACCCGTGTTCTATTGAAAGAGCTGCAGTCGCTGTTTGAGTAGTTGCATCGTTGAGTATGTAGATATCAATTGTAAATTGCTGCGGATTGTGGAGATGATAACTTAATAAAAACAAGATTTCTCTTGTTTTAACAAATAAATGCACTGACACGTACATATATTCGTGTTAGATTGTGTTATTACGTAAACACAATCCCTTACATGGTTATAAAGTAAACCATGTCCGAGAAATTAATTCCCATTGTTGAGTCAAAGCTTTCTGGTGAAATGTTTGACTTGAATATGAAAAGCGGGTTACTATCTGAAATAATAGCAAGCCATTTTGAGCATGTTTTAAAACATTTGAACTTTTGCTCGAACTTTATTTACAACCCCGTGTCATTACTGAATGACATTTCTAGTATCGTAAATATTATCGATTCCAGAAGACATGCTCTTTTTATCAATAAACATTTTTGAACACACAATTTTGAAAGATTTAGAAAAACCTTTTGAGAAATTCTCGAAAAATTGTGTTCAATGGTTTGAAAACCAATTACTTGAGCTTAAGATGTTGAATATCTTACAAAACGAGCTCAAGTCCGAGAAGTTGTAAACTTCCCGTTGTGAGGATAAGTTTATCATCAGCGATAAACTTTCCTTTTAACGAAAGAACGAGTTCTAAGTTGACATTTACTTAGAAGTCGTTTTCATGAGCTTGAAAAACTTTTGAATGTTTTAACATAAAGCTCATGAACGAGAAAGATGAATTTCTTGTTATGAGGAGAAGTTCTCTTATTTAAAAGATACACTTTCCTTTCTGAGCTTAAAACTTGGAATGTCTTTAATACAAGCTCATGACGGAGAAAGATGAATTTCCTGTTTAGAGGAAAAGTTATCATTAAAGATAAGCTTTCTTAAAATTGAAGTCCGAGTTACAGTCTGATATTTAACTGTAAGTCATTGTGCATGAGCTTAAAAAACTTCGAATGTTTTTAATATTAGCTCATGCCCGAGAAAAATTAATTTCTCGTTGTAAGGATAAGTTTATCATCGACGATAAACTTTCCTTTCTTTGAAGTCTGGGGCATAATCTGAAATGTGATTATACGCCATTTTACACGAGCTTAAAACTTTGGCATAGTTTTAATGTAAGCTCGTGTCCGAGAAACTTTAATTTCTCGTTTATGAGAATAAGTTTATCATCGGCGATAAACTTTCCTTTCTTTGAAGCTCGGGTCATCGGCTGATATTTAACGATGAGCCATATACATGATCTTAAAACCTTTGAATAGTTTTAATTTTAGCTCGTGTCCGAGAAAACTAAATTTCTCGTTTGTTAGGATAAGTTTATCATCGGCGATAAACTTTCCTTTAATTTGAAGATCGGTTCATTGTCTGAAATTTAACGATGAACCATATAATTGAAAGCTTAACTGCAAATCCCCTGAGACATTTGTTTCTCTGATATCTGCTTCTTTAGTAACCAAACTCTGAGAGTGTCCTTATTTTAACGGTGTACAAAGATCGGACTGGTTTGTTTTTGTTGATCCTTGACTTTGGTACCTGCATTCTAAGTTGAAGTTTGTATGCTTTTAGATGGGTTAGCGATATCTATCTTAGAACCCTGTGGGGATTCACGGTTTTCTTTTCTTGTGCCAGAGGTGACCTGAGGAGATGATTCACTTGTCTTAGCTGGCAAGCGTTTCCTTTTATATAATACCTTAAGTTCAGGCTTAAGTGATGTATCATCCTTTTCAATTTCCTCCCTAGTAGTCTTAGTAGGATCGGAGACTATTCTAGTTATAGGGCAATCGTTTCCCACAAGCGTGAAAGTTCTACCAGTGGGGCACCAAAATTTACCAACGGGTTTGATTTTAGCTAGCCACTGGGATTTAATTCTAGCATGGGAGTTCATCTCATGAAGGAATTTCTTGACACAAGAGTTATTATTTGGCTTAAAGACACATTTCCTACATGTTTTACAAGTAGCATATTTAATGTCCGAGTAAGATCTAGAATTCCTAGATGATTGATTGATGCTCCTAGTATATGACATGTTATGGTTAGCAGTGTTGGGTAATCTAGAAGGCATCTGACTAGGTTTGAAATTCCTATCTCTTACTTGTGTCTTTTGAATAACTTCCCTTAGACCAAATTTGTGGTGAGCGTCATTTGAACTAGTTCGAGACGTGTTCTTGGGACTATGTTTAGGGAGACTAGATGCAATCATGTGATTAGGTCTTGCAAAAGCTGTTTTAGTCACATTGGCCCTAGTTGGTGGAGTGACTGGTCTAGAAAGATGAACCATATCAACTTGGGAGGCAAACCACGGTCTCGATGATTTTGGTCGCTCGGATCTAAATGCAGTCGGTTGTCTAACAAACTGAATTTAAGGTGGTTTCCCCAAGGTTGATGGTTTTTCAAGCTTAATGTCCACACTAGTTCCTTTTGTTTTCCTTAATTCATTTCTCAAAGCAGCTATAGCAAAAACCTTTTCCTGAACCTGAGCCTTTAAAGTCTCATTATCTTTAAGCAATTTGTCATGGGATGCCAACTTAGATTCTAGAAACTTAAGTTGTTTCAAAATATTATCCTTTTCAGCTATAGAATCTAGAACTTTTTGATCCAATTTTCGTTCAAGAACAACGTTTGACTTTTCAAGTTTTCAAAATATGTTTCAAATTTGTTCGTTTTCTTGGAAAAATCTAGATTGGTATCCTCAAGATCTTTTGATTGCTGAGCTACGATCGTTTCAAGCTCTTTAATCTTAGAATCAGAAGCAGTTAATGAAACAGTAATAAGGAAATTATCATGATTGTTAGCATTTTGAACACTTTCTCCCCCATTATGACGCACATCGGATGAATCAGAAATGGTACCGCTATCACTCTTTTCCATCCCATGTTTGTCATAATTAGGTTTGAAATGCTCAATATGCGGCATTTCATCAGCATATACAACAGTACATTGTACCATATCTATAGGTTCTTCGTCATAAACGGGTAAGGTGTCATCAAAAGAGACGTCTGTAACATTCCCTGACGTGTTGCTGATATCATGTTTTCCTGTTGATTCCATGCCTTGGCACTCTATAGCAACCTCCAATTCGTCAATCGTATGACCATTTTCCTCTTGCATCGTAGATTCTTGCACTCCATTATCATACGCTTGCTGATGTCAGGATCTTTCATAAATCGAAGACGAGACCGATGTCATGAGTTTCAATAGTGTACCACGGAAATATTGAAGCTCGGTACGTGTGTCTCGAAGAAATGACTGGAAAATCACTGAACTTTCAGACTTAACAATATTGAATTTGAGGAAAGGCGTGAGTTGTGTCAAGAGAGCCTTATATGCAAGTGCCGATGCAGAGTGATTAAATTCTTCATTGTGGAGGTTTTCTGCTAGTTGGTTCAAGTTGAATAACATTAATTCCGTGAATATATGACGATCGTGACCAAAGAGTGTCATGAATTCGCTCCCTCCTTGAAGCCATGAAAGATTCATTAGATGAGACTGAAGTAGTCGAAATGAAGTGATGCCACTTTCACTAGCTTTGTTTTGCTTTTGATGCAATTCTCCCTCTTAAATTGTCGGATTCAACGATTCCATTGAAGTTCGATGAAAAATAATTGTGGTTGTGGTTGTTTTCGGGATTTTACAATTCGTGAAGGAACCGTGAAGTCGAATTTGCGAGATTTTACACACCAACGAATAAACCTTAAAAAAAATATCTTAACTACTTGAGTGCCGATGAAAATAAAAAAACGGTGCTTATGATCCTCTAAATTTGTCTTAAGTCCAACTATTTATAAGACCGAGAATTCAATCTTAGGCTCACTTGATGCGCGGATCAAAATGAAGGTTTTCTTTAATCAAAATGAGTCCATGTCCATTATCCAAAATGAATTAGTTACCCTTATATCACTCGGCCATACGGGAGAAGATCCCCCACACATCCTTATTTAACAAAGTCTTCATGGATAAATCCCCACCCTCTATCTCTAAATGATCTAAGGGTTGTGATTAAACCCCCTTTTTTATAACTTACCTTTATTTATCAAAAAAAATCATAACAAACTCCGGATGGAACCCGATCCTCACCCCCACCGGCGACCACCACAACCACCTCCACCTAATCGCCAACCACCACAAAAACCTCATCTCCCACCTTTTTCAGGCGACCACCACAACAACCCCACCTTCTTCCCGCGACCACCACAACAAACCAACCTTCTTCCTGCGTCATCCACACCAACCCACCTTTTTCCGGCGTCCTTTACCGCAAACAACCTTTTTCCGGCAGCCTCCACAAGAATCCATTATTTTATGGCAAGACCCACACCAAACCATCGTTCCCAGCAACTTCTACAACCACACCTCTTCCCCAACGAGTTCCACAACGTATCCACCATTTTCCGGCGACTTCCATACGAAACTCACGTTTTTGGCGCCCCACACAACAAACCCCAACAATTTCCAGCAACCTACACAACAAACAACCCTTTCCCGTAGATTTATACAATAAACAACTCTTTTCCGGCCAACTCCACAACAAACATCCAACTTCCGGCGACCTCAACAACAACTGACCATCTCCCAGCGACTTCCACGACCTCCACATCAAGTGACAATGATCCAGTAAATGTAGTTGCTGATATTAGTGAAAATGTAGAAAATGTAGAAGCTGCTCATGATGTTAGCGAAAATGTAGTTGTTGATGTAGAAGCTGATGTTAGCGAAAATGGAGGGGATGCTGATGTAGAAGCTAAAAATGTAGTTGATGCTGATGTAGAAGCTGAAAATGTAGTTGATGCTGATGTTATTGAAAATGTGGTTGCCAATACAGGTAATAACTTTGTACCTATTTCTGTTACTGAAAATATAGTTGCTGATGCTCGTATGAGACACACTGACTCATGTATGAGTCACACTGACTCATGTATGAGTCACACTGACTCATGTATGAGTCAGTGAAACTCATGTATGAGTCACACTAACTCATACATGAGTCAGTCTGACTCATACATGATTTAGTGTGACTCATACATGAGTCACACTGACTCATATATGAGTCATATATGACTCATACAATTCCTAAACTATTTTTTTATTGGATTGTGAAACAGATGCTCATAATTCACCAAAAACTAGTTTATACATTCATTTTGAGTCACCCGGAGGATCGACATATTGGGAACCAAATGTTGATGAGAAGTACGTGCCTCTTGAGGGAAAAGAATTTAAAACAATAGAGGAGAGTATTGACTTTTATGAAGCTTATTCTGAAAAAGCGGGGTTTGAAGTTAAAAAATACACACAAAAAAGAAATAGAAGTGGAGAAGTAAAAAGTAAATACATCACGTGTAACCGACATGGGAATATAAAAGATATAAATATCAACACATTGGTTAATAGTGGAAAACAAACTAGGCACACGAGGCACCGTATAACAGGTTGCATGGCGCAAATAAAAGTTGATTTAGATTATGTCCGGAAAAAGTATGTTGTGACTAAGTTTGTTGCTAAGCACAATCATCCCATGATTCTTAAAGAATATAAGCATCTAACGAAGAAACAAAGAAAGATGAGTCAATCGGAAAGGTTGTTTGTAGTCAAAGCTTCAACAATGAAACTTGGTGCAACAAAGGCACATACCTTGTTATCTGGCATCAAAGGCGGATCTCAGTATGTTCATGGCACTAGTGATGATTTTAAGAATCACATCAGGGATGTTAATGCAATTATAGGAGAAAGTGATGCACAGATGCTTATTAACAAGATGGAAAATAGGATGAAGTTTGTTCTGGGATTTACGTTTCAGTATAATATTGAAGATAGCTTATTAGTTGTGATGTTTTGGGCAGACGAAGTTGATAAACGCAACTACGAGGAGTTTGGAGATATTATATCTTTTGATGCAACTTTTCGAACAAATAAGTAAGTTGTCTTTCTCACATAAATCACATGTGACTCATGTATGAGTCAATGACTCATACATGAGTCACAGTGACTCATACATGAGTCATAATATGAAATATTATATCCTTCTAATGTATCTATATTGCAGGTATGACATGGTTTTTGTACCATTCACTGGGATAGATAACCATAGAAAGTGTGTGAACGTTGGATCTGGATTGCTTTTAACAGAAGATACAGAAGCTTATACGTGGCTACTAACATCATTCATGACAGCTCACAAAAAACAACCAAAAATGATCGTAACGGATCAAGATGGGGCAATGAAACGAGCAATTGAAGCAGTTTTGAAAGAATCTAAGCACAGATTGTGCATGTGGCATATCTTGCAAAAAATCTCAGCAAAGGTACTGATTGTTTGTTATTTATCAGATAACTCATACATGAGTTATAAAATATACATGACTCGTATATGAGTCACATGACTCATGTATGAGTCACATGACTCATATATGAGTCAGTGATAATACATGATATGAAAATATCTTAACATTCATACATTCTTCATTTTCAGATATGTGAAAAGATTTACAAGGAAACTGATTTTAAAGATCGTTTCAACAAACTTGTGTCAAATATGTTCATCGAACCAGAAGAGTTTCAAAAAGATGGTTTGAACTTATTGAACGCTTTGGATTGGAAACACACAAGTGGATGACGAAGATGTATGACCTTCGTAAATTATGGTTACCGGCTTATTTTATTGACTCACCACTGTTTGGACTAATGAGAACTACTTCAAGATCTGAAAGTGAAAATGCATTCTTTAAGAGTTTCATAAATCATGGGTCAACATTAGTAAATTTCATGATGTGCTTTGAATCGGCAATCGAAAGGCAAAGACATAAGCAAGAACTTTTGGACTTACGGCTCCAAATCCTGAAACGAAGTTAAATATTGAAGAACATGCGCGTAAAGTTTATACTAGAACAATATTTCTCTTGGTTCAAGCTGAAATAGTAGAATCAATTTGGTCATGCCAAATACAAGAATTTAAGACGGAAGAGGGTATTGAGACGGCTAAGGTTCGAGACACGAGAGCGGGTGCTTATAGAACACTATATACAGAAGAAGGACAAGAGATGGTTGTACAGGAAGAAGACAAAGTAATAACATACAAGGTTAGTGAAACATTTTACTGAGACATGAATGACTCATACATGAGTCGCACTGACTCATGCATGAGTCAGTGTGACTCGTATGTGTTATGCTCACTTATTAACATGTTTCATGTTTATGTTTAAGGTTCTACGTAATCCTGGAGATGGATATTTTGAGTGTACGTGTAGGCATTTTATTCGTTATGGTTGTCTTTGTCGCCACATATTCTGTGTTTTGAAGAACCGTGATATTGAAGAGATTCCGGAGAAGTACATTTTAAAGCGTTGGAGAAGGGATTTGATACCGCTTTCATTAAGAAGAAACACAAATAGATATGGAGAGAAGAACGAAACAATTCAGAGACTAACAAATGAGGCTAACTTCCACGTAGATGAGTGCTTGTTTGGTTGAGTATAGATGCAGAAAAGTTGGCGGAATATGTGCAAAAACTGGATAAAATAAAGAAATAATATCAAGTTTTAGTGCCCAATCCCCCTTCAAGGAAAGCAAAGGATGTTATTGAAGATATATATGCAATTGAGGAACCAAAGAAAAACCTTGTTAAAAATCCAACTAGGGCTAGGCTCAAAGGTGGTCATAGAGAAGCGCGTATAAAAAGTGCAAGAGAAATAGCTATGAAGGCTAAAAAGAAACAGCCTCGTACATGTGGTTACTGTAAACAGAAGACAAACGAGCATACAAAAATGACATGTCCACTAAATCCATACTATATCACAAAACTAGCAAAGATCACTGCAGCTGATAAACAACAAGCACAAGAAACAGGAGAATCAAGTACAACAACTATTTGAATATCTGTTTTAAATTTTCTATTATTCTTTTACTGAACTATTGAAAACCAGTGTAGAATATCTGATTATGTTATGAATATTATGACTCCTATATGAGTACTCTTGAAACATATCTGAATTAAATACTGTGTATTGAATATAAAACCACGTGACTCATGTATGAGTCACGTGACTCATGTATACTAGTATATGAGTTACATGACAAAAATGTAACATATACTAGTATGACTCATGTATACGAGATAACTCTTGCAACTCTTGTAAAAGGAAGAACCTAAAATCATGCCAATACCGCAAGAAATCCTTATACGAGATAACTCTTGCAACTCTTTGAGGCCTTGCATGAGTCATGTGAGTTGAATGTGTGATAGTAATGTATGTTTGTATGTGTTTACATGACTCATGTAAGCAAGTCACATGAATCATGCATGAGTCACATGACTCATGCATGAGTCACATGACTCATGCATGAGTCACGTTACTTATGTATGAGTCACATGACAAACACATACAAACATATACAAACACATATTCATAAACACTTTCACATAGTCATAGTAATATATGTTTGTATGTGTTTACATGACTCATGCATGAGTCACATGACTCATGCATGAGTCACATGACTCATGCATGAGTCACATGACAAACATATATACCAACACATATTCATAAACACTTATACATAGTCATAGTAATATATGTTTGTATGTGTTTGCATGACTCATGTATAAGTCACATGACTCATGTATAAGTCACATGACTCATGCATGAGTCACATGACTCATGCATAACCACTTGTACATAGTCACTGTATGAGTCACAAACAATTTTATATGTGTTAAAAAACACGGAACGATATTTCACGTCTTGTTCCAAACAAGGTTATTCAAAGTCAAACTTAATATCATAAAGTATTACAACATAGATCCAACATTTCTAGACATCTAGTTTCTTCTTGGCAGCTGGTTTCTTCTTGGCAGCTACCTTCTCAGTTACTGGCTTCACGGATGCTGCCTTCTCAGTTACTGCCATCTCAGTTACTGGCTTCACGGTTGTTGCCTTCTCAGTTACTACTTCACCGACTGCTTGCTCAACTCCTGTTGCTGCTTCACCGGCTGCAGCTTTCTCAACTGATGGCTTCTTGGCTGCAGCTTTCTTTAATGCAGCTTTCTTGGCTGCTTGCTCAACTGCTGGCTTCTCGGTTACAGCTTCACCGGCTGCAGGTTTCTCAACTGCTTGCTTCTTGGCTGCATGTTTCTCAGCTGCTGCTGCATTGTTTTCTTCGGCTATATTTATAGGAGGATTACGCACATCCCTGTTATTGATGGCATTCAAAATGATCGAGATCATTTTTTGCTCATCATGTGCCATCTCAAATTTGTAAGCCAAATCAAACATTATCTGCCTTTCAGCATTGAGCTCGTGCAACAAAATTTTTGTTGCAAACCTGTACCTCAAGCGCTTCAACAGAGTTTCCTGTGTGCTCGACTCTTCTAACAAACCAACATCCCATTCTTCAGGAGCTACACCCTTATAAGACTCCAGATGTACCATCGCAAAGATACCACAATCCACTTCGTTATCTTTAGTAGTCCATTTCAAACGCGGATTGCGTCCTTTGAGCTTAGAAACAGTACTATGCTTCGGATGATACTTCTTTGAGATATTTGGCGAATAATTTTTTCTACACAACAAACAATTTAGGGGAAAACATGTTATTTACAATGAAATGAGTCACACTGACTCATGCATAAGTCAAACTGACTCATGCATGAGTTAAGGTGAAAACAGATAAAACATTAATGACAATAATCAAGTATAGAACTTACCAAAGGATCACAGACTCGTTTGTACTTCGGTGCATTAGGACTTGGAACACGAATGTTATCAAGTATAATCATTGATGAAGCTTTCTTGAGGCAGAAAACAACAACAAAGAAATGATTTGAAGCGCAAACTGGAAAGAAAAACTATTTTAAACAAAAAAAGTATTATATGTAAATTCAAAATGATGAAAACTTGATGCTTATATATTTAAAAAAGAATATAAAATTACCAATTCAGTATCGGATAAAGAAAGTGAAGCAGCATCATTTTTAAAATACGCAGAAACGACATTTGAAAACAATTTATACTGTTCAGCATCAGACATTGTTTTGTCTATCATTCCTTGTACATGCGTTTAAAAAAAATACAGTATTAACAAAGAATGATAATAATTATTGAAAATCGAAAACATATAAATCATGTGAAACTTACAATACATCCAGTTAGCATAAAAACTCTTGTTGGTTCTGGATTCTATGTCCGTGACTCCTCAAAGTTTAAAATGGTAACCAAATAATCAACAACACTTGCATCTAACCACAACCCTAGTGTCAATGTTTCCAAATTTACTCGAACAACTGATAATACATAACCATACACAAGATCTGCTTGGAAAATGGTTTCACTACACGTTTAAAAAAGAATAAATCATAGGATATTCTAAAAATATGAAGTTTACATAAAGAAAAAGGAAAAAAAATATGCTTACATTTTTTCTCCTTCCATCGTAAATAAAGAATTACCCAACACAAACTCAACCCTTTGAAGCTTACTAGTATCACAACTCTGATGCATAAAAGGGGAAGGCAAGTATGGACACTGATATGAGTTAAATTACTCATATCATTTGTATCTAGAAACAAACAATAATTGCATATTAAATATGAAAATAGCCTTGTATATGCTTGTTTTGTTCGTTTCGTGTGTGTAGGTACAAAGTTCCCGAAAACCGACAAAAACCGACACGAGATTGATGAAAAAGATCGAGGAAGCCAAAAGTCAAGTCGATTCTATTTACGGACTCAAGTTTGAGGTCAAGTGGGTCCCACATAAGTTTATTGGGCCTAATAGCCCAATATTTGGAAAGTTTTTTATATGCTTAATTGGATAAAAGCCCAATTGAAAGCCCATTTAGCTAAAATAAACTTATGGAAGTAATAAACCAAATTGGGCCAAGGTTAATCCAACAAGCCCATCAAGGCTAATAAAATAAACGGAAGGAGTATTTATGTTCTTGGTCAAAAAGTCAATCAAAACAAAGAAAAAAATAAAACAGACGTGGAGTGTATTGGGTCGGTTGAAAACACAATAAACTTTGTTAAATAACACACGATTTGTTTTCCCAGTCAAACAATTCCCCATTTACTCACTCACTTATTTTTCGATACTCCCAAAGAACCCTTCTCTCTTATCTTCCCCAAAACCTGTAAAAAAACTATTCACTGTTACTTTAACCCTAATCACTATTCATATTACCCAAAAGTCAAATTATTAAGGGGGTTTTTATCTTACTCGTGTGATGCACACGAGTGGGAATTAAATTCCCTTTGATTTCGGAAGAGAGAGTGGAAGATCAAGGCTTCGTGGCATCACCTTATTGGTTGTGACAGCAAAGAATTCCCACTCCACCAATAGAAGAGAGACAAGTCAGCAAAGAGAAAGCACAGGATTTGCCACCCTGGCAATCCGAGTGAAGTTGGGCGAATTCAAACCGTTGGATGATAACTGAAGAGAGAGAGAAGAGTGAAAAGATGATCGAAGGGTCAAGATAAACGCATCACCAACAACCCACCCCTCGTTTTAGCTATAAAACCCCATTCCAAAATCAGTAATGATGATCCCTTTTTCTTTCTTTAGTTTTATAATATTAGATTTAAGGAGTTTGTATTTTCTGTTTTTAAAATAGTGTAATATGATTTAGTACGAATTTAATAAAAGTGTTTATTTCAATTTTTCATCTTGCGTTTTTCTTATATTCTGCTTAAATCTTCATCAATCGTTTTTTTATTTAATCAATGTTATAAATGTTAGAATAAACATATCATCTTAAAAATATAGCTTATGTGTTTATTGAGTTTGAATTGGGGAAAACATTTATCCCACTGGATGAATGTATAAAAATGTTTCTGATTCGAGAAAAGATGGTGGTTCATTTGGTTTTGGTGTCGCTTTAGATAAGTCCGCTCAGCGCGCGACTTCTTCACAAAGGATTCGTCATTAAATGGTTAAGCACTAGTTTAATATTTCTCAAATATTTAGTTTAAATTGTTGTTTATTGATGAGATGGCATTTATACATGATCTCATCGTTCTTTTTGGGCTTTAAATGCATAAAAATGTCATAAAATACCATATATATGCTTGTGTTTGTTTACTTGTGTATTTTAGGTATGGATATCGTGAAAAAGACAAAAGATCACAAAGTACAAGGAAAAACGGACACGAGAAACGAAGCCGTACAAAGAACCGGGCCCTAACCATGGAATTCTCAACAAATATCCTTGAAGACTTGAAGACAAACAACATTGATCCTCATTTATTGAAGAAATGACACTTAAAACCCTTGTATATTAATAATTACAAGTTTGGTCCCTTAAGTTTGTCAAAATTACACAAAAGGTCCCTCAACTTTGAAGAAATGGCAAGATTAGTCCCTCAACAATTTCAAATTGTCAAATATGGTCCCTCATAAAGCCAAAGATACATTGAAGACCTTTGAAGATCAAAAATATCCAAGATCAGTCCTTCAAATATGCAAAAGTGCCAAAAACAACCCTTGAAACACTTTTTGGAAAGTTTGTGCCAAAAATGACAAGTTGTGAAACGTTAATACAAAGGAAATGGGCGCTGATAGAAGTTTACTTGCAAGTGACAAAAGAAAGGAAAAAGAAGGACTGAAAGTGTGCATATGAAACATTTAAACACAAAATTGCGCCAAACACACTCCCACTCCACCAAAACCGGATCAAAATGTTTAATATTCACCCCAAGAACCCAGTTACCACTTCACTTAAAACAAAGGGTAAAAACAAATTACCCAGGCACATGCTTGATTCACATGCCCAGAAACCTATCCCACACCAAAAACCCTCATCTCCACTCACCAAAGGGTCCCACCCATTCACCCGTCCACCTATCACATCATACCTTCCTATCCAAAGGCTTGCCACGTGTCAAGATCAACAGCCCACATTCCTTGCTTCACCCCAAAGCTATTATAAACAGTTTGGATGCATTTGGACAGCTCATTCCATCAAATGATCTAGAAGACTCAAGGGCATAATAGGGAATTCAGTTCTAGGGTTTGTGAATAGTGTTTAGCCAGGCATTTGCCTATAAAAGGAGACCTCAACATGTGAGAGTCCCTTTGTTCCAGTTTTAGGCTATCAATCTTTGTAATTCCTTTTTAAGCTTAATAAAATTTGAATTTCTGAAATTTTGAAATCTCTTTTTGATTTAGTTAAAAGTTTGGTGTTTGAGTAGCCTAATTCTGAGTTCCGTTTGATTGTTAAGGCCTACCTTAATCTTGTGGTTAAGGCACGTCTTGTTTCATTAGGTTTTTAAGGTTTGAAAACCTTGAAATCCTAGGTTCTGTTTTGGTTATTTTGTGTACTAACCCTTGACCATTTGCTATAAGCTCTTACAAGCTTGTTGACGCCAAGCTTGTGAAGGGATTAGAGCCCTTGGTTGAGTTGTTTGCTGCTTGTGTTGAAGATATCAAGTCCTTGAGGTTCTACTTTGAACCATCAACCAAGGCAATTTGCATCTCCTTATTTGAAGTACCTTGGTCTTGTTCTAGTTGTTGAACAAGGTCCAAGGAGCATTGCTGGCCTTCCTAGGATGTTGTGGAAGGCAGGTATAAGCTCTTGTTAAGATTCCCCTAAAAATTTCATGTTTATGACTGTTTTGGATTTTGTGCTTTGATTTTGAGTATTTGTGTTTGTGCTGGTGATTTATGTGTTTGATTGTGTTAGTTGCTGCCTAGTAAGTGTTTTTGATCATTAAAATCAGTAGGTTATTAGAAGAAATCACAAGTTTCTTTGATAAGTGACTGATTAAGGAGTGTCTGGGGTTACTGCATAAGTTGGATTTGTGGTTTGCTAAGTGTTTGTTTTGTGTAAGCAAGTATTGGTATCTGTTATTTAGGTGCTTGTGTTCATCTGTTTGCAGGTTTTGTGGGTTTGATCACATAGATTCTTGATTTGGCTATAAAATCTTAAATACTTGGTAAAATTGGCTAGGATTTTGAGGACACCTAGATCTAGGCTTAGGCTAGGGCTAACAAGTGCTAAATCATAGTTAATCACACCAGGGAAGAAGGATTTGAGGCTTGAAATTGGATCAAGTGTCAAGTATATCAACAAAACTTATCTGTATATTGTTCTTTGTTCATCAGAAACATTTTGTGCTTTGATCTTGTTGACTACTTTGATTCAGTGTTTGATTCTTGTTGCTTTGTGTTTGTTCTTAGTTTATATAGCTTGTGTATGCATCCTGTTAAGTTTGGTTGGCTTATTTTGCTTAAATCTGCTTATTAAGTGCTTAACTGCTTATTTCCCTATCTGGTGCATATCTGGAGACTGTTTGGCTTATTGTGGCTTATTGTGTGGATCATTTTGTGATTTTATTGTTGCTATTGACTCCTTGTGATTCACTGATCACAAGGGTGCCTTTGTTTCCAATTGAATCAAACCAGAACTCTCAAATAAGCTTGGTCAATTAGTCAAAGCAGTGGGAACTCCTTTCCCCTGCTAGTTACCACTGATAGTGCAAATTTGGTGTCAGCTTATCAATAAGCTATAATAGCTTATTCCAACCAGCAACAACTTTGTTTTTGTAATAGGTGCTCATATTTTGACCCATTTGTTCATACTGGAGCATTTGGGGTGTTGACTTTAGGGTTTGACTAGAAAACCAACTCCTTTGACTTTTACATAAGTTCATTTGTGCTTATTCTGGCTTATTGGTTGAGCTTATTGGATTTTTGTTGATTGATATTGCTTATTGAGTCCATTTGAAAGCTTTTGCAAGTTGAATCAAGTCCTGAGGTGCATTATTTCTCAAAAACGACTATTTTGTCGTTTTGTAGATTTTTGCTTTTCTATTTTCTGGCTTATTGAATGTGCTTTTTGGAAATTTCTTTTGACAGATCTCTTAAGCATCCTAAAAGAGGGCTGTGTGTCAAATTAGAGCTTATGGCATTAGCTTATGGCTTAATGGGCTGAAAAGCCCAATAAGAATAAGCTTTGTGTTCAATAAGCTGTGATAAGCTCACATTCAGCTTTTGGGCCTTTAGAGTTTTGTTCTTAGAATTAAATTTTAAGTCAGATAGGGCTTTTCCAAGTCAATTGGGCCAAGTTTGACTTTTTGGGCCCAAAAGCCCATTTAGGTTGACTATTTTTGGATTTGGCCCATTTGAGGGCCCAATAGGGGTATTTTGGTAATTTCACTTTGATTTTCTGATTATTTAGGTTAAAATAAACTAGTTTGCAAGTTTTTAGAATTTTTTATAACTTTTGGATTTTTAATATTATTTTATTATTATTTTTAAAATTTCACTTTTTCCAATTTTTTACATTTTTCTTAGGTTAATTACATTAAGATAGGAATTTAGCAACTTTTAGAATAATTTTATCTCTTTTAGATTAATTTTTATAATTATTTTAAGTTTTAATAGTTTTTAAATCATTTTAAATAGTTTTTATTAGTTTAAAAATTTCTAAAAATAGTTTTTAATCTTTTTAGGTCATTTTAGAGGTTTACCAATTGAAAAATCTTTATTTGGCCTTTTTGATAATTTAATTAATTTTTAGGGCTTTAATTAGTATTTAAAAATTGAATATTTAATTATTTAAAAGGTTTGAAAAAGTTTTGATCATTGGTAAACTCTTAGTTTATTATTTTTGATTTTTGGTGAATTTTTGGTAATTTTTAGAATTTATTTTTATTTTTGTGGTTTTTAAGGTTCTACGTTTTAACTTTCTAATAATAATTTTTTGTTAATTTTTATTTTTACGTCTTCGTCATTTTCTTTTCTTATCCCCTTCTAAACCAATCATTAATCACAAACATTTTACAAGTTTTTCACAACACATATACCTCCTTGGGAAACGAACTTTCACACCATCAAGAGTCATTAGTGTTTACGTTTTCCTAAACGTACACTCAATACTTACCACTTTTACGCCTTTTTCCTAAAGGGTGTAATTTACCACAATCACTTTGGCGTCGCTGCCGAGGAGGTGTGTCGTGATTAATTTGCATTGTTGTTTTTAATATTAACCAAAATAGTATTTGTATTAGTAGAACTCTACTAATACGTATTATCGGTTTTCTTGGTTTTTCTTGTACAAATATTATTACTATATTGTATTAAGTATCACAATAAATTCACAATATCTCCAAAAGTGTGAAAACACAACCTTAATTGGGATTTCATCACTCAATTATTGTATTCGAATCTCAAACAAAAGGAAAAAGGCAAAAATAGATAAATACTTTCGTGAAGCTCGATTTTGAAAAATACAAACTATAAGGTGGGTATAAGGCGGGTATTATAAAATATACCCTAAGGAAAAAGGCTCTTAAGTGCTTCGCGCCGCCTTGTTTCCCCGCTTGCTTGTGAGTATTTTGAGATTGAAGGCTAATCGAGGGTTTTGTCGCCCAAAGTATTATTACGTATAGTATATTTGCTTGGTTTCTTTGTGATTAAACCCTCTTGAACAATTTGGTTTTCACCAAAGTTCTAAAGTCATTCGAAGGCATTCACTCCACGTGATCGTTTTCATTCCTTTGAGGCTTCTTTAATCAAGAGTTTGATTCGAGGAGAGATTTTGTAGATTGTTGTCTACGAAGATACACCAAAATCCAAAAAAAAATTAAATATCATCAAAAACACAAAAAAATTGAAAATTCACAAAACACCCAAAAAGAATCTTCTTTGCTCACCTCCCATTCTTCGTGAAGTTTATGATCACTCGTAATCAAGCAAAACGAGCTCGTAAACGACTTCAAAAGCAAGCCAATCAAGATACGTTGATTGTTGAAGAACCTCCAATTGTTGAACCTATTGGAGAACAAGAAGTCGTCATGGCTAATCGTACTATGATGGAGTTGCTACAAGCACCCACCGAGGGTTTTGGAGAGGCTATTGTGATTCCCGCCATCCTTGCGGAGAATTTCGAGATTAAGACGGGTTTAATGTCGATGTTGCAAGCAAATAAGTTTAGAGGTCACGAGAAAGACAACCCGCATTACCACATTAGGAATTTTAACCGTCTCACCGCCACTAGCAAGTTTAAGGATGTTCCACATGACGCCATTAAGATGATGTTGTTTCCATACTCGTTGGATGGACCCGCAAACATTTGGCTTGAGAAAGAACTGCCAAATTCGATTTTGACATGGGCCGATCTCGGTTCTAAGTTTGTGAACAAGTTTTTTCCACCATCTAAAACAACACACTTGAAAAACGAGATTTCACGATTTGTGCAAAGAAATAATGAAAGTTTTTCAATGGCATGGGAACGCTTTAAAGAAATGTTACATGAATGTCCACATCATGATTTTACGGAATTGCATCAAGTGGATACTTTTTATAATGGGCTTAATGATCATGAACGAGATTATTTGAATGCCGCCGCGGGTGGTAATTTTTTGTGCAAGACGACAAATGAGGCTTTACAAATCATTGAAAATAGATCTAAGGTTTATAACCCTCGTAACACACCGAGTGTTGCCAATATGGGTTCGTCATCTTCGTCACAATCGTCTCGTAGCATTAACGCCTTACATGATGAAGCTAATGAGGAAAATCGGTTTGTTGATAGATTTGCTAATCTAATGTCCCATTGGAAGGCTCAAGAAGCTTCCAATTCCGCTTCGGTTAAAGCGGTTGCTAAGAGTTGTTTATCTTGTGGGGGAGCTCATGATCTTTCCGAGTGTATTACCGCGGATGGTAACACTTCGAGTGCTTATGTAGCAACGGGAACTTACAACCAAAACGGTCAAGGTTCCCGCCAAAATCAAGCTCCACCAAACCAAAATGTTAACAATTATCGAAACAACAACCAAGGTAATTACCAAGGCAACACACGCAATTACAACAAAGGGAATTATCAAAGTGGGAATGGACAAATTTCTAATCAAAATCAAAACCGTGATTTTCAAAACACTACACAAGGTTTTCAAAATGCTCACACTAAAAATTTGCAAGGAGAATTTTTGGATTATGCTAAAGCAAATGATGCTAAATTTGATAACATGCAACGTGAGATGATTAGCATAAGATCCGAGTTGAAAAACGAGCTAAAAAATGAACTTGCTAATGAACTTAAAACTCATGCAAACAAAATGGAAGGAAATGTCCAACGTCTTCAACAAAATCAACAAAAGATGGAATTAGGACAACATGAGATTAAGCAAGAGTTATTAAAAGCGAATGCTAGGCAATCAAAATTTTAGGACCGAATGGCTAAGATGTTTGAAGCAATCATGTGTAAACCCTCTTCCTCGGGTGGTCTTCCTAGTGATACCACTGCAAACCCGAAGGGAGAAATGAAGGTTATTACTACACGAAGTGGTAAAACTTTCAAGGAACCAATCTCTCGTCCAAGTACTTCTACGGAGAAGGAAATCGAGAAAGAACCCGAGGTGATGGTCGAAAAGGAGCACATTACAATCCCACGAAGTACCGCTCATACCACACCTACGGTTGAACCAATACCAATTGTGGAACCCGAGTTTCCAAGGCCGTTGCCTAATGTCCAACCCACACCACCTTTACCTTACCCTTCGAGACGAAACAAAGAGAAATTGCAAGAACGTAACAAACAACAAATCGAGCTTTTTATAAAAATGTTTCAACAAGTGCATTTTGATGTGAGTTTAGCCGACGCGTTGTTATATATGCCTCGTTTCGCTTCCACTTTTAAAAGTATGATGAGCGATAAGGAAAAGCTTTCAAAGCTTGCTAATTGTTCTTCGGTTTATCTTAACCGCATACCGGAAAAAAGTTGGTGATCCCGGAAAGTTTCTCATTCCTTGTGACATACAAGATATGAAAGAATGCCTCGCCTTGGCCGATCTTGGTGTGAGCATTAATTTGATTCCATATTCCATTTGGAAATCGCTTTCGCTTCCGGCTCTCATTCCTTCGGACATGTCCATTGAGATGGCCGATCATTCTACGATTATGGCATGTGGAGTAGCCGAAGATGTTTTCGTGAAAGTGGGGAAGTTCTACTATCCCGTTGATTTTATAGTAGTTGACATCCCCGCGGATCCTCAAGTTCCTCTAATTTTAGGTCGCTCATTTTTAGACACTTCGAGATCGCTTATCGATGTTCATGCGAGAACAATCACTTTGAGATTCAACAAAGAGGAACTTGTTATAAAAGCTACTCAAAACTCAAAACATTCTCATGTTTATGCAATCGCTACCATTAATCACATTGACATCGTTGATGTGGTTTGCGATGAGTTTTCACAAGAAGTGTTAGGTTTTTCCGATAGCTCGTCAAGTGGCAATCCCACTATTTTGGATCCGATACTTGCTAATTCCACACCAAATCTCACTCCATTCCAAGGAGGCGATCTCACTTCAAATGAAATCGACAATGAAGATGAGGTGTTGATTAGTGATGATACTTCTATTCCACCATTTCTTTCGCCGATGGAAGTTATGAGTGTTGAACCAAAATCTTCAATCGAGGAACCACCTATCCTTGAATGGAAAGATCTTCCTTCTCACCTTGAATACGCATTCTTGGAAGGTGATGACAAGTTGCCGGTTATTATTGCAAAAGGTCTTGCTAATAATGAAAAAACCGAGCTCTTGAAAGTTCTTAAGGCTCATAAAGGGTCAATTGCGTGGAAAATATCCGACATTAAGGGTATTGACCCAAAATTTTGTACTCACAAGATTTTAATGGAGGAGGACTACAAACCCGCAATTCAAAGTCAAAGAAGGGTGAATCCCAAAATTCACGATGTCAATAAAAAGGAGGTCCTTAAACTCCTTGACGCGGGAATGATTTATCCTATATCCGATAGCCCATGGGTGAGCCCAATCCATTGTGTCCCTAAAAAGGGAGGAATGACCGTTGTGCCCAATGAAAACAACGAGTTAATTCCCACTCGTGTTGTGACCGGTTGGAGGGTGTGTATTGACTACCGAAAGTTAAATGACGCCACTCGTAAAGACCACTTCCCTTTGCCCTTCATGGATCAAATGTTGGAGCGACTTGCGGGAAATGAATTCTATTGCTTTTTAGATGGTTTTTCCGGTTACTTGCAAATCCCTATCGACCCTCGTGATCAAGAGAAGACTACGTTCACGTGTCCTTATGGAACGTTCGCTTATCGTAGGATGCCTTTCGGACTTTGTAATGCACCCGGTACGTTTCAACGGTGTATGATGGCAATTTTTCACGATATGATCGAGAAGTCGATGGAAGTGTTTATGGATGACTTCTCGGTGTTTGGTAATTCGTTCACGTCATTTTTATCTAATCTCGAGCAAATGTTGAAACGTTGTGAAGAAACCAATCTTGTGCTTAATTGGGAAAAATGTCATTTCATGTGTAAACAAGGAATCGTCTTAGGACATAAGGTGTCGAAGGCGGGGATTGAGGTCGATAAAGCTAAGGTAGACGTCATTGCCAAGTTACCTCATCCCAAAACCGTTAAGGGAGTTAGGAGTTTCCTAGGCCACGCGGGCTTTTATCGTCGTTTCATCAAGGACTTTTCGAAAATCTCTCGTCCTATGACACACCTTCTCGAGAAGGATGCTCCTTTTAACTTCAATGAGGATTGTGTTAAGGCTTTCGAAACTCTCAAAAGGAAACTTACCGAAGCTCCCATTCTTGTTGCTCCTAATTGGGAATTACCCTTTGAAATCATGTGCGATGCAAGTGATTATGCCGGCAACGTTATGACAAGCATTTCCGTCCTATCCACTATGCTAGTAAGACGATGACCGAGGCTCAATTAAAGTACACCACAACGGAAAAGGAATTCCTTGCCGTGGTCTATGATTTTGAGAAATTCCGACCTTATCTCGTCTTGACTAAAAGCATCGTGTATACCGACCATTCGGCTATCAAGTATCTCTTAGCTAAGCAAGATGCTAAGCCGAGATTGCTTCGTTGGATGCTCCTCCTCCAAGAATTTGATGTCACCGTGCTTGACAAAAAAGGAGCCGAGAATCTAGCGGCCGATCATCTCTCTCGTCTAGAAGACCCTCACAAAGATGTTTTCGAGAACAAGGAAATTACCGAAACATTTCCTCTTGAGACTCTCGGTGTAGTGAATTCTAAAGACACCACCCCATGGTTTGCCGACATTGCAAATTACCATGCGGGCAATTTCATAATCAAGGGTATGACGACACAACAAAAACGAAAATTCTTTCGTGACGTCAAGTTCTATTTTTGGGACGACCCTTATCTCTTTCGGATTTGTGCGGATCAACTCGTTCGACGTTGTGTGTTTGGTGCCGAAGCTTCTAATATCCTTAGAGCTTGTCACGAGGGACCCACGGGTGGTCACCACGGTGCTAATCTCACGGCTAAGAAAGTGTTCGATGCCGGTTTCTTTTGGCCTTCTATCTATCGTGATGCACACGCACATGTGAAGTCGTGTGATTCGTGCCAACGTCAAGGAAAATCGTCTCAACGTGATGAAATGTCGCAAAACATAATTCAAGTGTGTGAGATTTTCGACATATGGGGAATAGACTTTATGGGGCCGTTCCCATCGTCTCATGGCAACAAATATATCCTCGTCGCGGTAGACTACCTTTCTAAGTGGGTGGAAGCTAAGGCTTTGCCTACTAATGATGCTCGTGTGGTAGTGAAGTTTTTGAAGCAATTATTCTCTCGGTTCGGAACCCCTCGTGCTATTATAAGCGATCGTGGAACCCATTTTTGTAATGACCAATTCGAAAAGGTTCTAAAGAAATATGGAGTTACTCATCGTCTTTCTACGGCTTATCACCCGCAAACGAGTGGGCAAGTCGAGGTTTCAAACCGAGCTTTGAAGAGAATTTTAGAGAGGTCAATTGGAAAAAACCGTGCTTCATGGTCCGACAAACTCGATGACGCTTTATGGGCCTTTAGGACCGCTTATAAGACACCTATCAGTTGCACTCCTTATAAGTTAGTGTATGGGAAGAATTGTCATTTGCCCATTGAGTTGGAGCATAAGGCATATTGGGCCCTTAAGCATGCAAATTTTGACTTGAAGACCGCGGGAGATCACCGGAAAATATAATTGAATGAATTGGATGAAATAAGGGATAATGCTTATGAAAATTCATTAATTTTTAAAGAAAAGACTAAAAAGTTTCATGATTCAAAGATTAAAAATCGGGTTTTTAACGTTGGTGATCAAGTGTTGCTTTTTAACTCTCGTCTTAAGATATTTTCCGGGAAATTGAAATCTCGTTGGTCGGGTCCGTTCACCATTACTCAAGTATTTCCATATGGGACCATTGAGCTAGCTCAAGATGATGGTCCTAATTTCAAGGTGAATGGACATAGGCTTAAGCACTACTTTGGTAGGGAAATTCCTTTAATGGTTGCCCTCGACCAAGTCACCTTCCCCAATGATAATTAGCATTGAGGGGATCGAGTCGAGCTCATGACTAGGTAATCAAAAACAAGGTGCCTCGTGGGGGAGATCCCATGCTTATCTTTTATGCTCACTATTCACTAATAAGGGGACTTGTACCCTTTCAACTCGTTGTTTCGTGGTTGTTTGTGATTGTGTTATCTAGATCATCATCATCATCTACGATTGAAGACTCTCGTGTTCGTTTACGTGAGCCTCCATCGTTCGTTTGAAGAAGTTTTTCACGAATCCATGACATATCCTTTATTGTTCTAACAATTATCTTTTAGCATCCTTAATAAACGGCTTTAGATATATTGTTGATCACCCTTTCCATGCTAGATCCTAAGCATTCGACTCTTCGTCTCTAGTATGGGGGTGCTCCACCTTTAGACTCGAAACATTGAGGACAATGTTTACTTTTAGTATGGGGGGTGAATAGGTACTTGCTTTGCTACGCCCTCACGCTTTCCAACTTTCAATGTTTTGTTTTGCTAATAAGGCTAAAAATGGCCAAATTTTAAAATTTTTCTTAGTTTTTCAATAGTGTTTTTAAGACACGAATGTATATTTTCCGATGGGTAGAATAAGAGTTAATTTTTGACTTGATGGGCATTTGGAGCCATTTACATTCCTTAACCCGCTCAATTCAAGTTTTGCTAGACTTTTATATAGGGAGCTTTAAAACGCGAAAGTCTTAATTCATACGGGTTAAGAACAAGAACTTTTCGCAAGTTCCTATAATTGATCCTAGAAAGTCACTTATCAAGGGAACTATAAAACGCATTCTCTAAACTTGAAAAAGTCCAAGAAAGTGCAAGATCCTATAGGTGGCTTGAAAACCCAAAACTTCGATTTGATATAGTCTTAATGAAAGCTAATCCAAATTTGGCTTAATTTTGACTTGCATGGCTAAGTATTCACGAGTCTCTTTAATTAGAGGTCTTTATATAGTGAAGAACGAGAAATGATAGAGTTAGACAAGTGATCATGCTAAACGTAGAACACGAAAGTGTTCTTTCAAAAACTCATGTGTTTTTAATTGTGGCTTTTTCTTCCCATAAGATCAATGCATTAGGAATAAATCATAATTGCAATAAGTAACGTCGTACGATTTGAAAGGTTACTTAGCCTCTAGCGCAAGATCGTTTAAAAGTTGCTCGGGGTTGAATAGAGTTCATAGCCAAGGCATAACTTATTGAAGCGGGACGCGAAGATTGGCGATTATCCAAAAAGGCCCTAACAAGGCATGAGGAGCTCTATTTTTGCTAAAGATCCAAGATGATGTGAAGTATCATTATTCCTAAATCAATATGAAGGATCGAGACACACGACGAGAAGCAATTACTCCCCTAAAGATCATGGAGAAAGTCTATCCAAAATGACCCTAACAAGGTATGAGGATAAATATATCCAAGTCCGAAAAGGAGGCGAATCGTTGTATATCAAAATCCAAAGTAAAGATTGAAGAAAAATGATGAAGTCGTGGTCCAATATGAGGAATCTCTCAAAAACGTCAAGTGAAGAAATTCCAAATATATGAAGAGAAGACCATAATTTCAAGAACGTCTTCCCAAGATTTGAAGTATGAAGTACATGCCAAATATCGGTCCGAGAAAGGTCTCAAATCGTGAAACGAGTTATGCCAAGATATGAACTTAAGGAGATACACGAGAAGCCGTTTTAAAAGATTTTGTCCTTCGGCTAACTATCGATCAAATCGTGCTACTTTGCTTTTGGACTAATAACTACTCAAATAAGTCAATATGAATCACTTGTGATCCATGAAAAATAGATAAAAAATGCTAGTAACCCATTTCCTTTTACAATAACTAGGATTGCGGGGAGAAAAAGTATTACACAATTTGGACGTATGAGTAGTGTTAGCATTGTGACTTGTACCAACAATGATCTCGTTTTTGCACTTAGCATGGAATGTATGACAATCAAGGATGACGAAGTTTACTCTAAGGGACATTTACTTGTTTCTGTTCTTTGACCCTAAAAGTCACTTTTTGTGATGAAAATCATATGTTATGTCTTTACACATCTTCGTAGTATGTTGCTAGTCTTTTACTTTTCAATAAAGGTTAATAAAATTGAACCTTGGTGATGCTTAGATACTTTATTCTAGCATTGCGTGAGGGCACGGCAATGGCTTAGTATGGGGGAGTGATGAGATGGCATTTATACATGATCTCATCGTTCTTTTCGGGCTTTAAATGCATAAAGTTTGATTAAATTAGTTTTAAAAAAATAAATAAATAAAAGACTTTGTTTAATAAAAAGTTAAAGTAAAGTTTAAATAAATTTGTTTAATTTTGAGATTTAAGATAAGTTTTTAAATTTAGTTTTAAATAAAGGTTTTTTTTTATAGTGTAAAAACATATTTAATTAATTAGATTAATTTTAAATAGTCTTTAAATAGAGTTTATTTAAATAGTTTAATAGTTTAATTTTTAATAAATGTCTTGTAGATTTTAAGTCGGGATACGATTCATGCACTTTAGGTTAATTTTAAATAGTTTAAAATTGGTAGATTTAATTTGTAGTTTAAAAACCGAAAACCAATTCAAATCGATTGTCCAAATCAAAACAAAACGTCTCAAATTCACTCGATCTTCGTGTACAAAGAAATTGGTTCATCACGTGTTTAATTGAATTCGTCATTGGTAATATTAGTCTATTACTTTTTCCTAAAGGTAATTTTCTAATTTACCCTATAACGTAATCTAATTATCACATATACTATCAACGACACATCAAAAATTTTGGCGCCGTTGCCGGGATCTTGTGTACGATTCGTCTTTGTGGAGATTTGTTGATCGTTGATTTGAAGACCCTTTCTGTCCTCGGAAAGTTTTATTATTTTCTTATTATATAGTATGTATCGATTTTATGAAAAATACCAAAAATAATCTTCTTAATCCTCTATCATGTTTAATTCTTTTTCTCCTCACCCTCTAAATTTTAATTCTTCCATGAATTCCTTCGTCGATTGTGTTGGGTGTGGAGAACCGTTATATGGTTTTTTACCATGTCGGTGGTGCACGTGTGAGCGTTGTGGAAATGACTTACGAAACGATGTACGAGTTGGATTTTGTCCTTGTTGTGATGATATTTCTTCATGTGGAAATCCGAATTTTTCGAATAATCTTCTCGATTTCAATCCACCTCCACACCCCACATACGAGACACCCTCGAGTGAGTTTTGTGGAAACGATTCTCATTTTGGTGATGATTGTTCGCATCGATTCTTGCTTAATTACGAGCAAGAACCGAGCTACAATCAAAACTTTAATGATAATTGTAATCCACAAGATTTACCGAGATTATCACAACAATATCTTTGTTGTGAGTATTGTGGAGGTCCTCACGAGAGTTTTTGTTGTCAACCGAGAGATCAAAATTTTTATGAGCCTAATCCTTGCTATAATTTGATTCCTTCCGGTTTTGACCAATCTCCACAATATTCTTTCGATAATGAACGACTTGAAACAATGTTCCAACAAATAACGAATCAAAGAAATGTTGAAGTTGTTGAAAAAAGTATTGAAGATTTGTTTCTTGAAAAGAGACAAATTAATCAAGAGATTAATGACATTACAAATGAATTAGGAAGTCGACGATTTCATGGAGAAATAATTTATGAGGGATTTAAACGAGATTGTGAACTTAAGATTAGACAACTTTCTCAAGATTATAATGGTTTAAGCATTGAGATTCGAAAGAAAGAAAAATTCAAGAGGAAGAAAAATATCTTGCTAATCGTGAACTCGAGCGTTCTCTTCTTTTAGATGATGACGAGGATAGTGCTATTTCTTTGCGAGATCTTATTGCTCTTCATCCTTCGTCTAGTGTTATTGTTCTTCCTTTTCGTATCTTGCCGGCTATTGAGCCCGAGGATTCTCCCATCCTAGATGATGAGGAAATCTCTCATGACATCACCACTCCTATTCATGATTTTTCCATCGTGGAACCCGAAAATTCTCTAAGCAAGGGGGACGAGCATATTAGCACTATTCTTGTCCAAAACCCAAGAGAGTTTGACGGTATTTCCAATGAGATGTGTGATTTGCCACATTGTGATGATTCGACTTCTTCCATTCACTTTGATATTTTCTCCAATTCTAATGATGAAAATTGTGATGGAAATGGAGATTTTGAGGATGATTCTACTTCTAGTGAATTTTCTAATGAGGAGTTCTCCGATGAACTTTCTTATAAAGATGATATTCACGACTCGGATTTTGAGGGGGATACCGATGAACCTACTCTTCTTCACCCATTTCCACCAGGAAATGAGGATGATAGTGATCCGATTTTTGAGAGGTTCACTTTTGAACTTGCTCCTTTAGACCCATTTCCACCGGGAAATGAGGTTGATTTGACTATTCCGATCCTTGAGAAGTTCTCCGATGAACTTACTCATTTTGATGTGGAGGACGTGATTCTTCGTGAGAAGTTATCAAACGTCTATCTTCTCATTTCTAGGATCGAGGCTTTGAATTCCAAGCCTATTAGAAAGTCTTTCTCTCCATCTCCTATTCCCGTTGAGGATAGTGATCCGCTTATGGAGGAGATTGATACTTTTCTTGCTTCTCATGATTCGATACCACCGGGTGTTGATGATATCGACCCGGAGGGGGACGCTCTCTTTTTAGAGAATTTACATGATGATGATTTCGTCCCAAGTCCTCCTCCCACCCACTTTGACCTTAATGTGCGGGTTTTTCATGTGTCTCATATTGAGTACCATGACCCTATTGATCACATTTCTAAGGGTGAAATGGTCGTTAAAGCAAAGAATGTTGATTCCAATTTGGATGAAACTTTTATCCCACCATTACCATTTGCTTTCTATGATCTTAGATTAGCATGGGGGGGCGACACCGTGTTATCCTTTCCTTTTTCTTTCGAGGACGAGGTATTTGACCCCGGAATCATTGATTTAGGGAAATCTCGGACTTTCACCGATGCAATAATTGAAAGATTTTTCGATCATCGTGGTGCGAGTTTATCTCGGGGAGCATGCTACATCCATACCATTATTTGTGACTTCTATCTCTTTTTAGAGATTTGTGTTGAAGTTTTATCCTTTCGTTTGTCATCCGACAACGAGGATGAGATCTTTGACCCCGGCATCGTGCTTTATGTTGGATTCTATTCCATTATGCCGGTTTTCACCATTTTCCCTAAGGACCAATGAATGCGGGGATCGAGTCGAGCTCATGACTCGGTGAACAAAAACGAGGTGCCTTGTAGGGGAGTCCCATACATTCTATCTTCTTTCTATTTTCTAACAACTAATAAGGCTTGATCTTTCAAGTTCGTGTTCGTGTTTTGTTGTGTTGTGAATCTTAGGTATGACCCTTATCATTGAAGACTCTCGTGTTTGGTTTTTGTCGGTCCACTTGATCTTCCATTCTTTGATTTCCATAAAGGGGCACACTCTTTATCCCTTGATTTTTATCGACTAACGTTTTATCTTGAGGCATAATTAATAAACGGCTTATAGATTTGCGTACTCTTTCCATGCTAGGATTTTGCATTAGACTCTTCGTGTCTTAGCAAGGGGGTGTTACTCTTGAGCTAAGAAACATTGAGGACAATGTTTTGTTTTAGCATGGGGGAGTCAATCGATATAATCGCTTGCAATTGCTTTTGTCGTGTCTAAACGTATTGTTTTTCTCATTTTTCAATAAATTTTAAATTTTTAGTGTTATTTGTAAGTTTTAATAAAGAAAATAAGTGCTTTTGACACGAATGTAGGCTTTCCGTTGGTGAAAATAAGAATAGTTTTTGACTCAACTCGGTTTTTAACCTTAGCTTTTCCTTAACGTATTTGAATTAAGTTTTGCTAGGCTGTTATATAGGGAGCTTTAAAACGCGAAAGTCTTAATTCATACGAGTTAAGAACAAGAAATTTTCGCAAGTTCCTATAATTGATCCTAGAAAGTTGTTTATCAAGGGAACTTTAAAACGCAAATTCTAAAACTTGAAAGAGTATAAGAAGATGCAAGATCCTATAGATGACTTGAAAACCCAAAACTTTGATTTAATAGGCTAAGTATCCATTGATTTCACATTTTTGAAATTTTACAATATGGAGAACAAGAGATGATAGAGTTCAATCATAAGTTTCTAAGGTTAAATTCTTCTTTGTGCAAGTATTTTTGTGTTTGATTTAATCTCCTCGTATTTAATTTCCTCACTTTAATAATAACTGCTTAATAAATGAAGTTTTTAGCGGTTTAGGCTTGATATCTTAACTCGTAACTCCTTCTTTTTCTTCCCTTGTAATTAAAGTGAGAACACATTAAGGGTGTCAGCGTCGTGGTCTTTTGATCATGGGATTGCGGAAATTTGGCTTACTATATATATCATAATAATAAAGAAGAATAAATAAAAACATGTTCTCTAGGAGCCTTCGGGTGGGAGTCATGTAGCACAAACCTTGTCATTAGAGCCTTAGGGTGTATGTCAAGGGGCGTGTTGAATAAAAATTGCTTCATCATTATGATCCGTAAGGTGGGATGGTGAAGTCAATTCCCTTAATTTTGTCCAAGGAGCCTTAGGGTGTGGATTTTAAATAAGGAGCATAATTTCATCTTAAAGAGCCACAAGGTGTTATCATGTAGTTGTTGCTAACTCCATTAATAAGGTCATAATTGACTTTGGAGGTTTTTATTGTTGCTTTAAGTAGCCATATTAGCCAAAGTTCCGGGTCCGGGATTTATCCCTAAATCGTGTTAAGTTATCCTTGATGTGGGCTTTCTTTAGTGACAACGGTTTTTGAAGTCGAGGTTAGGTTTTGACTGTTGAGTTTACACCGTTCTTGCCTTCATTTTTGGACTAATAAATATCAAAATAAATTCAAATGAGCCTTTGGGTGAATGACAAATAAAATCTAGAGATATAATTAGGAATAATAGGAGATTGAGTTTAACACAAATTACTTGTATGAGTTGGTTTAATTTTGGGGCTTATGATTGACAATGATCTTGTTTTTGCACTTGGCATGGAAAAGTGAAAAGTCGGGGACGATGAATCTATTTGAGTTTTATGATCCTTAAAGTTATTTTTCAATAATGAAAGCAATACATTATTGCAAAATAAATTTTCAAAAGTTGAATAAAAGTGTAGTTAGTGTTTTATTTTATCATTGCGTGAGAACACGGCAATTGCTTAGCAAGGGGGAATTTGATATGAGTTAAATTACTCATATCATTTGTATCTAGAAACAAACAATAATTGCATATTAAATATGAAAATAGCCTTGTATATGCTTGTTTTGTTCGTTTCGTGTGTGTAGGTACAAAGTTCACGAAAACCGACAAAAACCGACACGAGATTGATGAAAAAGATCGAGGAAGCCAAAAGTCAAGTCGATTCTATTTACGGACTCAAGTTTGAGGTCAAGTGGGTCCCACATAAGTTTATTGGGCCTAATAGCCCAATATTTGGAAAGTTGTTTTATATGCTTAATTGGATAAAAGCCCAATTGAAAGCCCATTTAGCTAAAATAAACTGATGGAAGTAATAAACCAAATTGGGCCAAGGTTAATCCAACAAGCCCATCAAGGCTAATAAAATAAACGGAAGGAGTATTTATGTTCTTGGTCAAAAAGTCAATCAAAACAAAGAAAAAAATAAAACAGACGTGGAGTGTATTGGGTCGGTTGAAAACACAATAAACTTTGTTAAATAACACACGATTTGATTTTCCAGTCAAACAATTCCCCATCTACTCACTCACTTATTTTTCGATACTCCCAAAGAACCCTTCTCTCTTATCTTCCCCAAAACCTGTAAAAAAACTATTCACTGTTACTTTAACCCTAATCACTATTCATATTACCCAAAAGTCAAATTATTAAGGGGGTTTTTATCTTACTCGTGTGATGCACACGAGTGGGAATTAAATTCCCTTTGATTTCGGAAGAGAGAGTGGAAGAGCAAGGCTTCGTGGCATCACCTTATTGGTTGTGACAGCAAAGAATTCCCACTCCACCAATAGAAGAGAGACAATTCAGCAAAGAGAAAGCACAGGATTTGCCACCCTGGCAATCCGAGTGAAGTTGGGCGAATTCAAACCGTTGGATGATAACTGAAGAGAGAGAGAAGAGTGAAAAGCTGATCGAAGGGTCAAGATCAACGCATCACCAACAACCCACCCCTCGTTTTAGCTATAAAACCCTATTCCGAAATCAGTAATGATGATCCCTTTTTCTTTCTTTAGTTTTATAATATTAAATTTAAGGAGTTTGTATTTTCTGTTTTTAAAATAGTGTAATATGATTTAGTACGAATTTAATAAAAGTGTTTATTTCAATTTTTCATCTTGCGTTTTTCTTATATTTTGCTTAAATCTTTATCAATCGTTTTTTTTATTTAATCAGTGTTATAAATGTTAGAATAAACATATCAGCTTAAAAATATAGCTTATGTGTTTATTGAGTTTGAATTGGGGAAAACATTTATCCCACTGGATGAATGTATAAAAATGTTTCTGATTTGAGAAAAGATGGTGGTTCGTTTGGTTTTGGTGTCGCTTTAGATAAGTCCGCTCAGCGCGCGACTTCTTCACAAAGGATTCGTCATTAAATGGTTAAGCACTAGTTTAATATTTCTCAAATATTTAGTTTAAATTGTTGTTTATTATGATGTTGATTGTGAAAGTTAAACTGAGTTGATAATCTGCTTTTTGGGATGATTTGTATGGATCTGCTTCATTTATAAGATATGTCTTCGGTAGTATATAATTTGCTAGAATTTGTTAATTGTTTAACTAGGCTTGGGAGTTACTGATTTTAGTGAGTTGGCTTTAAGTATTTAGTTTTCTTTTATATAATTCTGTTACTTTGAGAAGTAATTTAGAATGCTTAATGTGGCTTTGTAACTGCTTTAGAGTTATATTTCTGCTAGATTTAAATTGTTGTTGTAAGTTATTCTGTCTACATTTAATTTGGTTGTAATCTGCTGATAATTTGTGCTGTTATTTTTTTATAATAAGCTGATCTAAAGTCGATTCCTACATAATTTTGTTAAGCTGCTGTAGGGGTTGAGTAATTGGTGATCTTATCGTCACTTTTTGCTTTTCGTTTAGTTGAAAGATTAATCTAATTTAAATCTGCTGATGTTCTCTGATGAAAGTTGGAATTTGGATTTAGTTGCTAATATGTCAGTTTATATCAAAGCTAAGATCGTTGTTGTCTTTGCATAATCCATGTTATACGTTCAGTCTGTTTTATGCTTAATAGTTGAATCTGACTGATGAGAGATCTTTAATTTTGTCTTCATAACTTTTGGAGTATTGGTTTTGCATAATTCACCGATTTGCTGGATTGATTGCGCTAGTGAAATTCTATTATCACGTCTGTTGTTTAAAGTAGATGCTGTTGCATTTCCTTGATGATTTTTGCATAGTCGTTAATAATTGACCGACTGTCGATGCTTAAGACTGTTGGTAATTTTGATGTTGCTGCTTCTGACTTGTTCTATGCTGAATATGAATTGGTTTTAAAGCTGCTATCGACAGTCGGTGATTTTGAACTTGACTGTACTGTTTGATTCGATTGTTTAGATAGGGGTGTTTTGTTCTTGAATTCCTGCATTATTGTTTTTAAATTGCTTCTTATTTCTAGGCTGCTGTTTGTCACTGGATGATTGCTTCTTTTGATTTCTTGCTGTGGATTTAGATCTAAATTGTTGAATTTGTTATTTTGTTTACTATAGATTTCTTACTGTTTTTTTTTTGTTACCTTAATTATGTTTACTGTCAGAGTTATTGAATTTACATAAAAGTATTACAAAAATTATAAATATCAAAATAAATTGTCTACAGCAGGTCTCGAACTCGAGACCTGCACTTCATAAGACCAACGCTTCTACCATCTGGTCTAGCAAGAGGTTTTGTTAAGGAGATGTGTTTAGAATTTATTATATATTAAGTTAGAACTGTCATTTTAGGTTCATAAACGTTTTTCATCCTATTGATCTATTTTTCATGCGTTTTAATTAAAACGTGATTTAATTTTATCAAAAGTCTAGTTTTTAAAGTTTGATTAAATTAGTTTAAAAAAAATAAATAAATAAAAGACTTTGTCTAATAAAAAGTTAAAGTAAAGTTTAAATAAATTTGTTTAATTTTGAGATTTAAGATAAGTTTTTAAATTAAGTTTTAAATAAAGGTTTTTTTTATAGTGTAAAAACATATTTAATTAATTAGATTAATTTTAAATAGTCTTTAAATAGAGTTAATTTAAATAGTTTAATAGTTTAATTTTTAATAAATGTCTTGTAGATTTTAAGTCGGGATACGATTTATGCACTTTAGGTTAATTTTAAATAGTTTAAAATTGGTAGATTTAATTTGTAGTTTAAAAACCGAAAACCAATTCAAATCGATTGTCCAAATCAAAACAAAACGTCTCAAATTCACTCGATCTTCGTGTACAACAAACTTGGTTCATCACGTGTTTAATTGAATTCGTCATTGGTAATATTAGTCTATTACTTTTTCCTATTGGTAATTTTCTAATTTACCCTATAACGTAATCTAATTATCACATATACTATCAACGACACATCAGACACCGCTTAGCAAACTGCTTCCGTGGAGCCACCTTTTTAGGAGTGCTAGGACGCACAGCATCGTCATTAACTGGCTCATCTTCAATAACTGGCTCATGATCCCGAGGCCCAAAATACGCATCCTCCTGAAATATTACAAAAACTTTAATACTGACTCACATAGTGTTAGTGACAAATACATGAGTCAGGCAACTCATGTATGAGTCACATGACATATACATGAGTCAGGCAACTCGTGGACTCATGTGACTCATGCATGAGTCAGGCAACTCATGCATGAGTCAGGCAACTCGTGGAGTCATGTGACTCATGCATGAGTCAGGCAACTCATGGACTCATGCATGAGTCATGTGATGAGAAGCCAACTTATTAAAAAGTTAAAAACTCACAAGGATATAACAAAGTACATTAAGATATATGTCAACAAGAAGATCCATCACCTCTGCATACCAATCAATGTTCTCATCAATCCACCTATCATCAAGTATTATATTTTCATTACCAACATCTTCGTTACCATCAGGTTTAATGGCAATATCTATCAAAATAGAATCGCCAAAAACTCCTTTATATATATCATACAACACTAGAAGATCTTCGTCATGGGGAAGTTGAATGTTGTCATTCTTCAACATGGTTTCAAGTTCAATTTTTTCTCTAGATATAAGAGAAAGCTTTTCTTCAATATCCTTCAACATTTTCTGTATATAAAATGAAAATTCATAAATGTTCAAATGTACAAGTGTTTATAAACACTTGCAAATTTATGTGACTCGTGCATGAGTCAGGCGACTCATGCATGAGTCAGGAAACTCATGCATGAGTCACATAAAATAAAAACATAAAATTAAAAATAAAAACATAAAAATAAGCTAATACTAACCATTTTTTCAGTAGGAGGCACACTATCAGGCTTTGGAGTCCCAACACTATTAGGCTTTGGAGACCCAACACTATCAGGCTTTGAAACAAAACCCTCACTTTGTTTCACTTCAGACGGAGTCCACTCTCCATACAATTCCAATTTTCCCATAACATCGTCATTTAATTCAACAATTTGGCGGCTAGTCATGAGTCTTGTATTCCAACTTTGAATAGCTGGCCTCAACCAAATAACTGGAACCCGCTCACACTTGGTAGCATCTAAATACAGAAGCTGTAAACAAAAAACCATGTTTGTTATCTGAAAAACATATATGTTATATACGATTAAAACAGAAAACATAAAAAACAGATTAAAAGCACTTACAATTAGAAAACACAATGGGCCGTTGTAACAGCCAGTCAAAGTCCTCGTTAGTTTACTGGTTTTGAGACACCTGTGAATGTACCCACGCCAGTCAATGTTCTTAACGTCTGTATCTTCACGAATTCGACGAACAGCAATCAAACTTGGGTATGCATTCATTGTTGCACCTTTCCCAAAAACCAATGCAAAAAGCTCAAGAAAGTTGACTTTAAACATAAAGTCAATTTTATCCGCTTCAATCACCTTCAACGTGATATCAGCTGCACCGAGTTTTCTCAACTTCCTTGGCTCAAACTGTCTAATCCATTTCTTAACAAACTCATCATCCATCTCTCTCTCAGGTAAATCAAAAATGCTAGTACCACCAAGAGGAACTCCTAGAATATCTTTTACTGTCTGAGGTGTGACATGAATCTTACCATTTGTAAGCTCAAGATTGTAGGTTTCTGGTTTAAACTTCTTAACCACAAACCTAGCCAAAATACTAGGTAATTTATCTATCTTGCGCAAACACAATGCACCAAGACCAATCTCCTCCATGAATTGTTCTATACCCGCCACATTTGCATCACGGAAACATTCAAAAAAGGTAGCAGGTACATTCCTACAAAATAGAGGCAACGTACTAGCATCCTCCTCCCCCTCCTCCTCCCCATCCTTCATCTTCTTTGAAGGCTTTTCATCATCCTCCTTTTTTTTAACAGCCTTACGCTTCTTAGAAGGCTTGAACTCCTTTTTAACCTCCTTTTTCACTTCCTGTTTAACCATCTATTTTTTAGGAGGCTTGCCCTCCTTTTTAGCCTCCTGTTCCTTTTTAGCCTCCTTTTTAACCTTTTCTTTTAGTTGCTTCTTAAGATTTAACTTAGGCTGAAAATTAGATCTTGGCCTCTTGCCAATCCTTTTAGGAATAATAATCTCCTCCTTACTTGTCTCCTCATCAATTTCATTCCCACTTCCTTCATCCGACCCCTATTGACTGTCTACTTTCTCATCCTCATCATCACCATCGCCCTCAGCATCACCCTCACTCTCATCCTCATCATCACCATCGCCCTCAGCATCACGCCCACTCTCATCCTCATCATCACCATCGCCCTCAGCATCACCCCCACTCTCATCCTCATCATCACCATCGCCCTCACCGTCACCCCCAACGTCACCATCACCATCACCCCCACTATCATCCTCACCATCAACCCCACCGTCACCCCACCGTCACCATCACCCCCACTCCTACTCACATTCTCACTCTCACTGCCACGACCACTACCACTATCCTTAAGACCAGTCAAAACCTTCGCAACATCCACATCAGTTTCTTTTACCTGCGTAAAATCCACATCAGCCTAAGAATCCACATAAAACTCAAAACATCATATAAACTTGACATTACAATGTCTGTTTTTTGGTATCTAACTCATGGATGAGTCATCTAACTCATGCATGAGTCAGCTAACTCATGCATGAGTCACCTGACTCATGCATGACTCATAATGACAGAAATACATATATCAACAGCTAAAAACAATTTTACACTTTTACCTGCGCAACTTCAACATCAGTCGCTTTTAGACGCTTATTGGAAGGATGGGGAGCAGGTTTTGGCAAATCAAGGTCAGTTGTAACACTTGAAGGTGTACGTTTAACAAACTCAAATTTAGGAAGTTTTAGATTTGAAGGAGGTCGACTCATTTTTGGATTTATAGGAGGTAGATTATGTTTTGGAAACGGATTTTTAGAAGGAAATGGTTGATTATGTAAATGGATTGGAGGTAGATTATGTTTTGGAGGTGAACAAGGTTCTGTTTTATCCATTTTTGTTAGCTCTGTAACAAACAAATATAAATACTAATTAAACATCATATAACCGTAAAATTACTAATTAAACATCAAAACAGCTACTAGATTAAACCGTAAATTACTCATACATCAACAACATCAAAAAAACAGCATATAATTCATATTTTACTCATACACCAATTTAAAAAAGCTGATAAAATACTAATTACATAATTTAAAAAAGCTTATGAGTCACTAATAAGCAAATAACTCATGTATAAGTCACTAATAAGTCACTAATAAGCAATAACTCATGTATAAGTCACTAATAAGTCATGTATAAGTCAACAAAACTCATGCATAACTCATATATAATCAACAAAACTCATGTATGAGTCACGAATAAACAAATAACTCATGTATAAGTCACTAATAAGCAATAAAACTCATACATAAGCAACAAAACTCATGTATGAGTCGCGAATAAGCAAAAAAACTCATACATAAGCAACAAAACTCATGTATGAGTCACAAATAAGCAAATAACTCATGTATAAGCCACTAATAAGTCACTAATAAGCAACGAACAGATATGAATGAATCATACTCTGACTAATTTACGAGTACTACTAACATTACGAGTCGCCACTAACATTACGAGTCACCACTAACAAACAGATATGAATGAGTCGCTACTAACAAACAGATATGAATGAGTCGCCACTAACAAACAGATATTGAAAATGTAGTCGCCACTAACAAACAGATATTGAAATTGTAGTCGCCACTAACAACATATAACCATAACAAATAATCATAACAACTGATTAATAAAGGATACCATAACAAAGAACTGATTAATAACTGATTAATAATAGGCAGATCAACAAATAAGCATAATAAATAATAAATAATAAATAATTAGAAAAATAGGGTTAGGGTTTACTAACCCGTCGCATTAACAGCAGCCCGAGCCAGTTCTGCACGGATATCCATCGGAATCAATGGTGGAATCAACTAATTAGGGTTATATTAACATCAAAAGTTTCTAATCGGAATCAATGGTGTATGTGTGTTTTAATGGCGATGATAAATGGATTCTCCAGCGGAATCAATGATGTGTGTGTGTGTTTTAATGGCAGATTGTGTGTGTTTAAATGGCGGCGATGTGTGTGTGTTTTTTCCGGCGATGTGTGAGTTTTAATGGCGATATAAACGATTGAAATGATAAAAGCGGTTATTAAATGAATGAGGAAGGGGGCGAATGAGGAATATAAAACGGTTATTAATATGTGAGTGGGGAGTTTTTTTTTTTAATTTGGGCCGTTGGATGATAAATAGATTGGATGGTATGGATCAATCCATCAAGACTTTGCAAAAACTAGGGACTTTATAGAACTTTTGGCTAAGTGTATGACTACTCAAAAATTCTGTCGAAATACATTCAGCCCATATTTTGTCTAGTCCAGCGCAACCCATAAAATTTTGTGCCAACGCACTTCCAAATTAGAACCCGGTCCAATTGAATTAATGATATATAAAAGTCAAGTAACCCTAAAAACCCTCACATTTAACCCCTAATACACCTCATTGTTTTGTCCGCCCCATCCACACACTTCTTAAAAAAAGAAAAACAGCTTTTAATCTTAACTTAGATTTGCACCACACACGTGGCTAAATCCACACTCACAATATATATCCACTCTCACAATATATATTCAAAGTAATGCGTGTTGTGAAAAGACTCATATTTGACTTATCCCACACATTATAAACTCCGTCTGTTTCTTTTACCAAACGCAGATCTCAAATCTTTCAAACAAATTGCAGCCACCAAAATCACACTTCAATTTAATCCCTAATAGCTGCAACCTTTTCTTTCCAACTCAATCTAAAATATTTACCTAATAATCTAAATCATCTTATCTGTTATATCACACGAATCATTCACCATCAGCCACCAAGCTTTCTCTCAAACACAAATCAATAGTTTTCGATGGCAGCATTAGATCTATGATGTGGCTTCTATTACGTGTAAATGATATTTATAAGAACTTTACATGAACTTGTATCACACGAATAGAATGACTGAGATCTTCGAAGAATCAGAAGGACTTGATGAATCGTCTTAGATCATGACAATCATCTCGGGTAGGTGATTTTTTATGTTTTATGTTTTATTTTTTGTTTTGGGATGGATGAAAGTTTTTTTTTTAGACTGAGATCTTGAGTGTGGTGTGGGTTCGAGTCGAGTCGTGAGTCGAGTGTTTAGATGTTTGAGTCGTGAGAGGTTTTAGTGAAATGGGTATTCTTGTGTGATTGTCAGTCGAGAATCTTGGTGAAAATTGAGAGGCAATTTATCTTGGATCTGTGAAAGAGTTAAAACTGTGTCTTGGTTTGAGTCGATTCAAGTTATAAAAAATGGAGTCTTGTGTCTGGTTTGGTTGGTTTTGTTTTAGGTCGAGTTGAGACAGGTTGTGTGAGTCGAGAGTGAAGGTTTTACTATGAGTTTGTGGGTGTGGTGTTGGAGTCAAGGGTATGGTTTTGTGTTCGAGGTTATTTTTTAGTCGATTGAGGTTTGTGGTGGTTAAGAGGTTGTAGATGTTTTTGGAGTTTTTTTAGTCTTTTTGTTATAGGTTGTAGTTGTTAGTGAGGTTCGAGTTCTGAGTCGAGTCTGAGTGAGTTTCGAGTGTTGATGTCCTTCGAGTCAGTTTCGAGTCAGGTTTTTGTTCTGATTTCGAGGTTGTGGGCTAGTCGAGAGTGTTTTTTGAGTCAAGTCTTTTTGAGAGTCAAGTCTGAATTTTATGAAGAGTTTTGGAGTCGAGTCTGTGTAATGGTTTGAGTCTGGTTGTTGTTCGGAATATGAAAAATTAAGTCGAAATATGAAATCGAAACATAAGTCGGAATATAGATATTTATTTTGGAGGGAATACTGTTCGGAATGTGATATAATAATTCGGAATATGGATACAGTTCAGAAGATAATTCGGAATATGCGAAAAAACTAGTTCGGAATATGTGACAAAAAATAGTTCGGAATATGTGACAATGAAATAGTTCGGAATATGTGACAATGACACAATTCAGAATGAGAGACAGTTTTGGAGGGAAAAAAATAAATAGTTCGGAATGAAGTTTTGATAGTTCGGAATATGTGACAATGACACAATTCGGAATGAGAGACAGTTTTGGAGGGAAAAAAATAAATAGTTCGGAATGAAGTTTTGATAGTTCAGAATAATTCAAGTTTTACCACATATAATTCGGAATCCCATTTTTATGCATTGTTCGGAATGAGTAAACCCTCTTATTCCGAATAATACCCAAAAAAATTTCAAACAATTATAATTTTTACCCAAAAATCAATCCAAAAATTCCAACTTTTTCGTGTTTTTGACGAAAACAAATACCCAAAATCACTACCACAACTATGTAGATGATATTTAGGAAGACTAAACAACAAAAAACACAAAAAAATTAAAAAAATTGGATCGAATGAATTTAGATCAAAACTCACAAATCAATGATGAACAAACACAAGATCAAACCAATCATCCATGGCTCTTGATACCAGTTGTAGGTCCACGATTTCTTATGATTGTTAATGTGTTGTAATGATGTAAAGAGAGGGAGAGAGATGAAGATCTTGGAGAGAGAAAGTAGAGAGAGAAAGGAGAGGATTAGAGAGAAAGATGTATGATTGATGAAATGAGAATCAACAACCCCTCCTAACATGCTAGGAGGTGGTATATATATACCCCACCCTACATGTGGGCTTTACGGGTTATACTATTACATATTAGATCACGAGCCCATACTACGTATATATCATTGGAGTGACCGATCCTTCCTAAATACGTAAAAACGTATATCCAACAGTATGTGGAACATGAAGTCCCGAGGAGGCGAACATCACAAGTGATGAATGCACAAGGTCAAGGCAAGGAAACATGCTCAAGACTAAAGTCAAACATCGCATCAGAATATTCACAAGAACAAGATCGAAGACTCAAGCATAGAATGCTAGGTTTAAGATTTTGTAAAATGGTGTGACCTGCCTTAGGGGGAGATTGTTGGAAATACGTTTTTACAAAGGAAGTCTCGGTCACATCATTCTTAGCATAGATCACGAGCTATAGACTATTTAGGACATTGTAACTTGGAGTGACCTCCCTTAGGGGGAGATTGTTGGAAATACATTTTTACGTATTTAGAAAGGATCGGTCACTCCAACAATATATACGTAGTATGGGCTTGTGATCTAGTTATGTAAACATATAACCCATAAAGCCCACATGTAGGGTGGGCTACATATATCCCCCCTCCTAGCATGTTAGGAGGGGTTGTTGGTTCCCATTTCACAAATCTAATCTTTCTTTCTCTAATCATCTCCTTTCTCTCTCTAAGTTTCTCTCTCTAGTTCTTCATCTCCCTCCCTCTCTTTAGATCATTACAACATATTAACAATCCTAAGAAATCGTAGACCTACATGGGCAATGGCGCACAAGCAGCGGTTGAATCTATAAGAACATTTAATTTAGTTTTACCCTGTCACTATGCACCTATAATTGTTAGGGGTGGTATTTCCTTTTCTTGTTTGTTGAATAATGGATTCGTACACACTATTGATTATAATGGAATTTCTGTTTGGAAAGTTGGTATTTTCTATTTTAATGCAATTTATGTGAATAGTGTGCTTGAAATAGACATGCATGATAATGAATCCAAGTATAATAATAATTTTGTTTTTAGCATGAATAAGAAGAGAAAGTTTGACAAGAACTCTTCTAATCTTTGGCATTGTAGACTTGCCCATATTGGGAAGACTCGTTTACAAAAGCTTCAACGTGAAGGTCTTTTGGAAAATATCAGTGATGAATCATTTGATAAATGTAAGTCTTGTATCTCTAGAAAGATGACCAAGAAACCTTTTAATGGTAATATTGAAAGGGATACAGATCTATTTGGTTTAATACACACTGATGTGTGTGGACCACTTAGACACGTGTCAAGGAAAGGTGCTAGCTACTTCTTAACATTTACGGATGATTATAGCCGTTATTGTTATGTTTATTTACTCAAGCATAAACATGAGGTATTTGAAACATTCAAAGTTTTTAAAGTAGAAGTAGAATTGCAACTAGAAAACAAGATTAAAGCTCTTTGATAGTTGTAGTTTTACGTCTTTTAGGAAAAAGAGCGTAATTAGGGTAAGTACGACGGTTTAGGAAAACCGTGCACAAATGACCCTTTGTGTGGGATCGTTCTCAAGGAGGCTTGGTGTGTGTGTTAAGAAATGATTAACTTTGAGATTAGTATTATGAAGAAAGAAAAGAGAAATTATGACGGTTACGAATAGAATTAAACTACGACGAAAGACGTGAATATAAAACCGTAAAACGTGACGAAATTTAAAAATTATCCTAAAAATTTCTAGAAAATTGCAATAAATCGTAATAAATGCAATTAGAGTTTACAAAAAATCAAAAATCACTCAAACCTTTTATTTAATTAAATAATAATTTTTTAATGCAAATTAAAGCAAAAAAATCAATTTAATTAACAAAAAGACCAAAATGAGATTTTTCAATTTGTAAACCTCTAAAATAACTTAATTAAACTAAAGACTATTTTTGGAAAATTTAGAATTAATTAAAACTATTTAAAAATGATTTAAAACTATTAAAATATTAAAATAATCCTAAAAATTAATTAAATGACAAGAAAATTAGTTGAAAAGTTTTAAAAATCCTAACTTAATGTACTTGACCTGAGCAAAATGAAAAAGTTGCAAAAATATTAAAAACAATTTTTAATAATAAAATAATAATAAAATATTAATAAAAATTCAAAATTTATAAAAAATTCTAAAAACTTGCAAACTAGTTTAATTTAACTTAAATAAAAAGAAAATGAAAGTGAAATGACCAAATTACCCCTATTGGCCCTCCAAATGGGCCAAAAGTCCAAAAAGAATGCTTAATGGGCTGTTTAAGGCCCAATAAGAAAAATGTTGTCCAAATAAGTACAAAACTTCCAGTCTAGCTTAAAATTTGATTTTAAACACAAAACTCTAAAGGCCCAAAAGCTGAATCAGTGCTTATCACAGCTTAATAAGCAACAGCTTATTCTTAATGGGCTTTTTGGCCCATTAAGCCATAAGTTAATGCCATAAGCTGAAATTTGACACACATCCTTCTAATGAGATTATAAAGCTGTTTGTAAAAAGAAATTTTGAATAAACCCAAGAAATAAGCCTGAATAAGCAAAAGCTCTCTACACAAAACGACAAAATAGTCGTTTTCGAGTTCTAGGTTGATTCAAGAGCTGATTCTTTTTTGCAAAATGTTTTAAATCACTTAACTAAGCTTAATAATCAAAAAGATTTCAAATAAGCACACTGAATAAGCTGGAATAAGCAATAAGATGTTTTGAAAAAGAAAAGTCAACACGTTTTCTAGTCAAACCTAAAAGTCAAAAGCTCAAATGCTCCAGAATAGTCAAATGGGTCAAACAAGGAAGATTTTTTACCAAAACAAAGTTTTTGCATAATAAAATAAGCTATTATAGCTTATTGATAAGCTGATGACCAAATAACACTAGCAGTAGCTAGGAGCAGTAGGAAAGGGTTCCTACTGTTTGACTTTCTTGACCTGTTGTTTTAAGTGGACTTTTGTTGGAATTAATGGACAAACAAAGCACCCTTACAACCAGTGGGTTGTAAGGAGTCACAATCAACAAAGAAATCACAATAACACCCAGCCAATTAGTACAGTTAATTCAAAATGTGCTCAGATATGATCCAGATATGAAACAAGCAGGGCTGGTGATATTAAGCTAACTTTAAGCTAGTATAAGCCCACAAGATTGCACCAAAAGCATAAAACAACTCAATACAACTTACTAACACACAAAGTAACTCATTTCATACACTGGTTTCAATATTAGAACTAGATCAAAGCCTATGTTAGTTACTGATGAACACAGATGAACACAAAGACCTTTGCTGATATACTTGACCACATATCCAAATTCAAAGCCACAAATCTACTTCACAGGTTACAAAAACTATGTTTAAGCACCTTTTAACCCTAAATAAGCATACACTCTAGGTGTTTCCTAATTTTCAAGTCAAAACAGGCAAGAACAAAGTAGATATAACACAATTTCAGATTTGATGTTTCAATGAACAAGACTTGCAAATATCAGCACTCATATACTTCTATGACAAATAAAAACACTTAACACCCATAAACACCTACTCAAACTAACATGCAAAGCTTAAATCAGTAGACCCAAACACCCTTTAAACTTTTGAAAATCAAATTTTACAAAGCCAAAACGTTTTCAGGTTAAACAAAGCTTAAACAAGTATCATAACATCAATACCATGAACTTAGAACACATTCGCATGCATCAAATAGCATCAAACACCAGCAGATACCAAAAACACTTAAAACCACCTTTTTAACACATTTTTGGGAAAGAAAGCTCAAACCTCATGAATGTACATCCACACTCACGGATTTATAGCTTATATGAAAACAATGAAAAATGAACAAGATTTGATCCAAGCTTGTTCCCCACTCCTTGAATCCTACCAAACCACAAGCTCACTACACCTTGATAAGTATCTTATCAAGGTGTTATGATCACTTATGATCCAAAAGTTCAAGTGTTTGAACTAAGACTTAGGAAAAGAATCAGATTTTTGGAAAATTTTGAAACACTTGCATAAAACTTAAACCAATCTTTGAAACTTCATAAATACAAACTCAAATAATTAAACAATAACAAGAAAGTAAATTGGGACTTGGAACTCATCACAAGATTCAAACTTTTTTTCATTCACTTGAAAACAAGATTTACAAAACTTTGACCTAGGAAAACCAAGAACAAGAGATAATGTTGTATGCTAAAGGCTTTATATAGAGCCATACAATGATTCTAGAAAGCTGAAATAACTAAAACCCTAGTGTATGAAGTTCTAGAATTGCCCTTGTATTTTTAATTTTCTTGACTGATCATGTGATGTTCTTGGCGTCTTGTGAAGATGGCAGTGGTTACAATTTGATCCAAGGGATACAAGTAAGCTTACAATTGAAGCTGAATTGTGGTTTGTTGATTACCTGCCAAGTTTTGTCATTTCCCCCAAAAGTGAAGCAGGGGAGTGATGGTTGTATATTCACACTCGTTTAGGAAAACGAGGCAAAAGCGGTAAGTATTAAGTGTTCGTTTAGGAAAACGAAAGCACTTATGACCCTTTGTGTGGGATTGTTCTCAAGGAGGCTTGGTGTGCGTGTTAATAGATTATTAATTTGTGATTATATTGATGAGAAAAGCGAAAGAAAGAGACGAATTACACTAAAAATTACCCTACGACGCTAAAAACGTGAAAACGTAAAATTCGACGAAAAATTAAACTCAACTAAAAATTATCAAAAAATTACCTAAAATCAAGGGAAATGTAACTAAGACAAAAATGCGAGCAAAAATTTCCAAAAATTTTTAAATAATTTTAAATTAATTTTTAAAGTCTAATTATAAACCAAAAATTAGATAAAATCAAAAAATAAGTCAATTTGAAAACTTTTTCTTTTGTAAACCTCTAAAACACTATTAAAAACTTAAAAACTATTTTTAAGAGTTTTTAAATCTAATTAATCTATTTTTTTTATTACTTTACGAATTTTAATCCTAAAAATAATGATAGAAAATTATTAAATAAGGGGGAAAATAAAAACTTAAAGCCAAAAAATACTAAACGATATAAGAAACAAAAGAAAAATCAAATAGGGCAATTTGGCTTAATGATTAAGTTGGTATGAGCTTATAAAGCTATGGCTTATATGGACTTAGCAAAACTCGAAAGCCCTTAAGGAATTAAACTGGTAAAGTGATACCAGTAAAAGTCCCAAGGGCAGTTGGTTATCACGTGGTGCTGTTGAGCGAGTGGTCACGGGTTCGAGGCTGGAGAAACCCAAAATTTTTTACACTTGTTTTTTTTCTACCTCTTGTGTTAGCAGTATTTCCACTTACCCAAACTCAAACACAATACGAACTAAAGCTTTGTATAGCACGATTCTTATGCTCAAACACTCAGATTTCGCTGCTCGCTCTTTTTTTTCTTTTTACTTCTTGTTGACTGATGAATTATGGAACAATTGGGCACCCTCACTTGCATTTTGCAAGTAAGGAGTCAAACTGGTCACGAACACAACCAAATAAACACACGGAACAAGAGAACACGAATTAGAGTACACAATAAGAATCAGCCAGTAGATAGATGAATCTAACAATCCTACCCAATCAGAAACTACAGGCACAAGTGAATACTGAAGCCTACGCTAAGTACTAGGAACAAGAGTATATCTAACCAGTTTCTTAAGAAGAAAATATTACCCACGAATCAAGTAAACTAGGGGGCTGTGAAACGCAGTTAACTCAAATTTAAAACGAACCAACCCGAAAATGCCAACACACTTTCGTTAGCGGCTAATCAGACCTCAATTAAATCCCACAGTTGCTGCATTACCTTAGATTCTATTTCTGCTATTTGGTATACACAGGGGTGGGGCGCCACAATCAATTAACCAACAATGTTTTATTTGCACACTCAATCCATGGAAACACTTGTGATTAATTCATACAAGCAATCTATTAGCACAGGAAACCAAATCAAACAGTTACACCCTATATCCTAAGCAGGTTTAGGCAGCAGGCACACAAAACTGTCTTAATACGCAGGCATGATACTTTCTTGGTTTCTTTTACAGGTGGTATGATATATGTTGGATATACAGGTTAAACAAACACCCACACACCAAGTGAACTCACCACAAATCGCGGCACAGAACCGAAAAACAAGCAGGTATCAAATATTTTAGGCCTACGTAGCTCGGTTTATAGTCAAAACCACTCAATTAACTATCGGATTATAATAGCAATTGAACTAATCACACTGGTACTAACACAAATACCACACGTAGCTTTTAAACTATAAAGTGCTTAAGTACTCTAATTGCAGTTTCAAGTATCCTAAAACTTCAAACAACGGATCTATATATGGATGATACTAGACTTTTCTTAAAAATAGACAAGAACACGAATCGCACACTCAATTCAAAGCTGAACAATCAGTCAAGAATCTACCCCTAATCAAAAGCAGAAACTTAAATAAGGCGCTTAAACTCGAAACTCAATCAAATAATGCAACTCAGAAAACTAAATTAAAGCACACGATCACACATTATAGCTTACACACTCACATAGCATGGAAAAGTTCTGGCAAGAAAAATAAAAAGGAAAGAAAAGGAAACGAACCTTCCCCCACTCACTTCCAAGCAAGGGATCGGCTATGCTCCCCTGAACTCGACCAACTACTAGGTTCGAGTCAGGGGTGTCTTGGACAGGAAGAAAGGCGAGGATGCTTGTTGGTGGTTCAACAACTGAACCAAGCAACACGGCTAATCAAGGTATTACTGGTAAGATGAAACAAACGTGAACAGTAAAAGCAAAAATAACCCTCAAAGTGATTTTCTGAACACTTTTTAATAAAAAGGGAATGACCAAGACTTGAGCGTTTCCGCCCCACGGCTTTGTTACCCGTGTTATTGCACCCACTGATACTTGATATAAGACGATATCAGGTATCCTTGGTCGTGTAATAACCCGAATAAAAAACCAATGCGGCTTTACTAAACCTCAATCTTAACTGTGAAGAACCTATGAAAACTTTTTTTGAAACTTCAAAACTTATGGAATAAACGAAATTTAACCAAGCTTAACTTGACAAGCGTTTGATATTGTCAGAATCAAACGCCCTAAGTCAGTTTTTACTTGGGGTCTCAAGAACTCAAATGAAAACTTTAAGAATTGCTCTTTCTCTCAAACATGAATTAACAGGTAACTAGCTAACGGAAATATCAAACAACAAATATAACTTTGGGATTTGTCTTTCATCATCAACTCAACACCATTTCATTAATTCATAAAACTGGTTTTACAGGGTTGTGAAAAAAGGAAAAACAAGAACAAGAAGTACAGCTAATGCCTACCACCCTTTATATAGGTGATAGGTGTGAAAACACCCATCCTTTTACCCCTTAATTCTGGCTAAAACAAGACCAAAACACGTATTTAATATCATTTGTTTGGAATTATGCGTGGTTTTTGTGTTTATTGTGTTTTCAGAGTCAACCGGATGAATAATGAAGAAAACATGGGATTGCACGGGTTTTATCGAGGAAAAAGACTCAAGACGAAGTCTATTGTCCAAGAGATGCAAAAGATTTGAAGTCATTGTGCCTATTTGAAGATTTATCAAAGAATAGAGCCAAAGATGAAGATTCATATATGTCGAAGAACTCGAGTCTATTAAACAAAAGATTATAAGACGAGTTGGAATTATTCACCGACACTTCTCAAATCCAAGTCGGAAACGTTTATTTAAAGAAGCGTGAAGACTAAAGAAGAAAGAAGAAAAAGAAGCCCAAACAAAGGCCCAATCACAAGCCCACCACCACAAGACTTGCCTATAAATAGGACTTTACTTCACAAATTTCACACACTTAGTTCTTTTAGGTAGTTTTTAGTATTCATTCTCTCTAGTTTTAGAGAGAGAAAGTTCTAAACTTTCTCTCACTAGATTTCATCTTTTTCCATTTCAAGATCAAAACTTTGTATTATTTTTCATTAATCAAGTTTAGTTTTAAGCTTTTACTCTTTAATCTCATCCTTCGTTTCTTTGATTTTGATTGATTTTGGTACAAATCTCGTATGATCCGTGTTGTTCATCAATGATTTTGTGCTTAAAAAGTTAATCTTTTTATGTTTCCTTAAGTTTCTACACAAATAAGCTTTGAGATCCTTGTGCTTATTGGCTTATTTGTTGATTTAGCTTATTTACTTTTTAAAGTTTTTATAAAAAGTTCATCTTTTTATCATTTGATTTATGTTTTTGCTTATTTGAAGTTAGAAAAGTTGTTCCTAGTGATTATTTGATCAGCTTATTGTTGGATTCGAGCTAGTTTTGGAGGAGCTTATTCAATAGCTTATTCCCTTGTCCTAGTTTCGGATCAGCATAGTTTTCGGAAAGGGCAAAGCCCTTTTCCGATCGGGTATTCCGACCAAGCAGCACCCCTATTCCGATCGCAGTGATCAGAAAAGGGTTTTAATATTCCGACTGGTGGCATTTTAATATTCCGATCTAAGTGTTTTACCATATTCCGATTGTAGCCTTTTGCCATCATTCCGATCTGCCCCTTTTTAGATATTCCGATTGCTTCATTTCCTAGTTATTCCGATTGGGTGTTTTTTGATTATTCCGATTACCACTTTTTATAACATTCCGATCTGGGCTCATTTTGTTCACATTCCGATCAATCAGATCGGAATACATTCCGATCTTTGCTTTTTTTTATATTATTCCGATTTGAGTTGTTTTGATATATTCCGATCTTACTTTCTTTTAGTACTTTTCAACTAAGTTCATATTTTTACAAAGTTTTCCAAGTGTTAATTTTTATTGAGTGTTCATTTATTTTTCCAATATAATCTTTAAGTTTTCTAGCATTTATTTTTAAACTTGCCTTTTTAGTTTAAACTTTTAAAGTCTTTAGTTTTACTCTTCGACGCTTAATTTCTTGTCATTAGTTTAAAATAGATAAACAAACCATCACCTTTTTATTAACCAAGAACAAATCATTCCACTTAGAGCCGAGATCAATTCGAGGAGATACCGACGATTCTAGAACCCATACAAAACGCATGTATAAAATGGCGCCGCTGCCGGCTCTTCTCGTTAAGATCAACAGTTTTTTGTGAGAACTTGGATTTTGGGATCCGTTCCCCGTGAACGTTACTTTTTCATAAAAACCTTCAAAAACCCTAAAAAATATATAAAATTTTCAAAAATACAAAAAAAAAAATAAAAAATAAAAAAAACATAAAAAACCAAAAATATTTTTGCTTTGTTTTTGCCTTGTTAGTTCTTTTGCAGGTGTATGCGCACTCGATCAACGTCTTATCAAGAGCCCGAGCCTCTCGATAACTTAGACATGGCCGGTGTACAAAACAACAACAATAACCCACCTCAAAACAATAATAATAACAATAACAACCCACGTTTCAACAACATGAATAATAACAACAACAATGAGCCTCTACCGGATAATCGCCCGATGATTGAACTGCTGCAAGCCCATGTAGATGGCAACACTGATCCAATTGTTATACCCGCGTTTGCAGCCAACAACTTTGAGCTCAAATCCGGCTTTATCCAGATGGTCTCTGCTCAACCATTCTTGGGACGTACCATTGATGATCCACATGACCACATCAAGAGATTCTTGCAACTCACGAATACGGTCAAATTCAATGGTGTTCCACAAGAGGTAATCCGTTTACAACTTTTTCCCTTTTCTTTAGAGGGACAAGCCCGGCATTGGCTTGCTAAGGAACCACCACAGAGTATTCTTACGTGGACGGATTTGGAGACCAAGTTTATCAATTACTTTTTCCCACCCTCTCGTACTACCGCTTTGCGGAATGAAATTATCAATTTTGAACAAAAGTACGATGATTCGTTTAGTGAATCTTGGGACCGTTTCAAAGATCTTTTGAGAAAATGCCCACAACATGGTTTTACCAAAGTGCACCAAATTAACACTTTTTATAATGGTTTAAGCATGAATGACCAAGATTCACTAAACAGTGCCTCGGGGGGTAATCTTTTGGCTAAGACTTCCAATGCTGCTTGGGATATCATTGAGAATAAGTCTCGTGCGCAAACCAAGAGTGTGCGGACCAATGTCGCTAGTACTAGTACTAGTGACAGCGATAAGCGAATTGACAAAATCACTGCGCTTCTTGAAACGCTTGCTAGCCAAACCGCCAGCAACACTAACAGCATCAACGCTAAAAACGCTAAAGACGCTCAAGTCAATGCTGTTAGCCAACCATGTGAGATATGCGGGGGTCCTCACTCTTACACCACTTGTACTGCCACCCAAGACCACCCTTCTGAAAATGTGAATGCAGCATACGGTACCTACCCTCAACCCGCTTATCAAGCTCGTCCTCAAGGTGACCGCAACCTGCTTAGCTACCGTTCGAACAACTATCTCTCACCACCTGGTTCTACTCCTAACAACCCAAACCAACAACAAAACCTCAACCGCCCTCCTCAACAACAACAACAATCTCGTGGACCATACATACCACCTCACAAACAACAACATCCACCTCAACGAAACAACCAAGTTTACCAGCAACCTGCTTATCAACCACCCACATACAATGCTCCTCCTAACCAACCCAACGCTTTACACCACGAAGTGGAAACCTACATGAGGACTAACGATGTGATCATGGAAAATCTTCAACAGGAAGTGCGCAACTTGAAAGCAGACCTGATGAAACAAGGGAACGATCTGAGAGCTGATATGAGAAACACTATGGATAGTCAAACGAATGACTTAAGGAACATGATGGCTAGTTTCTTCCACGGTAATCAACCCTCTTCTTCGGGTACTCTTCCGAGTAACACCGTTGCGAATCCAAGAGGGGAGATGAAAGCAATCACCACTCGCAGTGGCAAAGGTACCAAGGAACCCGAGCTTCCTATACCTCCACCGGTGGTTGTGACTAAGGAGAACGAGTCACCTGCTCCTATTCCTCATCCTTCTCCTTCCCCAATTTCCCCACCTCTTACTTCTACCCCTCCTCCACCCAAGGATGTGAGTGATCCTTCGATCCCAAAGCCTTCCTCTTCTTCCGATATACCTTATCCATCTAGATTGAGGAAAGAGAAGCTCAAAAGCAAGGATGATATTCAGGTTTCGAACTTTCTTAAAATGTTCAAACAATTGAATTTTAACATCTCCTTCGCTGAGGCTCTCGCTCACATGCCAAAGTATGTGAAAATGTTCAAAGATCTTCTTAGCGACAAGGAGAAGCTTCTTGACATTGCCAACACCCAACTTAATGAGAATTGCTCTGCAGTGCTCTTAAGGAAATTGCCAACCAAGCTTGGTGATCCGGGTCGTTTCTTAATCCCTTTCAATTTCCCGAGAGTAGAGAATTGCATGGCCCTAGCCGATCTAGGTGCCAGTATTAATCTAATGCCTCTAAGCGTTTGGAAGCAATTATCTCTCCCTGAGCTAGTCCCCACCAAAATGACTTTGGAATTAGCTAACCGTACGGTTGCTTATCTAGTGGGGATAGCTGAAGACGTCTTTGTAGGAGTCGACAAATTCACTTTTCCTGCCGATTTCGTCGTCGTCGACTACGAGATGGACCCTCGTGTGCCATTAATTGTTGGTCGTCCATTCCTGAGGACTGGTCGCACTCTCATCGATGTTGAAGCCGGTGAGCTTATCATGAGAGTGGGTGATGATAAAATTGTCTTCAACATGGGAAAGTTGTCCAAACAACCTTATTCCAACGAGAGTGTTGATTGTATTGACGTTCTTGATGAGGCTTGTGAAGAACACTTCCAAAATGCTTGCAAAAGTATTCCTACTTCTCTTCCCAATGTTGAGAGCGTTTCCTCTATTGATTCATCACTGTCTCTATTTGGAGAAAGTGATTTGTTTTGGAACAATCTTGAAGCCACCATGGGAGATGTGAACTTAGCTAATGATGATTCTCCCACTGATGGGGATGAAGACATGCATTTCTTTGAAAACCTTCTCAACGAAGACAATCTTTCTCCACCATCTCCCACGGTTATTGCTATCGATGCTCCGACTTTGAAAACGCCTCCCATCGAAAATCCTCCGGATTTAGAACTTAAGGAGTTTCCGCCTCATCTCGAGTACGTGTTCCTTGAAGAAGAGAAGAAGTCACCCGTCATCATCGCTAAGGACTTGCAAGAAGAAGAGAAAGCTCGTCTCATCGCTGTGCTTAAGGCTCATAAGAAGGAAATTGCTTGGAAAATTTCCGATATCCGCGGAATTGATCCGAACTTTTGTACTCACAAGATTCTCATGGAAGAAGACTTCAAACCCGCAATCCAGAGTCAAAGAAGGGTTAATCCTAAAATTCATGACGTCATCAAACAAGAGGTTATCAAACTTCTAGATGCCGGCTTGATCTACCCTATTTTGGATTCGCCGTGGGTAAGTCCCGTCCATTGTGTGACCAAGAAGGGCGGAATAACCGTTGTTTCCAATGAACACAACGAGTTAATTCCCACTCGTCTCGTTACTGGGTGGAGAGTTTGTATTGATTATCGCAAGCTCAATGATGCCACGAGAAAAGACCACTTTCCTCTTCCCTTCATGGATCAAATGCTCGAGCGTCTTGCGGGTAATGATTATTACTGCTTCTTAGACGGTTTCTCCGGGTATTTTCAAATTCCCATCGATCCCAAGGACCAAGAAAAGACCACATTCACTTGTCCCTATGGAACATTTGCTTACAAACGCATGCCTTTTGGTTTATGTAATGCTCCTGGGACATTCTAAAGGTGTATGATGGCTATATTCCATGACATGGTGGAAGACACTATGGAAGTATTCATGGATGATTTCTCGGTCTTCGGGGATTCCTTCTCTTCTTGCCTTGCCAATTTTGGAACGTATGCTTAAGCGGTGCGAAGACACTCGCCTTGTTCTGAATTGGGAAAAATGCCATTTTATGGTAAAAGAAGGCATCGTGCTAGGACACAAGATATCCAAAGCCGGTCTTGAAGTAGACCGTGCTAAAGTCGATGTTATTGCTAAGTTGCCTCCACCTTCAACCGTGAAGGGTGTGAGAAGTTTCCTTGGTCATGCGGGCTTCTACCGTCGATTCATCAAAGATTTTTCTCAAATCGCTCGCCCGATGACCCACCTCTTGGAAAAAGATACTCCTTTTATCTTTTCCAACGAGTGTCTTGAAGCCTTCAACTCGCTTAAGGACAAGCTAACTAAGGCACCTGTCTTAGTTACCCCTAATTGGGAGCTGCCTTTCGAGTTGATGTGCGATGCTAGTGACTTTGCTATTGGTGCGGTTATGGGACAAAGAGTGAACAAACACTTCCAACCGATCCATTACGCTAGCAAGACAATGACTGGGGCTCAATTGCATTACACGACAACCGAAAAAGAGCATTTAGCTGTTGTCTATGCTTTTGAAAAGTTCCGCCCCTATCTTGTCCTTTCTACCACAATCGTTTACACCGATCATTCCGCGTTGAAGTACTTGTTGACTAAACAAGATTCTAAACCAAGACTTCTTCGCTGGGTTTTGCTTCTCCAAGAATTTAAAATCGAAATTCGCGATAAAAAAGGAGCTGAAAACCTAGCCCCGGACCATCTCAGTAGACTTGAGGATCCTTACCAGGGGGATCATCCGAACAAAGAAATCAATGATTCTTTTCCCCTGGAGACCTTAATGTCTATCAACTCGACTGTTGATGAAACCCCGTGGTTTGCAGACATTGCAAACTACTTGGCGGGTGGAATTCTCGTTGACGGGTTAACATCCCAGAAAAAGAAGAAGTTCTTTAACGACATTAAGACTTACTTTTGGGATGACCCGTATCTATTCAAACAATGTGATGATTTGATTATTCGCCGATGTGTTGATGGACTGGCAGCTTTAGAAATCCTTGACGCTTGCCACAAAGGACCCACCGGTGGTCACTTTGGTCCCAACTACACCGCCAAAAAAGTGTTTGACTCGGGATTTTATTGGCCCACCATCTATCGTGATGCTCACGAGATGGTTAAACGTTGTGATGCTTGCCAAAAACAAGGCAAGATCACTCATAAAGATGAGATGCCTCAAAATTTCATACAAGAATGTGAAATCTTTGATGTTTGGGGTATCGACTTTATGGGGCCATTCCCTTCCTCTAAAGGAAACAAATACATCCTTGTAGCCGTTGACTACGTTTCAAAGTGGGTTGAAGCCAAAGCTTTACCTACTAATGATGCAAGGGTGGTTTGTAACTTTTTGAAATCGCTGTTCGCTCGATTCGGCGTTCCTCGTGCTATTATCAGTGACCGCGGGACTCATTTTTGCAACGATCAATTTGCAAGAGTCATGGCTAAGTATGGTGTCAATCACCGTCTTTCCACCGCCTATCATCCCCAAACCAATGGGCAAGCCGAGATATCCAATCGTGTATTGAAGCGAATTTTGGAGCGTACTGTGGGAGAGCATCGTGCCGCGTGGGCCGATAAGTTAGATGATGCTCTGTGGGCTTTCCGTACTGCTTATAAGACCCTGATCGGTTGTACAGCTTATCGTCTTGTGTACGGGAAAGCATGCCACCTTCCCATCGAGCTAGAACATAAGGCGCACTGGGCCTTGAAGTGGGCTAACCTCGACATCAACAAAGCCGGTGATCATCGCAAGACTCAACTCAACAAGCTCAACGAACTGAGGAATGACGCTTATGAGAACTCGCTGATCTACAAAGAGAAGACGAAGATCCTTCATGACGCAAAAATCAAGAACCGAGAGTTCCACGTTGGTGATCAAGTCTTACTTTTTAACTCTCGGTTGAAGATCTTCTCTGGCAAGTTGAAGAGCCGCTGGTCTGGTCCATTCACCGTCGCCAAAGTCTTTCCATATGGGACCATTGAGCTTTCTCAGCCAAATGGGCCCAGTTTCAAAGTGAATGGCCAGCGTCTGAAGTTGTACTTTGGTGAGGACATCTCTCAGGAGATGATTCTATCCCTCACCACGTTCCTCATGAACTATTTTTGGGTCGAGTCAGGCTCGTGACTCGGTTATCAAAAACAAGCGCTCCTCGGGAGGCAACCCGAGTATCTATCCTTTTATGTTCTTACCTCCTAAGTGTAGGGGGACCTGTATAGGTGTTTGTTTTTGTGTGGTGATGTGATTACAGGGATGAATGCACTCTTGGAATCTCTGAAGAACCATGCTCCCGTGTTATCCGAAATCCGGTTCTATCTCTCAAACTATCGTGATTCAATTTTCTTTATACTCACATTTGAAATTGATCACATTAGTCGTCTCTTCCTTAACTTGAGTTAACCAACGTGCACAATGTTATAAGTGTAGGGGAGACTTTTCCCACATGCTTAAACATTGAGGACAATGTTTATCTTAAGTGTAGGGGGGACTTCTATCGAAGTTTTAAGTGGACTTTTCCATGAAAATGCCTTCATTTAACCGGAAAATCATCTTTTTCAACATTTTTCAAATTTTTAATTAACTTTGGCCATTTAGTCGTAATTTTTAAATTTTTATCGTTGCTTTCATAATATCCCGCAATAAAGTCAAAAATATTAATAAAGTGGTGTAGCTAGTTTAGAAGTCTTTGACATATTAGGCCCGTTGCGATTATTTTGACTCAACCCGAATAGACTTATCTAAGTTTATTCTAGCTAGTATCCTTAACCATGTAGACCTTAATTGGTTTATTAGGCCAAGCATCCACGAGTCTCATTACTTGAGATTTTAAATTGTGGAGAACGAGAAATGATAGAGTCAATTATAAGTCCGTATTCATGCACAAGCTCACTTGGTGTAATTATTTGCCTATTCTCCCATCACTTGCTAATAATTTATCTGCAATAAGTAAGGTCGTACAATTTGAAAGGTTACTTAGCTTCTAGCCCAAGATCGTTTAAAAGTTGCTCGGTAATGATAAGAGTTCATAGCCAAGGCATAACTTATGAAGCGGGGCGCGAAGATTGGCGAGTCCGAAAAGGCCCTAACAAGGCATGAGGATTCCATTTTATTGCTGAAGATCCAAAAGTGATGTGAAAAGCATTATTCCCAAAATCAATATGAAGGATCAAGACTCACGACGAAAAGCAATCAACTCCCATAAAGATCATGGAGAAGTCTATCCGAAAAGACCCTAACAAGGTATGAGGATAAATAGATCCAAGTCCGAAAAGGAGGCGGATCGTTGTATCTCGAAATCCCAATTAGAGATTGAAGAAATAATCATGAAGTCGTGGTCAACAAAGTTGGAGTACCCCTCAAAAGTCTCCAAGTGAAGAAACTCTATTACGATGAGAAGACCATTATCTCAAGAACGTCTCTCAAGATATGAAGTATGAAGTACATGCCAAATATCGGCCCGAGAAAGGTCTCAAATCGCGAACCAAGTTATGCCAAGATATGAACTTTTTGATATCCCGAGAAGCAGTTTTAAGAGATTTTGTCCTTTAGCTAACTATTGATCAAATCGTCCTACTTTGCTTTCAGCCTAAATAAACTATCGAAATAAGTCCAAAAATGCATCTTCATGATCATTCTAAGACAAGAATAAAATATAAGAGATACACCTAGGAATAAGGGAGTTTAAGCATTTAATTAAGCCATGTATGTAAGTGTTTGAATTGCTAACTTATAATAACAATGATCTCGTTTTTAAGCTTAGTTTGGGGAACGTGAAACTTGAGGGTGATAAATCTTCGCAGCACCGAAGCCCTAATGTAAGTCCTCGATCTCTTTACAAGTTATTTCCACGTAAGCTATTTTCTATCCTCTTGTTTACATTAAAGTCTTAATTTCACTTAGTACTTTATTTTTTGTTTAAGTAGAATGTTAATAAGGCCAAGGTTGATTGATTATGAGAAGAGTGTAAAATTGCTTTGTCACTAAGCATTGCATGAGGGCATGGCAATGGTTAAGTGTAGGGGATTTGATAGGTGTGAAAACATCCATCCTTTTACCACTTAATTCTGGCTAAAACAAGACCAAAACACGTATTTAATATCATTTGTTTGGAATTATGCGTGGTTTTTGTGTTTATTGTGTTTTCAGAGTCAACCGGATGAATATTGAAGAAAACATGGGATTGCACGGGTTTTATCGAGGAGAAAGACTCAAGACGAAGTCTATTGTCCAAGAGATGCAAAAGATTTGAAGTCATTGTGCCTATTTGAAGATTTATCGAAGAATAGAGCCAAAGATGAAGATTCATATATGTCGAAGAACTCGAGTCTATTAAACAAAAGATTATAAGACGAGTTGGAATTATTCACCGACACTTCTCAAATCCAAGTCGGAAACGTTTATTTAAAGAAGCGTGAAGACTAAAGAAGAAAGAAGAAAAAGAAGCCCAAACAAAAGCCCAATCACAAGCCCACCACCACAAGACTTGCCTATAAATAGGACTTTACTTCACAAATTTCACACACTTAGTTCTTTTAGGTAGTTTTTAGTTTTCATTCTCTCTAGTTTTAGAGAGAGAAAGTTCTAAACTTTCTCTCACTAGATTTCATCTTTTTCCATTTCAAGATCAAAACTTTGTATTATTTTTCATTAATCAAGTTTAGTTTTAAGCTTTTACTCTTTAATCTCATCCTTCGTTTCTTTGATTTTGATTGATTTTGGTACAAATCTCGTATGATCCGTGTTGTTCATCAATGATTTTGTGCTTAAAAAGTTAATATTTTTATGTTTCCTTAAGTTTCTACACAAATAAGCTTTGAGATCCTTGTGCTTATTGGCTTATTTGTTGATTTAGCTTATTTACTTTTTAAAGTTTTTATAAAAAGTTCATCTTTTTATCATTTGATTTATGTTTTTGCTTATTTGAAGTTAGAAAAGTTGTTCCTAGTGATTATTTGATCAGCTTATTGTTGGATTCGAGCTAGTTTTGGAGGAGCTTATTCAATAGCTTATTCCCTTGTCCTAGTTTTGGATTAGCATAGTTTTCGGAGAGGGCAAAGCCCTTTTCTGATCGGGTATTCCGACCAAGCAGCACCCCTATTCAGATCGCAGTGATCAGAAAAGGGTTTTAATATTCCGACTGGTGGCATTTTAATATTCCGATCTAAGTGTTTTACCATATTCCGATTGTAGCCTTTTGCCATCATTCCGATCTGCCCCTTTTTAGATATTCCGATTGCTTCATTTCCTAGTTATTCCGATTGGGTGTTTTTTGATTATTCCGATTACCACTTTTTATAACATTCCGATCTGGGCTCATTTTGTTCACATTCCGATCAATCAGATCGGAATACATTCCGATCTTTGCTTTTTTTTAGATTATTCCGATTTGAGTTGTTTTGATATATTCCGATCTTACTTTCTTTTAGTACTTTTCAACTAAGTTCATATTTTTACAAAGTTTTCCAAGTGTTAATTTTTATTGAGTGTTCATTTATTTTTCCAATATAATCTTTAAGTTTTCTAGCATTTATTTTTAAACTTGCCTTTTTAGTTTAAACTTTTAAAGTCTTTAATTTTACTCTTCGACGCTTAATTTCTTGTCATTAGTTTAAAATAGATAAACAAACCATCACCTTTTTATTAACCAAGAACAAATCATTCCACTTAGAGCCGAGATCAATTCGAGGAGATACCGAGAACACAATCCGAACCCGTTGCAAAATTCATTACATTAATAGGGGTTACAAAATATTCTAGAAAAATAAAAATATATCTAACCCTAATCTTGAATGTCCAGACATACCCTTTGAAGAATCTCGCATATGCTTGTAAAGATGCCAAGTTTGAATCCTTGGTGAGGCTCCCATGTGATGTTCCAGAAGTGTAGAAACGATCTTGGCCCTTTTCATGATATTTTTATGTATTTAAAGCCCGTTTTGGACGATGAGACTATGTATAAAAGCAGTCTCATCACTCCCCCATACTAAACCATTGTCGTGCCCTCACGCAATGCTAGAATAAAGTATCGTAGCATCTCCAAAATTCATTTTTATTCACTTTTATTGAACGATAAACTAGCTACACTACTACTATTACTACTACTACTTGCGTTTTAGACATAATGTATGATTTTCATCGCAAAATGGGACGTTTAGGTTCATAGAACAAGAACACGTTAATGCTTTGTTAGAAATAATTTCATCGTCCTCGATTTTCACCCTAATTCCATGCTAAGCGTGTAACGAGATCATTGTCATTATAAGTTAGTAATGCTAACACTACTCATATGCCCTAATCACGTACTTATCCTCCCATAATCCTAAGTTGTATCTCTTATATTTTATTATGTCTTGAATGTTTCACGAGGATACATTTTTTGACTTATGCGTTAATAGAGATGTAGGTCTAAAAATAGAGTCCTAACGGTGTAACCAAGACCATCAAATTAATAACCCCTCCTAATAGACAACGATGTCAAATAATTAAGTCAACAAGAAGGATCGATAAACACGGTTTTATAACGGTTTTGAACATGAGACTTATTACCAAGAATTTTATACGCCCCCTAACGGAAGGGCCTTATTATCTTTGGTTTACCTCCATCTTTTATTCAACTTCGCCATGAAGCTTTTATTATGACTTCGGTCTTGCCTTGCCTTTTATTATCCGCCTCATTGGTGGTTTGATTAGCCAAAGACGTATATCCTCACGCTAAGGCGAATTTTGGATCTTTAAAGCTTCAAAGATTAAGGCTTGATTCACTTTCAGTTTTGCATAGATTTTTCGGCCTTGTGAGCTTCAAATTGTTTGCTTGATTTAGGTGAGCACTTGAAATCTTATTATTAGGTGAAGCTTTCGATTATTCGGGTGCCAATACTTCAAAACCGTGACGCTGGCGATACCTTGATGTCTTCCCAATTTAATTACATGGAAGCTACTAGAAAAGACTAGAAACCCAACAATCAAGACTAAACCGCTAAGTCAATATTTATTAAGCGAAAAATATTTACAAGCGAAGGAAGAATAAGCAAATAACAAGAACACATGAGTTTTTGAAAGAAGAGCAACTTCTACGTTTAGCATAGTAACTTATAATTAACTCTATCATTTCTCGTCCTCATTTAAGAGACTTAGCCTAATGTGAAGTTAAGGAATCGAAGCTAAGTGCTCAACACGCACGGTCGAGTCAAAAATTACTCTTATTCTCGCCATCATAAAACCTACATTCGCGTCTTCAAACACTTATAAAATATGAGAAAAAATTTAAAATTTGGCCATTTTTAGCCTTATTTTGCAACAAAACGATAAACAAATAGATAAACTTTGGAAAGCATGAAGGTTTGGCAAGGCAAGTATCTATTCACCCCCCCCCCCCCCCCATACTAAAGTTAAACATTGTCATCAATGTTTCGATTCTAGGGGTGCAAACACCACCATACTAGAGACGTAGTCGAATACCTAATCTAGCATGGAAAGGGTGCAACCGTTAAATTTGAATCCGTTTATGAAGTGTGTTATAAACCTAAGGTTAGAACATCAAAGGATATATCATGGATATTGAGAAAGTCTTCAAAGCAAACGATCGAGTGCTCCCATAAAACGAACACGAGAGGCTCCAATCGTGAAGATCATGATCATCTAAAATCCACAATTCACAAAAAACCACGGAACAAAGGTTGGAAGGGCACAAATCCCCACACGTTACTACATTAGAAAGCGATAATATGTACATAGGATAAGCATGGGACTCCCCCACGAGGCACCTCGTTTTTTATTACCGATTCATGAGCTCGACTCGATCCCCTCAACACTAATTATCATTGGGGAAAGTGATTTGGTCGAGGTAGTTCAAGGATGGAACATCCCCGCCAAAGTAGTGCTTCAACCTATGCCCATTCACCTTGAAATTGGGGCCATCATTTGAGCAATCTCGATGGTCCCATAAGGAAAAACTTGAGTCACGGTGAATGGACCGGACCAACGGGATTTCAACTTACCGGAAAAGATTTTCAAACGAGAATTAAAAAGCAAAACTTGATCCCCAATGTTAAAAACCCGGTTTTTAATTTTAGAATCATGCAACTTTTTAGTCTTTTCTTTATAAATCAATGAATATTCATAAGCAATATCCCTTAATTCATCCAATTCATTTAATTGCATTTTCCGGTGTTTTCCCGCGGTCTCCATGTCATCATTACAATGCTTTAGGGCCCAATAAGCCTTGTGTTCCAATTCAATTGGCAAGTGACAATTTTTCCCATACAAAAGCTTATAAGGAGTGCACCCAATGGGCGTCTTATGAGCGGTCCTAAAAGCCCATAAAGCATCGTCCAACTTATCCGACCAAGATTGTCGGTTTTCCCCTACGAATCTCTCCAAGATCCTCTTCAAAGCTCGGTCTGAAACCTCGACTTGCCCACTCGTTTGTGGGTGATAAGCCCTAGAAAGCCGATGTGTAACCCCATATTTCCTTAGGACCCTTTCGAATTAGTCGTTACAAAAATGGGTTCCACGATCGCTTATGATCGCACGAGGGGTTCCAAACCGAGAAAACAAGCTTTTAAAGAACTTGACTACCACACGAGCATCATTGGTGGGCAAAGCCTTAGCTTCCACCCACTTAGATAGGTAGTCAACCGCAACAAGGATGTACTTATTACCATGAGATGATGGGAACGGCCCCATAAATTCGATGCCCCAAACGTCAAAGATCTCACACACTTGGATGATATTTTGTGGCATTTCATCTTTTTGTGAGGCTTTTCCTTGTCGTTGGCATGAGTCACATGACTTCACAAGCTCATGTGCATCTCAGTAAATAGTAGGCCAAAAGAAGCCGGCATCAAATACCTTCTTAGCCGTGAGATTAGCACCATGGTGACCACCCGTGGGTCCCTCGTGACAAGCTCTAAGGATGTTAGAAGCTTCGGTGCCAAATATACAACGTCGGATGATTTGATCCGCACAAGTTTGAAACAAGTAAGGGTCGTTCCAAAAATAGAACTTGACGTCACGAAAGAATTTTTGTTTTTTTTGAGTCGTCATACCCTTGATGATGAAGTTGCCCGCATGTTAATTTGAGATGTCCGCAAACCATGGGGTGGAAGAATCAAGCTTAGAATTCACTACACCAAGTGTCTCGAGCGGAAATGTTTCGGTGATTTCCTTGGGCTCGTAAACACTTTGGTGAGGATCTTCCAAACGAGAAAGATGATCGGCCGCTAGATTCTCGGCTCCTTTTTTGTCAACGATTTTGTGATCAAATTCTTGAAAGAGGAGAACCAACGAAGTAATCTTGGCTTAGCATCTTGTTTAGCCATGAGATACTTGATAGCTGAATGATCCGTATACGTTATGCATTTCGTCAAGACAAGATAAGGTCGGAATTTCTCAAATGCATACACCACGACAAGGAATTCCTTTTCTGTTGTAGTGTATTTTAGTTGAGCCTCGGTCATCGTCTTGCTAGCATAGTGAATAGGCAAGAAGTGCTTTTCGTGTCGTTGCCCCAATACGGCCCCAATAGCGTAGTCACTAGCATCACACATGAGCTCAAAGGGGAGGTTCCAATTGGGAGCAACAAGAATGGGAGCTTCGGTAAGTTTCCTCTTAAGGATTTCAAAGGCTCGTACACAATCTTCGTCAAAGACAAAACGTGCCTCTTTTTCAAGAAGATGTGTAATAGGTCGAGAGATCTTTGAAAAATCCTTGATGAATCAACGATAAAAGCCCGTGTGGACTAGGAAACTCCTAACTCCCTTAACGGTTTTGGGATGACGTAATTTGGCGATGACGTCTACCTTAGCTTGATCTACCTTAATCCCCGCTTTCGAAACCTTGTGTCCTAATACGATTCCACTCTTAACCATAAAATGACATTTTTCCTAATTAAGCGCAAGGTTGGTTTCCTCACAATGTTTCAACATTCTCTCAAGATTCGACAAACACGAAGTGAACGAATTACCAAACACGGAAAAGTTATCCATGAAGACTTCCATCGTATTCTCGATCATATCATGAAAAATAGCCATCATGCACCTTTGAAAGGTTCCCGGTGCATTACAAAGTCCGAATGGCATTCTACGATAGGCAAACGTTCCATATGGACACGTAAACGTAGTTTTTTCTTGATCACGAGGATCGATGGGGATTTGGAAGTAACCTGAAAAACCATCTAAAAAGCAATAGAAATCATTTCCTGCAAGACGCTCCAACATTTGGTCTATGAAGGGCAAGGGAAAATGGTGTTTACGAGTGGCTTCATTCAACTTACGATAGTCAATGCACACTCTCCATCTGGTCACGAGTCTAGTTGGAATTAACTCGTTGGCATCGTTTGGCACAACGGTCATTCCTCCCTTATTAAAGACACAATGGATAGGACTCACCCAAGGGCTATCGGAAATAGGGTAAATCATTCCCGCGTCAAGGAGTTTTAGGACTTCCTTTTTGATGACGTCGTGAATTTTGGGGTTCACCCTCCTTTGACATTGGATTGCGGGCTTGTACCCTCCTCTATTAAGATTTTGTGGGTTCAAAATTTGGGATCAATCCCCTTAATGTCGGATAACTTCCACGCAATTGCCCCTTTGTGATCCTTTAGAACATCGACAAGTGCGGTTTTTTCATCATCTGAAAGTTCCTTCGCAATAATAACCGGCAACTTGTCGCCCTCCTCCAAAAAGACATATTCGAGATGAGGAGGTAAATCTTTCAACTCGAGGATAGGTAGTTCCTCAATTGAAGATTTGGGCTCGATACTCATAACCTCCTCGGGTGGAGGAAATGGGAAATCGTTGAGAAACTCCTTGATAATCGAGAAGTCGTCATCATTGTCGAGGTCTTCGTTACAAGTACGTGGAACATCGAATTCTTCCAAAGTAAAACCACCACCTTCAAATGGAGTGAAGGTTGGTGTCGAATTATCAAGAATGGGATCAAGCAGTGGGATTGCCACTATTTTCAACATCACCAAAACCTAGAACTTCTTGTGAAAATTCCTCGCAAACAACGTCGATCATATCAACAAGGTTTATGGTAGCAACGGAATAAACATGAGAATTTTGAGAATTTTGAGTTGCGTTTATAACAAGTTCCTCGTCGTTGAAACGTAAGGTGATCTTTCTAGCATGCACATCAATCAAAGCCATAGACGTATCTAAAAACAAACGACCTAAAATGAGAGGAACTTGACGATCTGTGGGAATATCGACAACGATAAAGTCTACCGGATAATAGAACTTTCCCACTTTCACAAAAACGTCTTCCGCCAATCCACATGCGGGAATCGTGGAATGGTCGGCCAACTCGATAGACATTAGTGAAGGAGTAAGACTAGGAAGATTGAGCGACTTGAAGATTGAAAGTGGCATCAAGTTAATGCTAGCACCAAGATCGGCCAAGGCATAGCATTCTTCCATATCTTGGATTGCACAAGGGATCAAGAATTTACCGGGATCACCGAATTTTTGAGGTATGCGATTAAGATAAACCGATGAACAACTACACAATTGATGCAATTTCTCCTTGTTGTTCAACATACTCTTAAAGTTAGCGGCAAATCGAGGCATCATGACCAAAGCATCGGCGAAACTCACATTAAAGTGCAAATCACGAAACATTTTCATAAAAAGCTCAAATTGATAATTGTCGCGCTCTTGTCGTTTCTCCTTCCTAAGTCTCGATGGATAGGGCAAAGGTGTGGGTTGAGGCATAGGCATAGCCTTTGGAATATCGGGTTCCAATGTTGGTAATGTGTCAACCGTAGGTGTGGCATGAGCGGTACTTCGTGGGCTTGAGATATGCTCCTTTTCAACCACAACCTCGGGTTCTTCCTCAATTTCCTCCACCGTTAGAGTAATTGGTTGAGGAGTCGGTTCCTTAAGTGTCTTACCACTTCGTGTGGTAATCACTTTCATCTCTCCCTTCGGGTTTGATATGGTGTTGCTAGGTAGACTACCCGAAGTAGAGGCTTTGTTCCCCATGACCGCCTCCAAAATAGCATTTAGCTTAACATCTTGACTAGAGGCTTTTTGGTCTATCCTTTGTTCAAGCCTAGAATGACTTTGCTCAATTTTATTGTTTTGACCTCTAATTTGATTAGCAAAATCATTTTTCAACTCATTTTTCATGTTGGTATTTTCCTTAGCTAAATTAGCCAACTCCTATGTGTTTTTAGCCGCTTCCCTAGCTTGACTAGCCAATTGCTCTTGAATGTTTTCCAAAATCTTATCATTTGCCGTAGCGTAATTCAAAAAGTCAATTGGAAGCTCTTTAGTGTAAACATTTTGAAGACCTTGACTTGTGTTTTGAAAATTACGGTTTTGGTTTTGGTTTTGCAATTGGCTACTACTCCCTTGATTCCCATAGTTGTTATTACCCTTGTAATTGTTTCTTTGATTGTTTTGGTAACCAACTTGATTGTTTCGATAATTATTAGCATTTTGATTTGGTGAAAAACCCGGTGGAGTCAATTGATTAGTGCGGGTAACTTGACCGTGTTGGTTATAAGTTCCTGCGGCCGCGTAGGCACTCGAAGTGTTACCACCGTTGGTAATGCACTCGGAGTAATCGTGAGCTCCACCACAATACATACAAGAAACCTCAACCGCTTTAGCCGTAGCGGTAGTGGGTTCTTCACCAACTTTAAACTCAATTAACAATCCTTTAAGCTTATCAAAAATCTTGTTTTCCAAATTAGCCTCGATTTGGCAAGAATTAATGGTATGTGAATGAAGGCGAAGGTGAAGACGAAGTCTTATGAACACTCGATGTGCTACGAGGACTATAAACCTTAGACCTATTCTCAATGATTAACAATGCTTCCTCGACCGTCTTACACAAAAAATTACCGCCCGCGGCGGCATTAAGATAATCACGCTCATGATCGTTCAATCCATTGTAAAACGTGTCAATTTGATGCAAGTCGGAAAAACCATGATGAGGACATTCGTGCAACATTTCCTTAAACCTATTCCAAGCCGTTGAAAAACTCTCATTATACTCTTGTGAAAACTTTGAAATCTCGTTTTTCAAATGCGTAGTCTTAGAGGGCGGAAAAAATTGGTTCATGAACTTTGAAACGAGATCCTTCAACGTCAATATAGAATTGTGGCTCTTTCTCTAACCAAATTTTTGCGGGCCCCGCTAAGGAATACGGAAAAGGCATCATCTTAATCGAGTCGTTAGAGACGTCCTTAAACTTGCAAGTGGCGGTAAGACGATTGAATTGGCGAATGTGGTTATGAGGGTTGTCCTTTTCGTCACCACGAAACTTGTTGTTTTGAATCATGGACAAAAAACCCGTCTTAACCTAAAAGTTCTCCGCAAGGATAGCGGGAATTACAATCGCTTCTCCATAACCCTCGGTGGGTGCTTGAAGCAACTCCATCATAGTACGATTAGCCATGGGTGCTTCTTGTTCTACGATGGGTTCGACAATGGGAGATTCTTCACTAGAAGATGTTTGGTTTCCTTCCTTTTGACGACGTTTACGTGCACGTCTTGATTTGGAGCGAGTTTGCATAAACGTCACGTACAACGAGGGGATGAGCAAAGAAAATTCTTTTTGCTGTTTTTACTTTTTCAAAAAAAATTTGTGGTTTTTGATTGTTTTCACTTTTTTGGATTTTTGTGATTGTATTAAGTAGACCAAAATCTACAAATATCCTCCTTAATCAAATCTCTTGATTAAAGAAGCCTCAAGGAATGAAAACGATCACGTGAAGTGAACGCCTTCAATGACTTTAGAACGTTGGTGGAACACCAAAACGTTCAAGAGGGTTTAATCAAATGAAACCAAGAAAGTATATATGATACTTAATAATACTTTGGGCGGCAAGACCCTCGATTAGCTCTCAAAATCAAATACTCACAAGCAAGCGGGGAAACGAGGCGGCACGAAGCACTTAAGAGCCTTTTTCCTTAGGGTATATTTTATAATACCCGCCTTATACCCACCTTATAGTTTGTATTTTTCAAAATCGAGCTTCACGAAAGTATTTATCTATTTTTGCCTTTCTATCTTGTTTGAGATTCGAATACAATGATTGGGTAATAACCTCCCAAGTCAAGGTTGTTTTTTCACACTTTTGGAGTACTTGTGAATTTTGTTCTACGTATACAATATAGTAATAGTATTCACACAAAAAAAACAAAAAACCGATAATACGTATTAGTAGAGTGCTACTAATACAATTAGCTATTATGGCTATATAAAAACAACAATTTTTCAAATCAAAACACAACACGCCTCCCCGGCAGCGGCGCCAAAATGATGGTTGTATATTCACACTCGTTTAGAAAAACGAGGCAAAAGCGGTAAGTATTAAGTGTTCGTTTAGGAAAACGAAAGCACTTATGACCCTTTGTGTGGGATCGTTCTCAAGGAGGCTTGGTGTGTGTGTTAAGAGATGATTAATTTGTGATTATATTGATGAGAAAAGCGAAAGAAAGAGACGAATTACACTAAAAATTACCCTACGACGCTAAAAACGCGAAAACGTAAAATTCGACGAAAAATTAAACTCAACTAAAAATTATCAAAAAATTACCTAAAATCAAGGGAAATGTAACTAAGACAAAAATGCGAGCAAAAATTTCCAAAACTTTTTAAGTAATTTTAAATTAATTTTTAAAGTCTAATTATAAACCAAAAATTAGATAAAATCAAAAAATAAGTCAATTTGAAAACTTTTTCTTTTGTAAACCTCTAAAACACTATTAAAAACTTAAAAACTATTTTTAAGAATTTTAAAATCTAATTAATCTATTTTTTATTACTTTACGAATTTTAATCCTAAAAATAATGATAGAAAACTATTAAATAAGGGAAAAATAAAAACTTAAAGCCAAAAAATACTAAACGATATAAGAAACAAAAGAAAAATCAAATAGGGCAATTTGGCTTAATGATTAAGTTGGTATGAGCTTATAAAGCTATGGCTTATATGGAATTAGCAAAACTCAAAAGCCCTTAAGGAATTAAACTGGTAAAGTGATACCAGTAAAAGTCCCAAGGGCAGTTGGTTATCACGTGGTGCTGTTGAGCGAGTGGTCACGGGTTCGAGGCTGGAGAAACCCAAATTTTTTTACACTTGTTTTTTTTTCTACCTTTTGTGTTAGCAGTATTTCCACTTACCTAAACTCAAACACAATACGAATTAAAGCTTTGTATAGCACGATTCTTATGCTCAAACACTCAGATTTCGCTGCTCACTCTTTTTTTTTCTTTTTACTTCTTGTTGACTGATGAATTATGGAACAATTGGGCACCCTCACTTGCGTTTTGCAAGTGAGGAGTCAAACTGGTCACGAACACAACCAAATAAACACACGGAACAAGAGAACACGAATCAGAGTACACAATAAGAATCAGCCAGCAGATAGATGAATCTAACAATCCTACCCAATCAGAAACTACAGGCACAAGTGAATACTGAAGCCTACGCTAAGTACTAGGAACAAGAGTATATCTAACCAGTTTCTTAAGAAGAAAATATTACCCACGAATCAAGTAAACTAGGGGGCTGTGAAGCGCAGTTAACTCAAATTCAATACGAACCAACCCGAAAATGCCAACACACTTTCGTTAGCGGTTAATCAGACCTCAATTAAATCCCACAATTGTTGCATTACCTTAGATTCTATTTCTGCTATTTGGTATACATAGGGGTGGGGCGCCACAATCAATTAACCAACAATGTTTTATTTGCACACTCAATCCACGGAAACACTTGTGATTAATTCATACAAGCAATCTATTAGCACAGGAAACCAAATCAAACAGTTACACCCTATATCCTAAGCAGGTTTAGGCAGCAGGCACACAAAACTGGCTTAATACGCAGGCATGATACTTTCTTGGTTTCTTTTACAGGTGGTATGATATATGTTGGATACACAGGTTAAACAAACACCCACACACCAAGTGAACTCTCCACAAATTGCGGCACAGAACCGAAAAACAAGTAGGTATCAAATATTTTAGGCCTACGTAGCTCGGTTTACAGTCAAAACCACTCAATTAACTATCGGATTATACTAGCAATTGAACTAATCACACTGGTACGAACACAAATACCACACGTAGCTTTTAAACTATAAAGTGCTTAAGTACTCTAATTGCAGTTTTAAGTATCCTAAAACTTCAAACAACGGATCTATACATGGATGATACTAGACTTTTCTTAAAAATAGACAAGAACACGAATCGCACACTCAATTCAAAGCTGAACAATTAGTCAAGAATCTACCCCTAATCAAAAGCAAAAACTTAAATAAGGCGCTTAAACTCGAAACTCAATCAAAAAATGCAACTCAGCAAACTAAATTAAAGCACACGATCACACATTATAGCTTACACACTCACATAGCATGCAAAAGTTCTGGCAAGAAAAGGAAACGAACCTTCCCCCACTCACTTCCAAGCAAGGGATCGGCTATGCTCCCCTGAACTCGACCAACTACTAGGTTCGAGTCAGGGGTGTCTTGGACAGGAAGAAAGGCGAGGATGCTAACAGAAATATCAAACAACAAATATAACTATGGGACTTGTCTTTCATCATCAACTCAACACCATTTCATTAATTCATAAAACTGGTTTTACAGGGTTGTGAAAAAAGGAAAAACAAGAACAAGAAGTACAGCTAATGCCTACCACCCTTTATATAGGGGTTACAAAATATTCTAGAAAAATAAAAATATATCTAACCCTAATCTTGAATGTCCAGAAATACCCTTTGAAGAATCTCGCATATGCTTGTAAAGATGTCAAGTTTGAATACTTGGTGAGGCTCCCATGTGATGTTCCAGAAGTGTAGAAACAATCTTGGCCATTTTCATGATATTTTTATGTATTTAAAGCCCGTTTTGGATGATGAGACTATGTATAAAAGCAGTCTCATCAGGGAGGTTTCATGTGAGTTGGTGGGTGATGTGGCAAGGTGGCTATGAGTTGGGTTGTGATTAGTAGTCCCTTAATCTTAATTCTTGAGGAGATTAAGGATTAATTCCAAATAATGAAGAAATACCCAAATCTGGTTAAGAACATGAAGAACACCTGTTTGATCTTGTTAGGGTTTAAAAAGGGTGTTTAGCGCATGTTATAAGCATTAATTAACGTTTGAAATGTTAATTAAATATTAAACGGTGAGTGGATGGTGAGGTGGAAGCAGGGTGGGTTTTGATTGGTGGATTTTGTTGAGTGGGGCACGTGGCAGGCCATGGTTTGTCTAGGTAAGTATGTTTATCGCCCAAGTTTAACCCCTCATGTCTTCTCTTGTTGTCTTTTGAATTTTATCAGCCTTAACCCTAAATCGTTTGTTAATAAAAAAAAAATTTCATACTTTGGCCACCAAAACTTTTGCAAAGGTTTAACAAGGACTCGTTTTGTAATTTAATGATATTTGAAGGGCTTATTTTGGCATGTCTTCAATCTTCAAGGTCTTCACTTGTATTCTGGTCTTCATGGAGGACTAAAAGTGACAAGTCTTCAATTTTGAGGGACCATTCTTGCCAATTCTTCATAGTTGAGGTTCCTTTTTGTAATTTTGACAAACTTTAAGGACCATACTTGTAATTAAGAATATACAAGGATTTAAAGTGTCAATTATTCAATAATGAAGGATCTTGTACAATCTTCAATTCTTGAAGGACTTTTCTTGGAAAATCAACTCTAGGGCCCGGTTCATTGTGCGGCTTCGTTTCCGTGTTCGTTTTTGCTTGTTTCTTGTGATCTTTTGCCATTTTCTCAATATCCGTACCTAAAATACACACTGAACAAACACAAGCATATATTTGGCACATTTGATGATATTTTAACCATTTTAAGCCCGTTTTGGACGATGAGACTATGTATAAAAGCAGTCTCATCACTCCCCCATACTAAACCATTGTCGTACCCTCACGCATTGCTAGAATAAAGTATCGTAGCACCTCCAAAATCATTTTTATGCACTTTTATTGAATCATAAACTACACTACTTGCTACTACTATTACTACTACTTGCGTTTTAGACATAATATAGGACATTCATTTCAAAATGGGAGGTTTAGGTTCATAGAATAAGAACACGTGAATGCTTCGTTAGAAATAATTTCGTCGTCCTCGATTTTCACCAATTCCATGCCAAGCCTGCAACGAGATCATTGTCATAATAAGTTAGTAATGCTAACACTACTCATATGCCCTAATCACGTACTTAGACTTCCTTAATCCTAAGTGGTATCTCTTATATTTTATTTTTGTCTTGAATGTTCACGAGGATACATTTTTTACTTATGCGATGATAGAGATTAATGTCCAAAAATAGAGTCATAACGGTGTAACCTAGACCATCGAATTAATAACCTCTCCTAATAGACAACGATGTCAAAAAAATTAAGTCAACAAGAAGGATCGATAAACACGGTTTTGTAACGGTTTTGAACATGAGACTTATTACCACGACTTTTATACGCCCCCTAACGGATGGGCCTTGTTATCATAGGTTTACCTCCATCTTTTATTAAACTTCGCCATGAAGCTTTTATCATGACTTCGGTATTGCCTTGCTTTTTATTTAACCTCGCCAAGAGGTGTTTATTATGGCCAAAGACGTATATCCTCACGCTAAAAGAGAATTTTGGATCTTTAAAGCTTCAAAGATTAAGGCATAATTCACTTTCAATTTCGCATAGATTTTTCGGCCTTGTGAGCTTCAAATTGTTTGCTAGATTTAGGTGAGCACTTGAAATCTTATTATTAGGTGAAGCTTTTGATTATTCGGGTGGCCAATACTTCAAAACTGTGACGCTGGCGATACCTTAATGTTTTCCCAATTTAATTACATGGAATCTACTAGAAAAGACTAGAAACCAACAATCAAGACTAAATCGTTAAGCCAATACTTATTAGCAAAATATATATACAAGCGAATGGAGAATAAGAAAACAACGAGAACACATGATTTTTTCAAAGAATACGAGTACTCTACGTTTAGCATAGTAACTTATAATTAACTCTATCATTTCTCGTCCTCATTTAAGAGACTTAGCCTAATATAAAGTTAAGGAATCAAAGCTAAGTGCTCAACACGCACAGTTGAGTCAAAAATTACTCTTATTCTCGCCATCAGAAAATCTACATTCGTGTCTTCAAACACTTATAATAAATGAGAAAAAATTTAAAATTTGGTTATTTTTAGCCTTATTTGCAACAAAACGTTAAACAAAAAGATAAACTTTGGAAAGCGTGAGGGTTTAGCAAGGCAAGTATCTATTCACCCCCCATACTAAAGTTAAACATTGTCCTCAATGTTTCGAGTCTAAGGATAGGATACCCCATACTAGAAACGTAGTCAAATGCCGAATCTAGCATGGAAAGGGTGTAACCATTAAATCAATAGCCGTTTATGAAGTGTGCTAAAAACCTAAGGTTAGAACAATTAAGGATATATCATATGAATATCGAGAAATTATTCAAAGCAAACGATAGAGTGCTCATGTAAAACAAACACGAGAGGCTCCAATCGTGAAGATAATGATCATCTAAAAACCACATATCACAAACAACCACAGAACAAAGGTTGGAAGGGCATAAATCCCCTCACGTAAGCTACATTAGAAAGCGATAATATGTACATGGATAAGCATGGGAACTCCCCCACAAGGCACCTCGTTTTTTATTACCGAGTCATGAGCTCGACGCGATCCCCTAAATACTAATTATCATTGGGGAAGGTGACTTGGTCGAGGTAGTTCAAAAAGGGAACTTCCCCACCAAAGTAGTGCTTCAACCTATGGCCATTCACCTTAAAATTAGGACCATCATTTTGAGCTAGCTCGATGGTCCCATAAGGAAAAACTTGGGTAATATTGAATGGACCCGACCAACGGGATTTTAACTTGCCGGAAAAGATTTTCAATCTTGAGTTAAAAAGCAACACTTGATCCCCAATATTAGAAACCCGGTTTTTAATTTTAGAATCATGAAAATTTTTTAGTTTTATCTTTGTAAATCAATGAATTTTCTTAAGCAATGTCCCTTAATTCATCCAATTCATTCAATTGAATTTTCCGGTGTTTTCCTGCGGTCTCAATGTCATCATTACAATGCTTTAGGGCCCACTAAGATTTGTGTTCGAGTTCAATTAACAAGTGACAATTCTTCCCATACACAAGCTTGTAAGGAGTGCACCTAATGGGCGTCTTATGAGTGGTACGAAAGTCCCATAAATCATCGTCTAACTTATCTGACCATGATTGTCGATTTTCCCCTATCGATCTCTCCAAGATCCTCTTCAACGCTCGGTTTGAAACCTCGACTTGCCCACTCATTTGCGGGTGATAAGTCGTAGAAAGCCGATGTGTAACCCCATATTTGTTTAGAACCCTTTCGAATTGGTCATTATAAAAATGGGTTCCATGATCTCTTATGATTGCACGAGGGGTTCAAAACTGAGAAAACAATTGCTTCAAAAACTTGACTACCACCCGAGCATCGTTCGTGGGAAAAGCCTTAGCTTCCACCCACTTGGATAGGTAGTCAACGGAGACAAGGATGTACTTATTACCACGAGATGATGGGGACGGCCCCATGAAATCAATTCCCCAAACGTCAAAGATCTCACACACTTGGATGATATTTTGTGGCATATCATCGTTTTGTGAGGCTTTGCCTTGACGTTGGCATGAGTCACACGACTTGACAAGTGCATATGCATCTCGATAAATAGTAGGCCAAAAGATACCGACATCAAAGACCTTCTTCGTCGTGAGATTAGCACCATGGTGACCACCCATGGGTCCCTCGTGACAAGATCTAAGGATATTAGTAGCTTCGGTGCCAAAAACAAAACGTCGAATAATTTGATCCACACAAGTCCGAAATAGGTAAGGGTCGTTCCAAAAGTAGAACTTGACGTCACGAAAGAATTTTCGTTTTTGTTTAGTCGTCATGCCCTTAATGATGAAGTTGCCCGCATGGTAATTTGTGATGTCCGCAAACCATGGGGTGGATGAGTCAATCTTAGAATTCACTACACCAAGTGTCTCGAGAGGAAATGTTTCGGTGATTTCCTTGTTCTCGTACACAATTTGGTGAGGATCTTCCAAGAGAGAAAGATGATCGACCGCTAGATTCTCGGCTTCTTTTTTGTCAAGTATTGTGACATCAAATTCTTGTAGGAGGAGAATCCAACGAAGCAATCTCGGCTTTGCATCTTGCTTAGCCAAGAGGTACTTGATTGTCGAATGGTCCGTATACACTATGCATTTAGTCAAGACGAGGTAAGGTCGGAATTTCTCAAATGCATACACCACGGCAAGGAATTCCTTCTCCGTTGTGGTAGTCTTAAGTTGAGCCTCGCTCATCATCTTTCTAGCATAGTGAATAGGCAAGAAGTGATTTTCATGACGCTGCCCCAAAACGGCCCCAATAGCGTAATCACTTGCATAACACATTAGTTCAAAGGGGAGGTTCCAATTGGGAGCAACAAGAATGGGAGCTTCGGTAAGTTTCCTCTTAAGGATTTCAAAGGCTCGTACACAATCTTCGGTAAAGACAAAAGGAGCATCGTTTTCGAGAAGGAGTGTAATGGGTCGAGAAATCTTTGAAAAATCCTTGATGAATCGACGATAAAAGCCCGTGTGGCCTAGGAAAATCCTAACTCCCTTAACGGTTTTGGGATGAGGTAATTTGGCGATGACGTCTACCTTAGCTTTGTCTACCTCAATTCTCGCTTTCGAAACCTTGTGCCCTAAGACGGATCCTTCCTTAACCATAAAATGAAATTTTTCCCAATTGCGCACAAGGTTGGTTTCTTCACAACTGTAGAAATGTAAATCTATGCTTATGTTTTTAGAGAGAGAAAGAGATAGAGAGATGGTGGATTTCACACTTTTAGAGAGAGAAACTAAAAAAGAACTATGTGAAAATTATGAAACCACACACCCCCTCTCCATCTAAGGAGAGGGTTTATATACCCAAGCCCATGAGATGGGCTTGGGTTTACATTAGGCCGCCGGCCCATACATTTCATGGGCTCGGTTTTGGGCTTTGTTTAATAAATGTAAATAACTAAACTACGAGCTATAACATGGACTATTGTTGGAGTGACCGAACCTTTCTAATACGTAAAACGTATTTCCAACAATCTCCCCTAAGGGAGGTCACTCCAAACAAGGGCGTTACCCGAGTTACAATAATAAGAAAAACCTAGCATACTATGCTTGTCTTGAGCTCGTAGTCTTCGTCTTTCTTTTTCTTTTTCTTTTCTGGTGAACATGCTGATGTGATCTTTGATATCAATCTTGAGAATTAATCTCTTGCCTTGATCTCGTGCATCCATCACTTGTGATCTTTGCCTCTTCGTGACCTCACATCCCACATACTTATACCTTTGTAATTCTTGAAAGCTTCAGAGTTCGATACAGCGGAAGACTTTAACTTTTAGGCTTTCTTGAATTAGATGAGGTATTAAGTGCATAAAGTATAAGCATGCGGGGACGACTTCTTCTTGGATCCTACAACGCCACCGTCTTCAAATTCCGCAACATAAGTAGACACGAACGAAATGGCTTTGAACATTTCATTTTAATTCGGTAGCATTTTACCTCCGGTCGGTGAAGACCGTTGGACGATATTAGATATCGTACCCGTGACGGATAGTTTCAATTAAGTAACTTCCTGACAGGATTTCGCGGGTAAACCCGTTCTCTTTATTCGACCGTCCAAAGCAGACTGCGAACATAAAGAGTGAATCATTTGGATAATAATATCCGCATGATTTGAAGCCGTCAGTTCATGTTCCTGGAACAAGTGAAATTCAATTAAGAACCGCACCATCGTTGCTTTCCAGTTGTCACGAGCTTGATTCGTATAGAATCTTGCAAGTTACCTACCAAGTGCTGTTTGAGGTTAACACTAGAAGGATTTCCACTCATCACTGTGAACACTAAGGTATCACTCTGAGTGTTCTGGCAAGATCATTAAGATATTGCGTAGAGGCCTGGAACGTGTTTAAATTCAGTTAAGAATTAAACAGCTGTTGCTTTCCAGTTATCACAAGTTTGATTCATAAAGAATCGCACAAGTCACCTACCATGAGCTTTTTGATATTCGCTCAAGAAGGATTTCCATCTTCATTGTAAATACTCTCGTATTACTCGAATGTTCAGGCAAGATCATGAAGATTTTGCGTAGGACTCTTAAAATCTTTCTTACTTTTCACAGTGTGTGAAGAAGCAAGGAAATATGAAAGTGTGTCCTAATGAGATATTTGATGATCTCAAATGGCTCTAGACTCGATCGTGCACTTTGGATTTTAGTGATCGGAGGCTGGAGAGGAGTGCCACCTTTTCAATACCAATTTATTCGGAGTGAATAAATCAATAGATAATGTGTTGTCTCCGTGTGATTAAAACAAATACCTTTTGAGAGATATCTGAGTTAGCTGAGATGGGTTGTGCATTGCATCACTGGGTCCATGATGTCTTATCTTCAATATCAAGCATCATTAAAATGATCTCAATAGCATATGTGTTGACCCGGTTTCTGCCTAAAGTTGTAAGGAGGGCTTCTTTCTTTACACCCTTTATCTTTACAATTCTTTTTCATTCTTCAACCCCTTCAATGCTTACCAATACGTCATAACTAGCACCTTGTTGTGATTGTTCCAGTGAACTTAAGTACTTGGTCGGCATTCAGCTACGTTCACAATCTTTCTCCATCTTTCCTAAGGACTACTATTTCTAGCTATGGAATGTCCTTGGGAAGATTCCTCCGGTTCTGGAAGAATCATAGGACTTAACCTATCCTACCATCCTTATGTCACCACAATCTTCATCGTCGTGAAATAAATGGGTTTTGGGTAAGTATATGTCACCATAAAAATCCATTTTGATATGCAAATCCTTTTGCTCCCCCTTAACATATGCCACGATATTCAAAAACATTTCGCACATGTCGGGATGAGCCAGCACATTAAGTGAAACCATTTGTGATAATATCCCATATTAAATCACATTTTCTCTCCCGTATTAAAAATATTAACCCAATCGATGTTTTTAATATCAATTGATTTAATGAAGTTTTAACAAAGGTTTTGGGAAGAAAAATGCAAGTCCGTTTTATCTTCATGATATCAAACGCATGAGATATGATACTGATTTGTAACATGATCACATATTCACCATATTAGAAAAGAATTGACAAGGTTGGACCTGATAGATGAGAACATCATATGATAAGATCAAATGGTTCTTGTCAGTATATGTTGGTCGCCTCGTCACGTCTGAAGTCATCTCTTGACACCACACGTACGATTGGTATTATTGTCTTGACACCAACTTGTGAACTTGGCACGTTCGGCATCAAAGATTCTGAATGCTTGACAGTTGCTCCCCCTCAATTGTTGACCCGTGTTCTATCGAAAGAGTTGTAGTCGTCGGTTGAGTAGTCGCATCGTCGAGTATGTAGATACCAATTGTAGATTGTGATGGTTGTAGAGATGATATCTTCATAAAAACAAGACTTCTCTTGTTTTAACAAATAAATGCACTGAGGCGTACACAGATTTGTGTTAGACCAAGTTATAAAGTAAACTTGATCCCTTACAAGGTTTTAAAGTAAACCTTGCCCGAGAAAATTAATTCCCGTTGTGAGCCAAAGCTTTCATAAGAAATACTTGACTTTAATGTGAAAACCGGGTTGCAGTCTGAAATAACTACAAGCCATATAGGCATGATTTATGAAATATTTACAACTTTTGTACGAACTCTATTTATGGCACCGTGTCAATATTAATCAACATTTCTAAGGCCGTAAATATTATCGTACCAAAAGACATGCCTTTGAAAAATAAAGTAAAAATATTTTTGGATTTTTATGAATTTTTCAATTTTTATGGTTTTTATATGGTTTTATATTTTTGTATTTTGCTTTTGTGGATAAAAATATAAACAATATATACAAATGATCACCAAGGATACGGAGAATAGTTTTACCACCACTATTCTTTCGCTTCATCTGCCAGTTCCTTTAGAGTCTCAGGCGAGAATGTTCTCATTCCTAGCTTGTCGGTCAAAAATTCAATTCGAGCGCGATCTAAAGCTTTCGTGAAAATATCCGCCAATTGATACTCAGATCGGACAAAGTAAAGCTCGATTACTCCATTTTCCACTTGCTCCTTGATGAAGTGGTAGCGAATGTCAATATGCTTCGACCGGGAGAATTGAACATTGTTGCAGCATAAGGCAATTGCACTTTTGTTGTCGCAATACATCGGAATTTTGTTGAAACCTAGACCATAGTCGGTTAATTGCGATCTCATCCAAAGAATTTGAGCACAGCAACCGGACATAGCTATGTATTCTGCTTCCGTACTTGAAATTGCAGCGCTTTTCTGCCTTTTCGATGCCCAACTGATTAGTCTATCTCCTAGTAGTTGCAAAGTTCCACTCGTGCTACGCCTTGTATCTTGACAAACCGCGTGATCCGCATATGCATATGCCATTAGTGCAATAGAAGAGTCCTTCGAATACCAAAGTCCCCGATGAATGGTTCCTTTAAGATATCGAAAGATCCTTTTAACAGTAGCTAAGTGTAACTCAGTAGGCCTAGTTTGATACCTGGCACACATACATATAGCAAACTGAAGATCAGGTCGACTGGCTGTGATATACAGAAGAGTACCGATCATTCCACGATAAAGTGTCGTATCAACGGCAACTACATGAGGATCTGCATCAAGCTTAGTTCGTTCCACCATTGGAGTATCCACGGGGTCGCAAGATTCCATCTTGTATTTCTTAAGCGATTCAAGGGCATACTTGGATTGATTGATAAAGATGCCTCTGGGACTCTGAGATATCTGAAGACCTAAGAAGAATGATACCTTGCCCATCATTGACATCTTAAACTTGGAAGACATGAGTTTCCCAAATTCGTCGGATAAAGTTTGGGTCGAGGCTGCAAATATAATATCATCAACATATATTTGTACCATAATCATATCTTTACCTCGTTTCTGAATGAACAGCGTGGGATCCACCTTGCCTTTTGCGAAGCCTTGCGTAATGAGGAATTGTGACAAAAGATCGTACCATGCACGAGGAGCTTGCTTCAACCCATAGAGAGCCTTCTTAAGCTTATACACATGATTAGGATAATTAGGATTCACAAAACCATCCGGCTGTTGAACATAGACCTCTTCCTTGAGTTCACCATTAAGAAATGCCGTCTTCACATCCATCTGATAGACGATCATATTCATATGGGCTGCATAAGCGAGGAATAGTCGAATAGCTTCCAAACGGGCAACAGGTGCAAAGGATTACATAAAGTCGATGCCCAATAATTGCTTGTATCCACGAGCTACTAGACGAGCTTTTTTCTTCAATATTCCGCCTAACTCATCGAGTTTCACCTTGTAAACCCATTTCAGAGTGAGTAACTGCACTTGATCCGGGCATGGGACAAGTTCCCATACTTCAAGACGTATAAATTCATTAAGTTCTTCTTGCATAGCTTCTATCCAACATGATTGAGTAAAAGCTTGTTGCCATGTCTTAGGTTCAACTTCAGTGAGAAAAGCATCAAAGTGACAAAAAATGCACTTTCTTGTAACTGACTTCGTGTGGATACCGGACGATTAGGGTCACCAATAATAGAGTCTATAGGATGATTCTTTGTCCACTTGCTGTCATGTTCACGAATCCGTGGATTGGAGTACACTGTAGTAGGAGCTTCCTCTGAGGTGGACGACCCGGCTTGATTAGGGTCGGGAATTGGTACACCAAAGAATGGAAGTTCACGCATTTGAGCGAGTTCCAAATCGTGATCATCATCATCCTCTTCATCATCAATAGGCATGACATGGGTAGTCGAAACAGGTGTTGGTTGAGAATTACTTTTTGATGGTATATCTAGACCAATTGTAGGTGCAGATGTATCTGATTGTGCTTCGGTTGCTGGAGCGACAACTTCGGTTACCGGAGCGAGTACTTCAGGTTCTGGAGCAACAATACTTGGAGGAGTAAAGAATTCATCAAAGAACGGTTGAAACAACGTATCCCATTCAGTCCTAGAAGGTGGTGTAAATGATGATGAAGTAGGGTTGTTTGGGACAAGACCAGAACTAATGTTACTGGGTCCCATTTCATGAAGTGCGGGTTCAGAGCTGCTTTGCTCAGAAGCCATTGCTGTCAGCTCATCAAAATCAACATTCATAGTTTCGAGGATCTTGCGAGAGTTACGGTTGTAGATTCGGTATGCCTTCTTTGCGGGTGCGTAACCAATGAAAATACCAATATCAGCCTTTGGTTGAAGTTTTCCCAAATTGTCACCATCATTATTTGGATAGCAAAGAGAACCAAATACATGAAGATATGATAAATCTGGTACTTTTCCATGGAGAAGCTCATAAGGTGTTTTACCATGGCGTTTACGAATTAGTGACCGGTTTTGGGTGTACACTGCTGTAGATACTGCTTCTGCCCATAAAAACAATGGAGCCTTTGCGTAAATTAACATCGTTCGAGCAGCTTCCATAAGTGTGCGATTTCGCCTTTCAACGACACCGTTTTGTTGTGGAGTGCGAGCAACGGATGTTTCATGAGATATGCCAACCTCTTCATAATAATCACGAAAAATTTGATTCACAAATTCGGTTCCATTATCTGTACGAATGCGTCGGACAGTAGTGTTGAGACGCACTTGAATCATCTTGAGAAAACCGATGATGAATTTAGGTGCCTCATTTTTTGCTTTAAGAAATTTCACCCATGTAAACCGAGAGTAATCATCGACAATAACGAGGATGTACTTTTTGCCACTAAGACTTTCAACAAGCATTGGCCCACAAAGATCCATATGCAAAAGATAAAGTTTCTCTTGGTTGGTGTCTTCCGTCATGGGTTTGTAAGATTTCTTAGTGCTTTTCCCCATTGTACACGCGGAACATAAATGATCCTTGTGAAATGAAAGTTTAGGAAGACCACGAACAAGTTCGTTTTTCGCCAAGTGATTAATAGCGTCAAAGTTAAGATGAGATAACCGTCGATGCCATAACCATGACTTAGTCTTCGATGCTTTGGAGAGAAGACATACGGGAGAAGCGGCCATCATGTCTTGTAGAGACAAAGTATACAAATTATTCCCTCGAGTACCTTTCAATAAATCAACCCCTTCCAAATTACGAATGAAGCAGGTATGCTCTCGAAAAGCAACTTAGGTTTGCATCACAAAATTGTCCCACAGAAAATAAGTTGTGACCGAGACCTTCCATATAATACACTCTCGAAATTATAACATTCCCAATATGATATTCACCGTAACCCATTATCTTTGCAATATGATCATTACCAAATCGAACCGTACCAAGAAACTTGCTGACAAAATTTCTGAGCTGAGAGCGATCTCCGGTCATATGCTTGGAGCAACCAGAGTCCAAATACCAGAGAACAATTTGGACCACCTGTTTTCAACAACAGTAGACAATGCATTGGAAACTATTGGTTCTGGAGTGTTAGCAGATACAGATATCGAATTATCAGAATTGCTAACATTTTTGAGACCCTTAGATTTCCTGCGTTTTCTAATGATAGTTTTAGCACTAACAGGTTTTACTGTTCCAACTTTCTTAGGTTTTGGATTATTCGCGGGCACTACAGTGGGAGTAGACCTATTTAAAGGGCACTTAGTTCCTACAGTAGTGTCGGTGTTCCTAGTTAAAGGACACGCTTGTGTTTTGGTAGCCTTGGTACTCCTAGTTAAAGGGCACGCTTTCTTCGCTTTAGTGGAAGTGATCCTAGTCAAAGGGCACGTATTTCCTACTATAGTGAAAGTTCTACCAGTGGGGCGCCACAACCAGCCAACTTGGGTTAACACTTTCCCAGTCGGTTTCCATTCTAATCCATTTTTTCGGGCATGCATCTCATTCACATGGTCAATAAGGCAAGAATCATGACGACTAGAAAACATACATTCATTGCAATTCCAACATTTCAAATTAGAATTCACAGTAGGCTTAGAACGCTGCACAACCGTAGAGCCTTTAGGTTTAGCTACATGATTCTTTTTATTCAAAACAGAAATAACATTCCTAGGATGGGCTTCTACTTTCTTCTTCACTTGACTACTAGATGGGGGCAAGATCCTATCATTCTTCTTGTTTCTTTTAAGCTTAGATCTTTGAGCCTTAGTAGTGGTGCTTACTCCTATAGAAGGCAACACGGGAATATTAGAAGCTGGTTTTGATTCCGCCTTATCTTTAGTGACCAAAGTTTGAGATGGTTTAGTCCTAGGGCCCTTGTTAAGTGGTGTGACGGCAATAAGGTTCCTTTTGATTGCACTAGAGGACGATGCTGAGACAGTGGTTGCGTTATCCACAACATTCTTACCTTTTAGAGTACGAAGTGTTTCCTTTAACTCAGCCATGACCAGATTCTTATCACAAATTTGTTCCCTCAAATCAGATATTTCCATCGACTTTTGATTCAATTGTTGAATCAATGATTGATTCTGTGCAGTGGTATCAACACATGCGGGTTGTACTGAATCGAAGAGTCGTGTATTTTTCTGTTTTAAGTTATCAACTTTGGACAAAATCTTGGAAACTCGATTATCTAGATCAAGTTTAAGATTCTCAGCAGCCTCAAGTACGTTCACACAGTTAAGCTCCTTAGATTTCTCTATGTCTATCGGCAAAGATTGAGCAACCTTGTCACTTGGCTGACGCTGTTTTGATTGTAAGTTCAATCGAAAATTCTTTTCAAAATTTGCATCATTGATATTAACACCTTCGAATGACGTTTCAAAGATTTCTTGAATAAATTGTTGCTTGCATTCAAGCGAAATACAATGTGTTTGAATCTCATCAAAACGTTTTGAAAGCGATGAATATGAATCTTGAAGCTTTAAAAATTCAGCGCCAGATTCGTGACAAGTACTATCTACCACAGTATCCACAGATTCAACATTATGCACAATAGAATCATTATCAACACTTGTATTCACACAGACAGAAACTATATCATGAGACATCACTTGATTCAGAAGCAGATCATTATGGCGTGAAACCCGTTCTATTTCAAGTAAACTGTTTCATAAGCATCTTCCATTTCATTGAAAACACGTCTAACTTCTTCTATTTCCAAAAACAAATCTTGATCAATATTACGAAGACAAGCTTTAACATATTTTACAAACGGAACAATTTCATCTCGAAACGCAGCTCTAGTGTGCTCAAAGTTCCATTCACCTTCCGTTATGGCCGTGGCCGTCGTACGTTCCAAAATGACCTTGTCAAAATCGGCTAAGCGTTGGTGAACCGTATTTAAGTTAACGGACGCCTTACTTACCGGTGGAATTAACTTCGTTAAATCCTTTTTGACGAGTGTAGGAGATGTACTAGGAAGGTTTTCATTTGACAAACTTTGGGGCACAAGAACTGTTAATTCTGCTAATTCCTTTTGTAAGCGAATGCGTGTTTTTTTCGAAAATTGATCTTTGTTATGTTGATCATAATCAATTGTATGGAATTTTGAAAGCATTTTAGAATGAGTTTCATCCTCAAGTGATTATGTCTCCTCAGTACTACGAACATAAGGTGCTTCTTTCGATTTGCCAATTATAGTCATATCATAAAGACCGGGAATATATTCCTGAGCTTGTTTTGCATAACCGGGATTAGGTGGTAAATCTTGAAGACGCTTAAGTTCGAATTCTTTAAATGATTTAGTTAAAATATGAACCTTTTCTGTGGAAGCGTATTGTTTTAAAAGCTGTTGTTCTTTGAATTTAAGAAGTTTGGTAGCATTAATTTCCGATTCAACCTTTTTAGATTCGAGAATTTCGAAATCCATTTTAAGTTTCTGAAAATCATTGACAACCGACTCTTTTTCTTTTAATTCATTGGAAAGATTAGCTTCTAATGATTCTATTTCTTTCAAGTGTTCAATCTTTTCAAAACGAAATTGGTCAAATTCAGAACATGTTATTTTCTCTTCTTGAGGGACCATTTCAAAAGTTTTGACCTTTTCTTTATGCAACGCAAGCTCAGCAGTTAGGGTGGAATTCGTATCTACGGATTGTCTAAGGGCCATATGCATTTGATCAATAATATGTTTAGGCACCATGACCAAATCATGTTGAGCATAAGATTCCATACCCGTCGTAGCATTTGGTTGAGGTTCACTCAAATGTGTTGGATTGGGTACCACATCATTTGAGTTACTAGTCCCCGAATGCTGTTCGAGGTTGTCATGTTCATGCCCAACTTGATGTTGGTTATCATCAATATTATTAGATGTGGTTGGTACCTCACTGATGACATCAGAACCGTAGTGAGAGAGATTAGCAACGAGAGCAGCCTGGGCAGAGTGAATGTCATCACAATCAGAATCATATGCGTCAAGGTCATCTGCTTGATAAGCTGCATTAGAAGTAGAAACGACTGCAATGCCTTCAGTATCTGCTGCCCCTGGGTCTGCCAGAAATGCCAACTCCTCTGAATCCAAAATCTTCCCCTTAGACTGAGCATCAACCAAATACATCTTCTCACGAAACCATGCATCATCCCTTCTCCTTTTCGGCTGAGTGCATTCCCAAGCCATATGACCTTGTCCTCGGCAATTGTAGCAAGTCACAACTTTCTTAGGAGCAATAGGACTCCCATTTCCACTAGCTTGAGAATTCACAGCTTGATTGTTCCCAGTCCTTGTAGGAGGTCCATATGAATTTTGCCTTCCCTGAATAGGTTGCACCGTCACTTGACCATCTTGAACAGTGGCTTGTTGTCGAGGATTTGATGAGGTGCGAAGCTGATTGTTTGTTGGTGGAAATCCTCTAGTTGCAACAAGTTTTGACAAGTAGGCTATGAGATGGTTTAGAACATCAGCTGGCGTATCATTTGGAGTAAAGACCGGTGCTTGGATTGGTGGAAGTTCATTAGAGTAGAAAGCTTGTGCTGGTTGTGCTTCTATTGGAAAATATCCTTGCTGAGGAGTATAGCCCAATGGAGAAGTGTTGGCTTGTGATGGTGATGTCTGATATTGTGGTTGCTGTGGAAAAGATTGTTGATGAACACTTTGTTGATATTCTTGCTGTGGCATCATTCGTGGTTGATAAGATGGTTGCTATGGTTGCTGATAGATGTGTGGTGGTGGTTGCTGCAAGTATGATGGTTGTTGATAAGTATAAGCCATGTTTTGTTGAGAAGCATACATTGCAAGTGGATCATGAACTTGAGGTGTAGACAACCGAGCCTTGATCACATGGCATTCGTGTTGTTGAAGAAAAGCTTGAAGTTGATCCACATTGGTGTTATGCAAGTCCTTAGCCAATTTAACATCCGTCACGTATTTTTTCCATTCTGGAGGAAGAGTGTTCAAATACTTGGTGTTCAATTGAAAGGTAGGGATTGCCATGCCATAGATATTAAGCTCATTCAACAATAGGGTAAATCTCAGATAGTAATCATTGAGAGTATCCCCTGGCACATAGGCAAACTTATCAAACGTATCATAAAGCTTACACTCTCGTTCTTGTTTAGTTAACGAGGTGCCTTGCATTAGAACACGAATTCTATCCCATAACTCTTTGGCAACTTTATGTTTGCTGACGAGTTTGTAGACATCTGGAGGAAGGGCTTGGAGAATGATGTTTGTAGCATACTTATCACATTTATCTTGAATCTTCATATCTCCAGTCAACTCACCCGTTGTGCGAGGACGAGTAGTCGTACCTTCCGTCACTGTACCATAATCTAATGGTCCATTGAGCACCGATGCCCAAATTAGATGTCCATTCTCCTTGTTCAACATATAAAGTTCCATTCAGGAAGCCCATTCCTCATACATAGTCTTCACCAACATTGGTGGACGATTATCCATACCCGAGAGGATGGACTTATCCATAAGAGATGTGTACTCCATTTCAATAAGTTAAGATTTACAAAGTTGATCGAACAATGAAATAAGGTTAAGTGTTTTTGTGTTGAAGTCGAGAAACAATGTTAAAATCCCTTAAAATATGTTCTCGATAAACCAAAAAATCCAAGACAAAATTACACATGGAATAATTTTTGGATTGTCGGAATGTCTAGATCGGAATGCCAGATCGGAATGTCAGATCGGAAAGTCCAGATCGCAAAGCAAGGCTGTCGAAATGTTTAGATCGCAAAGTCCAGATCGTAATGTAACTTGGTCGGAATGATGGTGGTATCGGAATGCCTAGATCGAAATGCAATGCTGTCAAAATGTTCAGATCGCAAAGCCTGTCGGAATACTCAGATCGCAAAATCTATCGGAATACTCAGATCGCAATGCTCAGATCGCAAAGTAGCTGACAAAATTCAAGCAGAGTAACAACTTAAAATACTTCCTTATACCCGTCGGAATCCCAGATCGCTAAGTACGATCGGAATGTCCAGATCGGAATAAGTAATAAAACCCACGTATCGCAATGTAGAACCAAAACCCTTTCCGATGGTGATGGTTATTGCGATGGAAGCCCACGTTTCGCTTGTACTTTCCGATGGAGATTCTGCTTAAATTTCGGAATGAAGAACACACGACTTTTTTGCACTTTTGATCCAAGAAAGATGATGTTTTAACGAAAACCAAGATACCAAGAACAGTTTAACACGAATCCCTATGTTACACTACTTTAAACTTCGATCAAACACCAAAAAATTTGAAGATTCGGCTAAAAACAAACCAACAATCTACGAAATGTTTAGAACACAATACGCAACACAAAAACAAACCTATATCTCATCCCAAGCTCTGATACCATTTGTAGAAATGTAAATCTATGCTTATGTTTTTAGAGAGAGAAAGAGATAGAGAGATGGTGGATTTCACACTTTTAGAGAGAGAAACTAAAAAAGAACTATGTGAAAATTATGAAACCACACACCCCCTCTCCATCTAAGGAGAGGGTTTATATACCCAAGCCCATGAGATGGGCTTGGGTTTACATTAGGCCGCCGGCCTATACATTTCATGGGCTCGGTTTTGGGCTTTGTTTAATAAATGTAAATAACTAAATTACGAGCTATAACATGGACTATTGTTGGAGTGACCGAATCTTTCTAATACGTAAAACGTATTTCCAACAACAACGTTTTAACATTCTCTCAATATTCGACAAACACGAAGTGAACGAACTACCAAACACGGAAAAATCATCCATAAAGACTTCCATCGTCTTCTCGATCATGTCATGAAAAATAGCCATCATACACCATTGAAAAGTTCTAGGTGCATTGCAAAGTCCGAATGGCATTCTACGATAGGCAAACGTTCCATATGGACACGTAAACGTAGTTTTTTCTTGATCACGAGGATCGATGGGGATTTGGAAGTAACCGGAAAAACCATCTAAGAAGCAATAGAAATCGTTTCCCGCAAGACGCTCTAACATTTGGTCCATGAAGGGCAAGGGAAAATGGTCTTTACGAGTGGCGTCATTCAACTTACGAAAATTCCTAAAGATTTCTCCCTTTTCTTGTCACGAGTCGAGTTGGAATTAACTCGTTGTCATCGTTTGGCACAACGGTCATTCCTCCCTTTTTAGGGACACAATGAATGGGACTCACCCAAGGGCTATCCGAAATAGGGTAAATCATTCCCGCGTCAAGGAGTTTTACAACTTCCTTTTTTATGACGTCATGAATTTTGGGGTTCACCCTTCTTTGACATTGGATTGCGGGCTTGTAGTCTTCCTCCATTAAGATTTTGTAGGTACAAAATTTAGGGTCGATCCCCTAAATGTCGGATAATTTCCACGCAATTGCCCTTTGTGGTCCTTCAAGACATCGATAAGTGAGAATTTTTCATCATCCGAAGGATCCTTCGCAATAATAACCGGCAACTTATCATCTCCTTCCAAGAATACGTATTCAAGATGAGGAGGAAGATCTTTCAACTCGAGGATTGGTGGTTCCTCGATTGAAGATTTGGGTTCGATACTCATAACCTCCACCGGTGGAGGAAATGGGAAATCATTAAGAAAATCCTTGATAATCGAGAAGTCCTTATCGTTGTCGAGGTATTCGTTACAAGTACGAGGAACATCAAATTCTTCCAACGTAAAACCACCACCTTCAAATGGAGTGAAGGATGGTGTCGATTTATCAAGAATAGGATTGAGTATAGTGGGATTGCCACTATTTTCTTCATCACCAAAACCTAAAAATTCTTGTGAAAATTCCTCGCAAACGACATCGATCATATCAATGTAGTTTATGGTCGCGATAGAATAAACATGAGAAAGCTTGGATTTTTGAGTTGCATTTATAACAAGTTCCTTGTCGTTGAAACGTAAGGTGATTTTCCTTGCATGCACATCAATCAACGCTCTCGACGTATCTAAAAACGAACGACCTAAAATGAGAGGAACTTGAGGATCCATGGGAATATCGGCTATGATAAATTCTACCGGATAATAGAACTTTCCCACTTTCAAAAAAACGTCTTCGGCCAATCCACATGCGGGAATCGTGTAATGATCGGCCATCTCGATAGACATTCTTGAAGGAAAAAGATTAGGAAGATTGAGCGACTTGAAGATTGCAAGAGGCATCAAGTTAATCTAGCACCAAGATCGGCCAAGGCATAGCATTCTTCCATATCTTGAATACCAATTGGTATTAAGAACTTACCGGGGTCACCGACTTTTTGAGGTATGCGGTTAAGATAAATCGATGAACAACTAGACAATTGTTGCATTTTCTCCTTGTTGTTCAACATACTCTTAAAGTTGGCGGAAAAACAAGGCATCATAATCAAAGCGTCGGCGAAACTTATGTTGAAATGCAAATCACGAAACATCTTAATGAAAAGCTCAAATTGGTAATTGTCACGCTCCTGAAATTGCTCCATACGAAGTCTCGATGGGTAAGGCAAGGGTGGTGTGGGTTGGGGCATAGGCATAGCCTTTGGAAGCTCGGGTTCCAATGATGGTAATGGGTCAACCGTAGATGTGGTTTGAGCGGTACTTTGTGGGATTGGGATATGCTCCTCTTCGACCACCACCTCGGGTTCTTCCTCAATTTCCTCCACCGTAGGAGTAATTGGTTGAGAAGTCGGTTCCTTAAAGGTCTTACCACTACGTGTGGTAATCACTTTCATCTCTCCCTTAGGATTAGACACGGTGTTACTAGGAAGATCACTCGAAAAAGAAGGTTTACACATTATAGCCTCAAACATACTTGAAATTTTATGTAACACCCCCAAAAAATACACAATTCAATACAGCGGAAGACTAGTTGGTGTTACGGGATAGCACATTACTCACATCATAGACAACGCTTAAAAATCGCGTCGTTTAATAATAAAGCATTTCCATTCATAAATATCAAATTTTACATAGGTCCCAAGTCATTGTATTTCATACAAGTTTTACAAAGAGTTTGAATGGAAATTATTATTTAAGTGCGGGCCATGAATTCTTGTTGTCTTCCCGAGAATTACCTTTAAGTACCTGAGATAAAACATGTTAAAAGAAAAGGTCAGCGAAAACGCCGAGTGAATTCATAGGGTTTAATAAAACCATCAATATATCATCGGTATATAATTATTACCGAAAATAATTTTGTACAAATCCATGCAGTAGGCCATAAAATAGGCCAAAAACATTTTATACAAATCCTTGTCAAAATCATAATATAGGTTGTTGCCTTCAAAACCAATATACGAACCAATGTCGTAAAAACATCATACAATACGTTTTATAACGTTGTATAAGGTTAAATAAAAACCGTTATATGGATATGGTTATATAAAACCAAAACATGAACATAATATCAATAATAAGACCCTGTATTGCTAGTCAGGCAATTCATTGTAATTCAGTGCGTACAGCAGTATTTCGTTATTTGGATTATTATAAGCCGCATGACATTGTTACCTTACTATAACAAACAACGGGTAGCTAACCCGAAACTCATTTTCCCATCTAAATTAGCGTGTCGTCACAATAATCACGCTTGTGTAAATCTTCTCATACATAAATTCGCTTACCAATCAATGTGGCACGACGGGGATCAACCGTCAACGCGCGAACTGGGGTGATCGTCCCCAAATAGTACTATTATATGCATAAGCGTCTACCAAATCCCGGTAGTTCACAATTCATGCTAATGGGACTTTTAGTGACATAACCTAACTTTAATAATCCATTTCGTTTCATTTATCGGGTCATATATCCATTCATCGGGTCATACAATCATTCGGGTCCAAATCAATAAACAAACGATAAGGACAACTAGTGTCCTATTTCATAAAAACTAACATGTTATCTCCCTCGCGGGTTTATAAAACATTTCATAAAAACATTTAAAATAGTGCGAGGCTATGAACTCACGTTGATGTGGGAAGGCGGTTATCGACGATTTGGATGTACGGTACGTGCTTCAATCACGAAAACATAGAGAAATAATACTCGTCTTAGACTTTTGTCCAATGACTTTATAAAAATAACAATTATGTATATATATGATGATTTTATCCATATGATGATGATCAAGTGGGTTTATACATTCTCATTTACTCATTTTAGTGTTATGTGTTGATAACTTTTATACTAGTTTACTAGTTTTACCTATTTACATGTTTTAGGTCCAATAAGCCTATTATAAGTCCATTAACTTGTATTAATCCATTTTATACTTTTATTATCAGTATTATACTTTACATGTTGGGCCCAAGTGGGTTAAGCCCAATAAGTAAATTTATAAGTGTTTTACTAACTAGTCGGGTTTATAGTCCAATAATGCTAACTTAGCTCGTTAATGTCCGTATGTTATATAGTTCGGGTTTTATAGGTTTTTACTTGTATTAGGTACTTATATATCAGTATATGACTTTTAAAAAGTTTACATTAGACGTGTCCGATCGTCTAAGTTTAATTGACGAAAAACGTTAATTTTACGATACTAGCCGAAAAGACGTAAAACTTAGTTTATAGTTTTTATAACTTATAAAACTTACCAAACTACCATTTTTATATAGTATCCATTTATTTATCCTTATGCATATTTATATAAATGAAATATATAAGTTAGTGGGTTTTAATTCACATTTTATACTATATTTATTTGAGTGCTTATATAATAATATTAAACTTTAATTTAACAAAATCAGTCCTAAATTTTAAGTTCACTAAAATGTCCATATCTAGAGTTCTATAAAGAGATAGGACCTCAAATGTTTATCACAGAAACTACATGATATGTGCTTCATTTTATTACTTTATAGCTACTGATGAATCAACCTCTAAATATTTTAATAAATTCGTCCAAAACAGTGTAGGCAGATTTGCACTCTAAACTTGTTTTGATCATATCTCACTCATTTTTATGATTCCATTGCATGGAAAACTCTCACATGTGTATAACACCTAATACTTACTGTATACTGATTTCACTTTACCATTTTATCAGTTTAACATTTGGTTACTTACTGTTTTTATACAGCCATCACAATTAGCAAGATTTTAACCATTTTACCTATGGTTTTCCATCTTTTTAACCATGTTTATAAAATCTATCAACACCAAATCCCCACATATTATTTTTAATCATCATTCATCATCATATACATATACATAAATAAAGAAATTACAAGATTACATAATCAAAATAACAAGAGGATGGGAAGAACAATCTTTATACCACCAAAGTGATGAAATGATGAGATTTTGGATGAACAAGACTTGGTTTTAGGTAACCAGTCTAATGAGATATCAAAACCACTTCTAGGATCACCAAGAATATGTAGACTCCTTGAGAAATCAGCCCTTGATCTTCATGAAATCTCCTTTTTAGATGTTAAGATCACCTCAAATCAACAAGTCTTCAAAGGGTTATCATCTTGTGCAAGTTAAACACAAGATTTGTGGTGTAAATTTTTATCTATGGTGGTGTTGGTGGTGATATGGGACGTTCATAGGGAGTAGCGAGAGAGATGGGAGTTGTTTTGCATGTATCAAATGTGTAAATGGTTTGAGTTGGTGGTTTTTAGCTAGTTTTGTAAGTAAAAATGGTTTTGGTGTAAGGCTAAGGACAAGTGTCCTTAGCTTAAAGATTAAGTTGACACCTTTGTGGTGTTGTGTAGCTTAAGCTTTGCCACCCATTTGTGGGGTGGGGCAAGATTTATCTTGTCTCATCCCACTAATTTACGGGTACTCCTCGATTCTAGTTTCCTCGATTTGCGTGCCCTCGGGTCGTTTTACGAAAAACGTTTTTATAAATATGAATCAACGGCACAAAACGAATCTAATAAAAATTTTCTCATCAAAAACGGAGTTCAAAAACGTAAATACGTAATCCTAAGGTTTCCGGTTTAGTCGTAAAGGACGTTAAATTATAATCGTAAGTCCTAATCTCTTCTCGTAAATTTGTGAGTTTATGAACTAACTCAAATTTAAAATCCCAAAATAATATTTACGGATAAATTTATTTCCTGAAATGTCGGACTATCACCAAAGACGGTGTATGTAAATGTAAGCACGTAACGTAGAATCCTCCGGTTAAAACGTAGCCGATGCTACTTCAAGACGTAAACCCAAATTTATTCCCAAAAATAAGTGAGTTCATAATATAACATCAAAATAATATTTTTAAATAATACTTGAGAATAAAATACCAACCATAATTTGACGGATTGTCACAGCATTTACCCCTAAACAGGATCTTTGTCCTCAAAGATCATTTTATCTTGCTACTCGCTTCTTATAGAGTTAAAGCCATGTGGGTATTTCCTCCACATTCGGTCATTTCTCACAAGTGTAATCCATTACAATATGCGAGTTTCATCAAACATAACTACGGGAATAAGATCAGGCTTATTGTTGACTTACTTTCTCTATCCATGATGTTCACGGGTTTTTGATGAATGCAACTTTTCGCCGATCTAAACTTTATCAAGAAGTGATCAGATTCTCACTTGATAGACATTTTATCAAGTTCGATATACGAAACATAATTCATGCAGCTCTTGAAGTCCTAGGGTAGATCCAGCTTATATGCCTTTCAAACCAATCTTTTACATCATCTCAATGGTCCCATACAACGGGGACTTATATCCCATGATCTTCCAGATCATCAATTCATTTTTCCATGGTTAAAATTTTTGGCATAACTTCGCTACCCATCTGGCACTTCAAGATCTACATTTCATATTCACATAACCTCCTGCCCACTACCGGCAGTCAATAATCAGATCCTAAATTCAACAATCATTTCAGGTCTCACGGGTCGGGTATTTTGCAAGGTTAGGTTCGCCATCATAGGAAACCTTAAACCTAAAAGACATGTCCAACTCAAAATGGGTGTATGTCGGGTGTCTTCATCCCAACTCCTGCTTACAGATGCTCTAATATATCCTCACAAGATTCGATCTTGATCCTAATACGATAATTATCAATGATAATCTCTCCAAAGGAGAACGGTTTTACAGTTTATTACCAAAGGTCAATCATTCAAGCATAAAACAACACTTATAGTATTTTGTATCGTTACTTTACCTCGTCCCTTCGATTGGGGTGGTAAACAGTACTCTCATCAAGATTCGTTCTCAATGACTTCTGAGCAAATCTCTAGAAATTCGATGCGAAGCGAGGATCTTGATAGAGATGATCGATACGGCACACTGTGTTTTCACAACTCCTTTAAATACAAAATGGTCAATTCCTTCATTGAGAATATATCATTAACAGGAATGATATTAGCAGATTTGGTCAGTCTGTCGACGATGACCCAAATCGAATCAAATTCAGATGATAACCTTTGCAATAGTTAGACGTTTACTAATGTATGAGGCGATGTCTGCCTTCATAATTTTCCATCAGTACAACTTCTTCAGATAAAGATACTTTAGATCAGGATTGACGTAAATAGAATACTTATACTTACAAGATTCCAACAAAACTATATCTCGAAATCTCCATTTTTAGGCAACCTCAAGTGGCCTGTTATACATTCAACGCCATCGGCTTCTCAATTTTGATGGTTCACATTAGCCGCGAACCCCTCTTTATTATCTATGTTATCCTCTTTACAATCATTGTTTATTTTTATATTGTTCGGCAATTTATTTTGCACCTTCATTATTAAGGAACATGTCCTAATTGGTTCTTTATCTTTTCTACATAATGTGTCAGTAATTATATTCACCTTCCTCGATGAAATAAATATCATGACCGTATTTATTCAGAAATTATTCCTTCATATTTTCTAAGTCTTAGTTCTATCTCAACTATTATTTTTATCAGTTTTGCTTGATCCGACGTTTTAAATCGTCGATAATTATTACACGTAAATTAACAATAAATATTAAGTTTTTATGAAACGTAAACGTTAAAAGTTTAAATTTCTTAGTCCGACCAATTATAATAAAATGTTCAAAACAAATCTGAATTTAATTAACACGATTTTTGCTGATTTATCGAAAATAATTAATAAGATTCGTAAATGTTTGAAAAATCTTTGGTTATACTTTGGTCAAAATTTTCTTAGTTGAAAAGAAAAAAGTGTCGTTTCAAATTTCAAGTCATAGTTTAAATTGTTTCCTCAATTCCTCTTAGGTTGTCTTGAGGTATACACGAACATTTACCCCTAAACTGGAGTTTAGTTAAATGTTCTGGGTATAAGGGAATAATCCTTCAAAAGTTTTTTTTGATAAAACATTTGTCAAAACACATTTGCACTTTCTTTTTGGTAAAACCCAAAATCTTAAAAGGGCTCTAAATTTTTGAAGAGTCAATATAGATTCCATTATCTTATTAATCACACGGTCAAATAATGTAAAGGATTAAGTCTTTAATCACATGTTAAATACTCAAGGTACAAGTTTTCATTGTTGGCCAATTTAGGGTTGTCTATAACTAATTATTAACTCATTCTTATTCTTATAAACAAACAAATAGTCCTGAATGATCACAAGCATGAATTTATCAATTTACAGCCTACACACTTGATTCACCCAATTTATGGATGCTACATGTGTATTAGTCAATCCAAGCGACATCACATGAAACTCATAATGTTCATTACAAGTTCTGGATGTAGTGATTGGAATAGATAATCTTTTTTCGCAGACGCGAAGTTGATAATAACTATGCCGTGGATCAAATTCCTGAATATACACTAGAACCTAGTAAATGATCGAACAAATCTATCATCTTGGGTAGTGGATATAGATTTTGATCATCAATTTACCTAGTTTACGGTAATTCCACAAATATAAGGAATAATAACACCATAGCTCTTCATAATGACGAGCTCGGCAGAATAAAAGATTTCTCCAACAATTCTCTCAGTTGTACGGTAATTCTTTTAATTCAGATGGTGCTGACGTATAGTGCACATGCCACAGGTGCAGCACCGGGAATATAATCAATACCAAATTCAACTTGCCTTAATGGCGAAAGTCTAGGTAATTCACCAGCAAATACCTCCTACAGTTTCAGATAACATAAACATCTTTTAATACATTCATTTTAAGTTCTTTCTAGATTATAATATCTATGACTAATTCACAACCATTCACGGTATAGTTTCAAGTCTACATGCAGGATACGGTCATCCATCAAGAATTATTTAGATCACTTTTGATAATCAACATCTTATCATTTAGGGGAATTCTACTCGAGTTCCCATCAATTAAGACAATGTTGTTATGTCATAATCAATCAATCCATTCTACTAGCACTATCAACTTTCCAGTTTCATTACCGTCGATAAGATGTGAACTTCTCAAAAGACTAATAATAACTCATAATCCTTCACAAATTCAAGAATATATGGAGACACAACTATCATCAAAAGAGTAATGTCAACGCATAATTTACGCAAGATAATTTCAATTCAGATAAAGACGAAAACATTTAACGAATATGAATATATCCCATATTTTCATAATTTAGGTACGCATTCGAAAGCTCCTCGGATCGTTACCCAGGTCATTCAAATGAAACCAAATCAAAAGAAATGATAGGAACGTCGATACATCCAGTCGGGTATCAACACTCGGTAATCATATACTTTTTCAAAGAATCTCACTACGAGAGAATTGGACAAGAAAGAGAATATCAATTGTCAATTAAGACAATATCCACAGATGAGTAAATTCGACTCAGAAGAATAAATAGTACGGGCACATATGTAGATGTCCCTATCAATATGTCCCTATTTTTCACTTCTTATAGGTCTCATAAAATTTAATCTTTCACAATCTTCAAAGAAAATTTAGTGTTTATTAATAATTTCATGGTGACTACTAATCAGCCTTGCATGGTCCTTCCAAATTGTATGTAGGCGCGCAACTATATACAATTTCAAGATTAACGATGCAATACTCGGTTCGTCAAAATTTTATCATCATGTTTATAATAAAAACATTTTCATGCTTAATTCTTAAATAAGAATCAAAAATAAATTTACAAGGATTTTCTTTGTTATGAAAACAATTAAGCTTTCCAAAGTTTTTTATAAACAACTTCATTTCGATAACAATCACTTATAAATCTCACTTTGAATAATCCTTATAGTGATGAAAATTTAATTTTTTTCTCAAGGGATACTATTTTATCTTATAAAAACAATGAGTGATCTACAAAAGAGTGATGAAAGCTTGTTCACCAAGAACTAACTAAAATATGATAGGAAATGAGCTTTAGCCAAATAATCATGAGGTTCATGACCTTGCTGGCGCTCGAAAAGAATAATCCACAACGTAACTCAAATCGAGATGAGTAGGTGTTCAACGGTTGCATCACTAATGCGAACATTAGGATGAAGCAATAAAGGATAGATAACATCGATACATGTAGAATTTAGCAATCAATGGTAGTCTTTTCATTAATCACAAACAAGTCAAAATTGTACCGTAACACATTATGTGTCACTATGTCATACAATTCCAAGAACTCATCCTACCAACTGATGTCTCAGTTAAGTTAGGGATTATTTTTAAAAGATACTACAATGAATACTAATCTACAGTAGTCATTAGGTGTTCCACATGTCCCGAAAGATCCATCGGTCCCAATTCAGAAGAAGATTTCTTCAATTTATTTCTTGGACACTGGTCATCCTCGTTAGTGGACAATGGCCCAGGAACAACCCTTAACACAAACTAACAATCATTTAAAACCTTATAATTCAATCACAGGACTTAATGACTTCCTCTTAACAATCTCATATTCCATACGGGTTAAATTTTACTTCATTCAAGTTTCAATCAACTTATACTCAATGCGATATCCTACCTCATTCTCCAATACTTTCAACCTTATTTTTAGACCTTAATAGGGAAATAAAAGTTCGATATAAACAACACTTAATTTCCAATCCTATAACTCCTTTATTAATAATTATCAAGTGAGTCACTAGTATGAAATGACTTGATCATTCAACTAGACTTCTCGGAAAGGTACTAGTTAGGGGTGAGCAAAAAAAACCGAAAAACCGAAACCGAACCGAAAAACCGAAAAAACCGAATCGAAAAAACCGACCGAATATAAAAACCGATGGTTCGGTTTTTACGTTTTCAAAAACCGGAAAGTTTCGGTTCGGTTTCGGTTTTCATCCAAAAACCAAACCGTAACTACCGAACCGAACCGAACTATTTTATTTTATAAAAAATATATATATAATATAATATAAATAAATAAGTAATATATCAAAATTATAAATTAATATTCGTTTTTTAGGGAAATAGAAGTAATATATTTATCTTCTTGTTTATACGCGTGTTTGATATATATTTGTGTTTACTTGACAATATATAATTACATATGTGACAATAATCGTCTGTATACATGTTTACTTGCATGTGTGTTTATCTTAAAAATATGTGTGTAATTATAGATTAGAAATTTGAGATAAATATTATTAGGCTTAGATTGAAAAAAAAATCACGCAAAACAAGTTTTTTAATCTAAATCGGACGTACCCAAATATAAACGGTTTTAAAACCGAAAAAAACCGAAAAACCGAACCGAAACCGATTACAAACCGAAAAACCGAACCGCCCAAAACCGAACGGTTTCGGTTTTTGATTTTTTAAAAACCGAATATGTCGGTTCGGTTTCGGTTTTAACCAAAAACCGACCCAAACCGAACCGTGCACACCCCTAGTACTAGTGGCAAGAGGCTTTTGGGTAATGGTTCCAATGACAGCCTCAAGTTCAACATTCACCCTTTCGATTTCAAATTTAAGAATTGGGTGACAACGAATCAGATGACATCTTTCTAGGTGGTAATGGTTTTGTCCAACTCCACTCTATAAGGAAAGATCGTCATGACATCGATATCAGTTTTAATCTCGCCAATTCTTCTTCAATATCACAATCAACTAATATCTACATTTCTACGAATATCAACCATTTTGTTGGGATCATAAATATCCACAACTTGGTTTAGATCTAGAATAGCTAGAATTCCTACAGAAATAGCTTCGATTGATTTACTAGGGGAGTTAGGGTTTCTTGTGACAATCTACGTCGTATAAATACCTCGTATAAATATAGAAATAATCATCAAACAATAATGTAATCAAATTACATCATATGTATATATATAATCCAAGTTATATATATATATTAAAACAACACTTCTCAGTCTGGCCTTGTCGGTAACTCGAGAATTCTTCGGCACCGTTATAGTCAAAAGATTTTTAGACATTTTGTGAAAAATGTTTATAGTTAAAAGATTTTGAAATGTTTTATTCAAAACCTTGGTTTTAAAAATCTTTCGTTCTCTATAACGAGAGCTCTGATACCAAACTGTACACCCCCAAAAATACACAATTCAAAGCATACACTATAGAAAACACATTTTTCCTTACTTGTCTAGCCAAAACCGCCGATTTGTATATAAAACCATGGCACCATGTAGAACATTAGCATTTAAAGGATGTACTAAGTTCACTATGCTTGTTCCATGAAGTAAGCCACCTAGCACCCCCCCCCCCCCATTTGACCTAGGACGTGTGATAGAGCACCTCCACACAACCATTTCACTTGTACAAGCCTTCCATTTATTAAAACACTATGCAAGCCTTACAATGTTCCCTTGGAAGCATAACATGCGACGACAAAAGGGTATGTGAAGGTCTTATGTACATATTTTGTCATTAAACCATGTACTTACATGGTACACCCAAAAATCTCCAAATCTAGCTTAATACCTCTCTCTTGGACGTATATAAGCCCCAAGCCACTCCTCTCAATCTCATTTGTGATATTTATCAACTTTAGAAACTTACACATCCCTTACTACACTCTCATTCGGATACAAACTTAACAAAACACCTAGACGACTCCTAGCATTTACTTATATCCATTCTAAGTCTTCTCCAAGCATTTAGTGCTTACCATCCAAGATATTTAGTATTCAAGTCAATTCCAAGATCAACCTAGGTCACAATAAGAAGAACCGACGCCTAGGACTTCTAAACCCTAGTCATCACCAAGTTTATCTTGAAACAAGTAAGTATAGGTCCTCTCTAAACTTTTCATTACTCATTTTACTTCTCATGCACATTTATACTATAAAAATAGAGTTAGGAGTACATGCATAAGTTTAAAACTTATAAACAAACCCTAAACAACATATAAGCCCACGGCTTATATGATGTCTATGGGTAGTTTTGCCTTAAAAACCCTAAAACTTGTAAGGTTATGCATGAGAGCTTAGTGTAAGCCCTAAAGTAAATCACTATGTCACAAAAGTGTATAAAAAGAAATATAAGCCGAAACATTTAAGCTTATATAAGCCCATAAGTCATATAAGCCTAGATATATATAAGTTAGATATTTAAGCCCATAAAACATATATAAGTCGAGACCTAAAAGTTTATATAAGCCATGACATAGAATTTCTAAGACCTAATATAAGCCAAGTTGTATAAGCCCTCATATAAGCTAAAATAAGCCGAATACAAATAAGCCCATATCTTAATTTTGGACTTAGAGATAATAAGGTATAAGCCTATAAAGAAAATATAGATACTAGCCCATTTGATAATTATCAGATAATTTAAACAAGCCCAATAGGCCTACTTTACCCAAGCCGAGACCCAATTGGGTCGGTCAAGCCCAAATCCTAATTAGGGAGACTTTTCGTGCCCTTAATGACAATTGGTGAAAGTAATGGTTGATTTAGTAATTTAATAAAACATGTATTAATGATTTTGTGACTTTATAAAAGTAAAAGGGTCGAATGTGTCAATTTCCAAATTATAAGGTGTGTTTGTTTTAAACCGTGGGTTAAATGAAACCACAAGAGCCATTATTGCCAATACTTAAACTTAATTTAAGCCCTAGTTGCCTTAATAACTAATCCGAGACGTCAAGGGGTCATTTTTTGCCATTTATGAAACTTGTTACAAGCCCTAGCCTCATTTTGTAAATACTTCGAGACCTTAAGGGTCATTTCTTCCACTTTTAGAAACTTATTACAAGCCCTAGTTTAATATTTAAATATGCCGAGACATAAAGAACTAAAAGTGTCACTTTAGGAAACTTAATACAAGCCCTAATCATTATTTTAAATCATCTAAAACTTTAGGGGTCAATTGTGTCACTTTGCAAACTTAAAACAAACCCTAACCCTAACTTATTTATTTTTCGAGACTTAGGGGGTGTTTGGTCATTTCCCCAAAGTTTTGTAAGCCCTAGGGGCGTTTTTGTAAATAAACTAAACGGACAAGGACTAACGACGCAATATACTTAACGAACGAAACATTAAAGGGTATTTTGGTAAACTGTTATACTAACAAGGACTCATGTGTAATTTAAGTTAATTAATAATATTAATAAATTATTTTATTAATAAATTAACTTAGGCGTTTGGATAATTATTAAATTTATTCACGAAACCTTATAAACTAGCAAATCCCGTTAACTATATTTTTGGAGCCTTAAGAAAAGTAAATTGTATTTATTTTCTTACGATAAATTAAATAATGTAAAACATAGTTATTCAATTTATTATCCATTTTACTAAACACTTTATATATATATGTGTATATATATATATATATATATATATATATATATATATATATATATATATATATATATATATATATATATATATATATATATATATATATATATATATATATATATATATATATATATAATATATATGGGGCTAAGTTTGACATAGGAAAATAAAAGGCGCCATGTCATATCCTATTTGGCATTATTTCATTGGCTATTAGTTTATATCTAATTTATTTTGGAAACTAAATCTTTTTTTTAAATCGACAGATTTTAACCTAATATAATTCTTCTCATTATACGTATCTTGCAAAACCATAACAAAAACACACGATTTCTTAAACACCAAAGTTAGTAAAACTAGGTATGGTTGACAAGTCGATATCTGGTGTTCTTACATGGTTTGAGATGACTATTCATTCATTCGTATAATGAAGAACTACCGATCTCCATCTTCATCAAATCAATAGCTAAGATAAAAAATTCGTTGAAGGCTCTTAAGGTACAACTTCTTTGATTGTCAAACCATTCATTCATACAAATTAGGGTTAATATAGGTTAACGCAATAAGTTGTTTTGATCCAGTTAATATGTTGGTGCGGGTGTATGGCATGATAAAGTTCTTGGAAGATCATCCTGGTAATATTCTGCTACATCCTGATGTTTATATAGTGCATAATCTATTAGTTTATATCTAATTTATTTTGGAAACTAAATCTTTTTTTTAAATCGACAGATTTTAACTTAATATAAATCTTCTCATTATACGTATCTTGCAAAACCATAACAAAAACACACGATTTCTTAAACACCAAAGTTAGTAAAACTAGGTATGGTTGACAAGTCGATATCTGGTGTTCTTACATGGTTTGAGATGACTATTCATTCATTCGTATCATGAAGAACTACCGATCTCCATCTTCATCAAATCAATAGCTAAGATAAAAAATTCGTTGAAGGCTCTTAAGGTACAACTTCTTTGATTGTCAAACCATTCATTCATACAAATTAGGGTTAATATAGGTTAACGCAATAAGGTGTTTTGATCCAGTTAATATGTTGGTGCGGGTGTATGGCATGATAAAGTTCTTGGAAGATCATCCTGGTAATATTCTGCTACATCCTGATGTTTATATAGTGCATAATGTTTTAGCTATTTAATTTTCTATTAAAAAACATAACATGTTGTTGCACTCTAGGCTAGAAATACAAAAGATATGATTGAACCGTCTTTTGCCTGGTGGACCAGTAGCACCAACGCTTCTTCTTTTCTTTTCTCTTATTTGGTTAATTATTTGATCTAACTTTTTCCCTTGTGTAAGCTTGTGTTACATTATTATGTTCTAATTTTAGGTTTGCGGAATACTACTGAACAACACACTGTTTCTGGGCTTTTGTTGTGGTTTCGGTTTGTGTTTTTCAGGTTTCACATAGACTTTATCAATCTATGTGACAATTTTTATGACATGGCAGATTACATGAGCACAAAGAAATCAATTTTGGTTGATTCATCAATTAGTCAGGGTATAGATGCGGATTTTTGTTTTCATTTAATCAATTTTCATAACATATAATCCCAATAAGGTGTTATCTAATGACGTTATGTGATCAGAAATACTAACCATGAAAAAGGCTTCAAGATTTTCAATTTATATGACTACTCTCTTCTACCTCTGCTATGGTGGATTTGGCTATGCAACCTTTAGGAACTCAACTCATGGCAATATCTTGAGCGGATTTTAATTTTTTGAGCCATATTGGCTCATTGACGCTAATTTATGCGTTTTCCTGCAGATAATTTGGTGTGTACTAGGTTCATACTTATGTCATTAAAATGTCGGTTTTTAACTTCTTACTTTAACTGTATTGTATGATGGATACATATGACAACACGTCAAAATGGTAACTTTATAATACTGCTTAAAATGTTTGAACTCTTACGTAATAGTTATGACATATGCTTACTTATGTCTTTCAGGTTTCGTTTGAACTTCTCTTCGGACAAGTGGTAAACCGGAACAATGTATTATCATAATGAGGGATAAGCTACTTTTGCTTACCGGCTTGAGCCTAGGTATAGGTGCACTTCTATTTTTAATGCTTGGATAAATGTGGTTCTGGGCATTATTATGATTTTTATAGCTCAGATAATCAGTTTCATATTTGCTAAAATAGATTGTTTGTAATAGATCAGGTAAGACGTGGAGGTTACAATGAATCTTAGGTATTAAAAGTGTATACGACCGATATACATAGTGTGAGACCTTGAAATATTACGAGCCATTGGTAAAATGGATGAAATTACCGCTTCCTATTGCAATCTTATGCTGATTAATTTTGTTTTATCTTGGTTTATGTTAAATAATAGGTGGGACTAAAAGACTACCAAGGTTTTACGATGAAATTACCCCTTTTGAACCGTTAATGAATCAGTCGGGTTTCCACCTCGAATGATATGTCATATAATCACCTGTACTTATTCTACTAAAGGCACACACATATTCTGACACTCATTTACTCACTGATGCTCCTTAAATTAAACATAAATGATTAGCTAGGAACGAACCTCGAGGTTGGCATCTTTAAGCACTTGGTCCCAAAAGTGTAGACTATGACTGTATTTTCATTTAACAATCGGTTACAAATATCAGGTCCTTCAAATATCAGGTGAGTCTTTTGACTAAATGCGGAAACACAAAAGATGATTTACGGCTTCTGACCGATGAACCTCTGCTTACTCGGGTAAATATAATCATAAAGTTCTATTGACACCTGAGAATTTTAAGTTCTTTCTTTAGGATGTTAGCAACAAAAATATATCACATGACTGTCAGTTTGGGTGTAAGTATGTGTTTTTCACATTAAACAAGATTTGAAAACTCAATGAAATCAGGTTTAATACAAAAGTGAATACTATAACAGTCCTTGATGTGTCTTTTTTTTAAATATCACTTCTGTATGTTTTGTGTATAGATCAAAGAAGGGTTCGCTAAAGGAAAAGTTCTTGTGGTGACCATTATGTCAGTTATGGGAGAATAACAGATCAATTCCCTCAAAGACATCAGTAAGAATTAACTTGTAGCTATGGACGTCATGGTTATTCTAAGGTTAAATCGGTGCCTGATCTCTGACCTCTGTTGCAACCAATGGTGACCCCAGAAACACTTCTAATGCATCCTGTGCAGGAGCTACAAGAATGTTGCCAGCAACAAGCTGAAGGGATAGAGTACAAGGCGACACAAAATGGCAACTTGTCTACGGTTGTAGTATTCATTGATGGCGTCCAGGTTAGTATTGCTCAAAATGCCCAAAATAATATGGCACAAAAGTTAACTGCCTGTGATGCTCTCGTTGTTCTGAAAGATAAAGAAGCCGCCGAAGCCAAAGAGAATGAGAATGCGGATGCTAAGAAAAATAATGACAGCCAAACATTCACTAGGCAAACCTTGAACGACTTTTGTTTGCGTTGAAAATGGCCAATGCCATTGTACAAGTAAGACAAATAGCATCATAACATATACTTTTGAATGTATCTTTTTTTTAACTGAAATGTGAAGTTTAATTATTATTTCACTGTAGGTGTGTCACTAAAGGTGGTCCTGCACATGCACAAAGATTTATATTTGTTGTACGGGTTAATACTTTTGATAAAGGGTGGACAGACGAATGGATCGGAGAACCTATGCCGAATGTAAAGAAAGCTAAAGATTCTGTTGTGGTTCTATTGTTGATTCAACCTTCAAGTATGCTCAGAAATAGATTGGCCATTAACGATGTGCTATGACCTGACTTTTGTTATCTTCTAAATCAGATGAAATTGGTGAACCATCTGTGCACACTTTATTTTTACTAACAAATGGAACAAGTGGTGGTGAGCTGTCTACTTGAGACCCGAGACTTGCAAAAGATGGTTCAATTCCTGCCACAATACAGTGAACTGATCAACATATTATCCCTGTCCCACCATGTTGATGTAAGTTCAATAGAAATTCTACTTGTTCCAGTTATGCTACATCCTTGTGTTTGGAATGAATGAGGTGTTGTTTTAAGGCAAGAAATGATTTTTAAGAGTATTTGACAAAATCAGTGGTATTATGTGATATTAAATGATTACCAACAGGCCTTTGTCCTAGCGTCACCCACGAGAATGCCCCAACAAAGTGGTTTCGGGTTCACGTCTCTCATGGGACAAGTGTGAGATTGTATATATTGTAGTGAATTTGCTAAGTATCCTAATAAAAAAGTAAACAGAGATGTACCAGTGGCACTTTTGTCAAACAACCACCTACGAGCCAATTTGTTATTCGTGAAAAAAGGTGATGGAAGCAACTTTAGTACTTGTAAATTTATGTATAAAAAGGTTATTAGAGTAATTAGATCTTATTAATATATAGCAAAAAGAGTTTGCAATTTTGATTTATTTTGCTTACGAATGGAACAAACTTATTAGCTCTATGGATAAAGGGGTAAAATTATGTTTCTAAAAGACACGTTAAAGCATGAGGCGCGACTTTCACATTACGCGACACGTTAAAGCGTCAACATAAAGAGTGACGTGAGCCGAGACGTGCAAAGGCACGCCAAAGCATGAAACGTGACGAGTTTTTTTTAATTCAACTCCGGAAAATGAATATTATTACATGTAAATATAATTTATTAACTTTTATTATTATGTACAATAATAATCCATACAATATAAGATTAATTATCCGAACCAATCCGATCAAAAGCCGATTAAAATATTATAAAACCGGTTTTAAACAGATTTGATTTAAATCAAACCGCTTTGTTTACCGATTGTTTAGAAATGAACCAGTTTAAAAAAAATCGATCTACTTAACTCTAGATATAGCTCAATGTATTTGCTGATTTATATATCTTAAAAGTGAATTGCATATCTAAAAAGTGGGACTACATAAAATAAAGTGAAATCAATCACTTTTTTTTCATGATGTAAATGAATATGTTTAAAAACCAAATATTACTTGATCGAGAACAATATCACTGCAATTTGAAGTTGAGGTTTGGAAATTGAGTTTGCCTGTAACAAATAAAACACAGTACTTGAGCGTAGCAAGAACACAAATCAAACGATAACGTAACTTTAACAATCATAATTTAGAAAAAACAATATTAGTACAACGAAAGGTTGACATGGGACTAAACAAGTCTGTTGGGCGGGCCAAGCCCTAACTTAAAAAAAAGATTCGTTTAAGAATTATTTTAACAAAAACAAGTCCCACTGCAAAAATAATAATATTAATACACAAGCATACTTAGAAGAAATATTAATGAAACGAACTCGCCCGTTAGGCGGGTTACGCCGCTAGTATCTATACTACATTATAAAGAGTGTATCAATTTGGTTGAAAGTTGAAAATGTTGAATGGTTGAAAAATGTGGGACCCACTAATCTATATCTATACTATATTATAAAGGGTGTATCCTTTTGGTTGAAGGTTGAAAATGTTGAATGCTTGAAAAATGTGGGTCCCACTAAAAACTACTACATGCAAATCTTATTCATTAAAAAAGATATAAACTTTGGTTAATTAAACAAATGACACCCTTTCATCCAATTGAAACATACTTATAAGATATTTTGAATTATAACATGTTACAACGCTTTGTAATAAAAGTTTAATCTTTTAACGTTATATTTTGAATGTCACCGAAACACTTACCACAATATCGCATCGTGTTAATTATCTGTTGCTAGACAATTTCCGCCGCTATGCGCGGGTACTCGTCTAGTATATATATATATATATATATATATATATATATATATATATATATATATATATATATATATATATATATATATATATATATATATATATATATATATATATATATATATATATATATATATATATATATATATATATATATATATTTAGGAACTAAAAATATATATATTTGTAATTCCCTATAAGTGTAAACACTTAAACGGTCGTAACAGTTTATTAATTTGTGATCATGCATTTTTCAATAATACATCCATCATGCATTGTTAATTATGCATTTACTAAGGCACTTAAAATTACTTAGGTAATTACTCCAGTTCGTGATCATATTCTGCCAGTTTATTCAGTGACATCATCCTCACATCACTACCACTAAGGTGAGTTCATGGCCCCATCTTTACTGTTTTATAACTGGGGGTGAAAACATACAAAAGCTATATATATAGTTTAAATATGCCAAAACATGCACTGATGACAACAACAACTTATTGCCTATTGTTTACCCCATACCCGTGGACTATAATAGTTAATAGTGTAGCGCGAAATGTATGAATAGATCTATTCGGGTATTGATAACACCCGGCCTGCGTGACTTGCTATCACGAAACGCTTAGGCCAAGCAACAGGTTTATATCATTGTCGGACTGAGGGAACAACATCAGGACAGATCCAAATGGGTGTACTGGGTAACTTTTTGTCTAGCTTCTATTACAGGGCAATAGGAACTACTATGGTATTGGACTGTGATTGTCTTACCATGATCGTGATGTTTGGCATATTATTAACTTATTATTTAACTAAAACTGTGAATTCACCAACTTCGTCTTGACCCCCACATTTTACTCTATATGTTTTCTCAGGAAAATAAAGCAGGTTCATGCAATGGATTCCAGCATTTTAGGGAGCATCATGTCTACCATTGGGCTGGGATATTTACTTCAGTTTTATAATAAATGTGGTTTTACAAACAAGATACTAAGTGTGTACAATTAATTCATGTAATATGTATTAAATGACTTTTATGATCATTGCTCTATATGTTGTGTGCTATTGATCCACCCAAGTAACACCCCACGTACTATTCCGTTGCATTTGACCAACTTGGGGGTGTTACATAGCCCACGAAATCTGACATTAGCAAAGTTGGACGACTATAGTTCAGGCCACAAAACAAAATTCGAAGAAAACCATATGCGACTAAGTATGGCCAATTCTGTATCAACCCTTACTTAGTCAAAAACTTAAAGAAAATAATGATACATGAAATGAAATTTACTGTCAGTTTAGGAAGATCCTGGTGACTACCCACTAGTCGCAGGTCAAGTTTTAGAGCCTACAGGTCGAAACCTTGGCTCTGATACCATATTTGTAAAACCCCACTTTGACAAGTAGACCGTTACATGATAATTATGGCGTGTCATCAAATCATGCAAAGTAAATGTCTTAAAAACATAAATGACCATAAAGGAAACCAAAATCAAACATCGGTCCCAAACATAAGCTCACACAATGCATAAGTAAAGAATGTAGAAAAAGGACTAAACAATGTTCAGCAAAGCAGAACTATATAAATGCATATAATAAATGAAGTCAAAGGGAGCCTCCATCCTAATGCGCGTACTCTTGATTGCTTAAGTTTGCCCTTTAGTACCTGCCGTATGGGAACATGGAAAGAAAAAACGGCTAAGCAATACGCTCAATGCACGGATATATATGACAATGATATGAATAACAGAAACATAAGTAAAGTATGAAATGCAGCGGAATAATGTAAGTCCTAGAAAACCTGGAGTATGTTTTATAAACTGGTTTATATCTGAAAAGACTTATGTTTATTTCATAAAACTGTATTTTAAATGCCTAAGAGCCCATATAGGTCATGAAGGTATCAACGTGCATGAATACATAGAAGGGTGACCTCGTCATGCAATTAGAAGGGTTGCCTCTAATTATAATAGTCTGGGTGGAGGGACCAGCTCCATGTAATGTAACAATCGCAAAATTTCGACTTGTCCGATTTATTTAAATCATAAAACGGGTTAGACTTGCTTGTCTATTGAATCTCCCCGGTTGAATTTATACAAAGTGTGTACGTATCCGATTGACATTTAATGAAGATCGGTTTATGGAATTAGTTCCACTAAGTGTGTGATATATACATCTCTTTAAGAGTTATTAGTCATACGATGTTTATACCTTTTATCGTGTTTATACGTTTACGTCTCATCGGACTCGTGAACTCGTGACAATGAACCATGATCTCATTCATGTTTGTATCATTTGGAAACTTCATAAATTTCCTTTAAACGTGCGATGTACAACTTTTTCTTTTTGGTTACCTTAATAACCGCAAACAAGATGTGTCACGTGTTTTTCCTTTTTGATGCTTCCTCTCTTTTTCTTGTTTCAAAAGTGCAAAGAGGTCAAGTCTCTTTCTCCTTTTGTTCTCTTCCTGGATCCAATATAAGCAACAAACAAAGACACAATGCTATAAGTCAAAACCTATGAGCAGTATCTATAAAACACAAGGTCTGTTATCGCTGTATCTTATTTTCTTCACGTGACAATCACAAAAACCCACTATCTCTCGTCACATGAAAGAAACACAACATCCAACACACTAGTGTTCTTTCCCTATCACTTTTCCTTGTTTCTTTCCACAAAACTCACGCCTGTTTCCTCTGTCCAAACTGAGTAGCAAGCAACTCCTAGCCCAAAATAGTCACTACCTTGTTTGAGCTTGTAAGTACACGTGAAGAGAGCATGGACCATTCAACATGCTTTAACTTTGCTTATACAAAAACCACATATTTCCTTTGTGCACACACAATAAATACAAGCATAAGTGCTCTCTTTTATCCCTCTTTCTTTCACTGACGTTGGACACAACAAGAAGACACCCAACAATTGTTCCCTAGCCTCTTTAGTTTTTGACATCCCAAAAGCACTGTTAAAAACCCTAAACCGTCTTCTTTTCTTCTTGGTTTCAACACAATAAGCAAACAAATATTCTACTGCTGAAGAATGATGACATGAAGTCCTGGTTTTCTCTGTTTGTCGTCTTTGTCGAATGGTGATCACTAAGGTTTTAGTTCGTTAGTTTGGCTATGATCTTGGTTTAGCCGTTGGTCTTGGATTTGGGTTATACGCGCGTCCGTTCATTTGTTTGCATGGTCAAGTTGCTGTGACTTCAAAGCACACAAACAACACCGAGTAATCTTGTGAGTTCCCTGAACACTTGTTTTCTTTCCACTCTTTATTTACACACGACCTACTGTTCGTTTTGTCGGGTCTATCTCAAGAATCTCGATAGTCTAGTATGCGCTTGCATAAGTCGCTAAACTTATTTTTTTCAAATGTTATAGATACCATGAACGGCAATCCACCAAATTTGCAACTCATAAAAACGACTAGGTTGAGACCAAAAGCGAACACACGAATCATTTGACACGTCCTTCGCATTGTACATATGTGAATAATTAGAATCTACGTGTTGTTGTTGATTAAAGACAGATGTATCAGCTTTACTCAGGAAAAAGAATAATATAATTTGATCTAAAAACGAGTTCATAATTTGTGTCTTAAGGTAGTAGTATGGTCGTGTATAATTACACTTTGCCAAACGAAATTATATACGAGATTCATTTGCTGCTTTCAGTAAGTTGTGACACCCTCCACTTGGGCCACATGTTTAACCCTTAAAACGATTTCGAAATGGAAATTTTGTAACAAGAAAGTTGTAGACGGCATAGCCGTCTACAAGATCATACTTTTGGTTTGTCCAGAAAGTCTATATCGAAAACCGTAGATAAAACCAAAGCTGACCCATTGTCTTGTACGACCCTCACTTTACATGTAATTATGACCTATCAAATGACTTCGTTTGTAAAAAATAAAGGCATGTCGTTATAGTCGGGCTGGCTGGCTACCCAGTGGTACCTGTGGTTTACGCCGCGAGTCACTAATGAAGCCGCAAACTGCGCCGAAAAACCGTCGAGATCGCTGTTTATACAAGAAATTATAATGGAAAATATCAATCAAGTATTGTGTCTTCCCATTCTTTTCTTTCATGTTTTCGGTTCCCTGACACCCGACAACCATGCCTAATTATTTAATTCACATACTTTTAAATTTACTTTATAAGTTTTAAATCTTTTATAAACTTTAATTATTTATAAACTTTAATTAATTATAAACCTTACTTAAAAACTTTAGCTAAATCTAAACTTTATATATTTATAAACGTGACTAAATAATGTAAAGTCCCATTTAATTATTTGACTCATTAAACAACCCGACAAATAAATAATTCCGATAACAAAACGTTGGATGTTGTTAAATATATCCCGATTAAATAACTACCTTTTTCTTTAAGAAAAACATTAATGTTTCGCAAGTGTTACATCATCAATAGCTCAAGCACATACTAGGAGACTAAATGCTACGTTTATTTTCATGTTTCATGTATAATAATACATATCTTATTTAACTTAGGTTACGGATTGTTTCGAGCTATTATTTCTCCATGTCTACATTGTGCTATTTTACCATTGCCATTACTTCAAGGTGAGTTTCATAGCCCCACTTTTTACTTGTTTTGTATACTTTTGGGGTGAGAACATTGCTTGTTTTGAACGGATGAACATAAGTGCTAAAACTTGATACGTTTGCCTACATGATGTCTAAGTAGTGATATCCCTAGATTCTTTAGCCCACTATCGTGAACCGTTAATTACTTTGTGTAAGCGCGAATGTTATGGATAGATCTATTAGGATTGACCTCCCTATCTAATGTTGATTGTGTGACCAAATTAGATACACTTACATTTGAGGTCGTTACGAATGCTTTGGGATAGGCATTTGCTCGGGCTCTCACATTATCTGGTCAGTACGGTTAATGCTTCGGTGTCATGAGCTTAGACGTAGGGCAATGTAAACGTATGCTATTTGATTATAATCTTGTATTTGTTATAATATTATATGCCGGTTGCCTGACTAAAATCTTATGGTTCATCACACTATTTAAACTTAAACCTATGAAATCACCAGCCTTTGTGTTGACGCTTTAGCAATGTTTTTCTCAGGTATCAAAACGGAGGAGTGACTTGGTTGTGCCATGGGAGATAATAAATTTGTGACTATCAATTGTTGTTTGAGCTTTTACTTATGTTACAGAAAACTCTGATTTAATTTATGTTGTTGTACAAAAATGCTTCCGAATAACGTTTTATACTTAAAATCATTTAAATCAATTAAAACGACTTATTTAAATGTTGTTCTTTATTATAATGTCTTATGATAGTCATGATAGTCACACCTAAGTGTATTCGCATACATTGGTAATTTGAGGGTGTGACATATTGGTATCAGAGCCATGGTTATAGAGAACTAGGTTACTTTTATAAAAATCATTTTTACAAATGTTTTGGTCAAAAATGAAATTTTGGAAAAAGAGTAATACTAGACTATAACCGCTTCTCCATCTCCATGGGCCACTTCACTCTACGTCCTCGATACAAGTAAGTTGTGACTAAAATAGGTTATGAATTTTGCCATGGTAAGTTTTGAACTTGATTGCTACGTGTTATTCGCATTATGCATCCCGTTTCCTTGTCTGAATGATATAGTTATATGATATGTGTTAAAACGACTTTTATTTTGAAGCAAAATGCATAACATCCTTGTTTGGATTGTTATGCTACTGAAATGGTTTGTGCTATGCGTATTGGAACTAGATGGTTTGTGCCATGGCTAGTTGGACAAAAATGGTTTGTGCCATATTTATTTGGATTAAAACGTACACATGATTTTGCTATTTCATACTTCGATTTAAATAGTCCATTGGACTACTATCGACTATCGAAACATTTGTGTGTTTCCATAAGTACCCAATATCGATATACACCGAATTAAAAATGTCTTCGTGCTTCGTAGAACCAAAAGCTATATGAATGTCTCTACATACCATGTGTGTGGTATTATTAAGGTTAATTAGTAGTAATGCTTTAATCAAACGGTGCTATTATAAAAGTCGAGAGGAGCAACCATTTATTGGGTCCGGTAAATTGTTACTCCACTAAACATTTATAATATACTCGGTTGAGAAAAAGTGAACTACTTAATTAACGGTTTGGAAAGTGAGATTGGATGCGTAAATTATTGTATCAAATTATTGTTTCGCTCATTTTGAGCACGATCGAGGACCGACAACGCTGTCAATATTTAAGACGACATATGACGATAAAACATTGTATACAAGTATTACTCATGTAATGCTCCGAAAAGCACAATAATTCAAAGAACGAATTATACTTCACCATATGATGACTATCTATAAATACGCCGACGCGTAAGTCGAGTGGTTGCCGAAGAGAAATTCTATTTGAGATAAATTAAGTAAAGACGAATTTAAAAAGTTCTAGTCCATTGGTTTGCGACTAATTTACTATAACATTACAATGTCGATATAACAACTAAGACTAAGGGAAAGAACCCAAAAACGTAAAGATTATTTAGGTTTCTAAATCAAAGGGTCTATAGCGTGTCGCGAAGTTGAGAATCCTAGATTTGAAATGTGGCTACCTATTGGAAATTTTAATTTCAGAATGGTTAATAATGAGTCGTGAGTGAACCCAAAACCAAGACAAATCATCAAATATGTTAAGAGGTATAACTATACTTAACAAGTCTCAAGACTGTTCTTGTTTCATTGGATTACGAGACTAAGTTAAATGACATTCGTTACACAACTTAGGGCCTCTAATGAGTTTTTCTTGAGGATGGGTAAGACTCATGAATCTACATGTTGCGTAATAAGTTTGATCTTTAAGTTATAACATAATTGATGAGTTTTGTGTGGGTTTAATCGATGTTAATTTGCATGAGTAATACTTAAACGCGAGTAAAACGCAAAGAAGAGAACAAAATAAATGAAACACTTGTGATATAATAGAGCATAATCAAAACTCAGAGAAATTCTTGTGATGGAATTGAGTAATTGATTAGGTTAAAAACAATGACAATGTACAGACTAACAATCCTAAGTTATGGAAAGAGAAAAGACGAACATAAAGAACTAGAAACGGCTACGGTATACCCATAATTCGACTAAACTTCAAAGACATACTTGTTCATCCGGGTTACAAGTAGTAGATGGTTAGCAAGAAATATTACCAAAAACTAATATTGGAGAACACCTAAATTTATGAGGAATGGAATATTGCTTTAAGGATAATTGTTTTTATTTATACACGATTTATGACTAATAAGTGAAAGTACAAACGTAAGTGTGCATAAGAGCATGTTAGAAGACTCTAACTTTCCGCAATCACCCTAGATTTCCGTTTAGGACTACTTGGACATTTAAGTAAGCCTATGGAACGATTGTACAAGAACTTAAAAAAAAAAAAAAAAAAAAAAAAAAAAAAAAAAAAACCATTTTGTCGAGACAAAAAAAGGGGTCATTCATTGGTTTGAATGAGAACATTGTACTCTGAGCTTCAAAACTATGTATGGAACGAAACTCAAGAATGAAATGAACGAATCTTTATAATATGATCCCTCGAAAATTGTATTAAAATAATTGTGAGAAAATCTTAGTCAAATTTGAACGATTGTTAGATTGATCACCGTGAAAGAACTAACAAGAATATACATCGTTTGTTCGTTAATTGTACACAGAAAATTTGAAATGACGGAACAAAGATGTGTTGGGAATAAATTAAGGCCAGATCACTTGAGCGCTGACAAGAACAAAACCAGCGTTGACAGGAACAAAGCAAGCGCTGACAGCCCAAGCGTTGACAAGTTAAAGTCAAGCGTTGATAGATTGAAGACAAGCACTGATGGAAGATATAAGCTACACGTTTATTATATTCTAGAATACTTCTAGTAAGGATAGAAACGACAATGTATTTTCTATGTTTATCTTTACCTAGAATAGTTGATACGTAGCTTATTGTACAAGGCTTCTTAGTCTATAAAAGAAGGCCTTTAGGTTAATGTTTAGTATCAAGTTTTATATAAGTTTTCATTCGTAAACATCTTTCATTGTAAGCAAGTTCGATATTCATAATCAAAGTGAAAGTTTTGTTTACATCTTGTGTTCTTGTTTAAAGTGTTAAATTCCGCATAACACTTAGATTCACAAAGAATATAACAAAGGTTTCTCTACGTGTTATACTTGATCTAATCTCGTATACACAAAGCTAATCGATCTAAGTTTGGGATCAACAAGTGGTATCAGAGCTTGTTGAGGAACTTTTGATCTTTGAAGAACACCAGAACGATACACGAACACCAAAACCCTAATTTTCTCAAAACCCTAAAAACATCATGTCTGAAGCAATAACCTCCTCCTCTTCACCCTTACCAAACATCAAGATTCCCATGCTTGATGCAACCAACTTTGACTTATGGAAGTTCAACTTTGAACAATATCTGGGGATCTTTGATTACACACTCTAGGAGATTATTGAATATGGAAACTCATTCAATAAGGCTCAAAAGATTCAGGATGCTATTACTCAAAGATCAGCTGTTGAAGGATGTCCTGATGAAGATAAGAAAGAAAAACCTGGAGATGGTAGAGCTGTAGGTGCTGAAGATATTGCAAAGAAAAGGGTTGACATGAAAGCCCTAAATATTCTGAAAGTCTCTTTAGGACAAGAAAATCAGCACAAATATAGAGGCTATGAATCTGCTAAGGATCTTTGGGAAGAAATTAAAGTTGCATATGGTGGTAATGCAGACACTAAGGAAGAAAAGAAAAAGCAACTTCTGCATGATTATGCTGTCTTCAAAGCTCAGCCCAATGAGAAACTGAGTAGTGTGAGAAGCAGATTGCTTGACATCACAAGCAAGTTGTCCTTCATGGGGACACAAGTTGGTGATGTTGACACCAATGCTACCTTTCTTAAAAGTCTTGGTGAGGCATGGAAGATTGAGGCAAGATCTATTCTTGCCAATAATACTTACAAGAGCTCCTCGTTTGATGACATCTACAACAAACTAAGACTGTTGGAAGATGAAACTCTTTCAGCACATGGAAGCAAAGCTAGCACCAGCAACATGGCCTTCTTCTCTCATAGTGAAGGCCAATTCAATCAGAAGGACTCCTTTATGCATCCAGTTACTGGATCATCATTTGTCAGTGCTGGAACAAGTCCTGTCAACGTCTCCTTTTCAGACGCTGACACATTCATGAAACCTGCTGGTTTAGATTTGGATACCGTGTGTGCTTACATTGCTTCTTTGCCCAATGGTTCAGTGATTACATATGAGGACCTTGAGCAGATAAGTGATGAACACTTGGAAGAGATGGACATCAAGTGGAACATGGCTCTTGCTAGTATAAGAGCAAATAGGTGGAATAGAAGGTTCAAAAAGAAGATGACCTTCAATGCTAAAGACACTGCTGGATTTGATAAATCCAAAGTTGAATGCTACAACTATCATCGTATGGGGCACTTCATGAGGGAATGCAGATCTCCTAGAAGATCTGATGCTGGTAAACCCTCAAGTCAGGTTGTTAAAGCTCAGGATTCCAAAGCCATGGTTGCAGTTCAAGGAATTGATGGTACTGGATGGGATTGGAGCTATCTGGCTAAGGATGCTGAAGAGGACAAAGCTTTGATTGCTGATATTAAAGAAGAAGAGCATGTTGAATATGCTCTCATGGCACACTCCTCCTCTTCATCTGATAATGAGGTATATGATGATGCTTTCTGTAGCAAAGGTTGTAGGTTAAACACTGATAGACTTAACAAAGAGGTGTTAAAACTAAAAGATGATATGAGCACTGAAAGGTGTAAATTGTCTAATTACCAACTAGCTCTTACTGAAACTAAGAAAACCGTTTCTGAATACAAGAAAATGGAATTTGATTTAAAAGATAAGATAAATATCTTAAAACATGAGCTAGAGGGTAGTATGGATATTAGAAATATCATGACAAAGGTCAATAGAGACCTACAGGCTAAGTTAGATGAGGCCATTAAGAATAAAGATAATGTTGACCTCAAGATTCAAAGATTTGATAGAGCCATCCAAGCCCTAGGAGACTGTGTAGCTAAACAAAGGGATCCTAAGGACATGACTGGGATTGGGATGAATGATTACTCTCTGGTTCCACCACCAGCTGGTGACTTCTATGGTGTCCTTAGAAAGGATTTATCTTGGACTGGTATACCAGAATGCCAAGAAGAGGAATTCATTCCTCCACCAAGAGTTGTCACTCCAGTAGAAGAGTATCAACAAAAACTGACTGACCTAAATGAGTGGAAGAAAGCTAACCCTACTTTATTTGTTAAGGGAGGTTTGCTATGTGAAAGTCCTAATGAATCACCACCCATTAAGGTTACTCACCCAGTTACTGGTAAAGCTGTTGACCTAGGCTCAAACACTGTTAGAAGACCTACCATTAAATATGCAGAGATGTATAGAAATAATAGGTCACCCAAGAGCCAAGTTAACAATCATGGAACAGGTTTCTTCGCTTCTAGACCTAAGAGTGTGTCTAAGAAAGCCTGTTATACTTGTGGTAGCTTTTCACATTTGGCATACAAGTGTGTCAACGCTCCCAAAGCCAGCGCTGATAGGAACAATTTCAGCGCTGATAGGAAGAAAGTCAACGTTGTTAGGAAGTCAAACGTTGTCAGACCCAAACCTTTTGTGCAGCAAAGTCCACAAGTGATTAGACCTGCCCCATTCTTCTCTAGAAGGTCTAACACTCATGGACAAAGACCTTTTCAAAAGACAAACACCTGGTCAAATAGGCAACGGGTTCCTGTAGCAAACCCTAGATTCAACGCTGACAAGGGTAATTTCAGCGTTGACAGGACAAAATCCAACGCTGACAGAAACGTGACCAGACCTAAATATTTGCAGCCACAAGGTAAGGGGTCTAAAGCTTCTTCAAGCTTAACATGGAGACCCAAGAAAGATCAAAACCCTAATAATAATGGAATTTCAATGACTTGCAATAGATTTAATTACATTTCTAAGGTCATTAAAAAACCAATTGGGGTTAACTGGGTTTTTCATCCTAAAAAGGATGAGAATGGGGTTGTTGTGAGAACTAAGTCTGTTCTTATTGAACAACCAGATGAATCCAAGTCTTCTGAGACTTGGGTTCCCAAAGAAAACTAATTTGTTTTGTTTATGTGCAGGGCATTCAGAGACAGATCAATGATTATGGATATTGGGATAGTGGATGCTCAAGGCACATGACAGGAAAGGAAGACTATCTGACGAACTTCACTCCTATTAAAGATGGTGATAAGGTATACTTTGGAGGGGGCTACGACACCATTACAGGCAAAGGAACCCTTCTCACCAATAATCTGCGTTTTGAGAACGTCTTCCTGGTAAAAGAACTGGATTATAATCTGTTTAGTGTATCACAAGTGTGTGATAACAAAAATAAGGTTCTTTTCACTGATACTGAGTGTTTGGTGTTAAGCAAGGATTTTAAGATCCCTGAAGAGAAGTATATTGAGTATAGAACACCTAGGCATAAGGACATATATAATGTGAATTTAAATGGGATTAAAGTGAATACAAATATGTCTTGTTTTTATGCTAAGGCCTCAGTAGATGAAAGTAATTTGTGGCACAGGAGACTAGGGCACATAAATTTTAAAAATATAAATAGACTTGTGAGGCTTGGTTTAGTTTATGGTTTGCCTGAGAAGGCCTTCCACAATGACCACTCTTGTGTTGCATGTCTTAAAGGCAAGCAGCACAAGGTCTCATTCAAGTCCAAGCAGGTGTATACTAGTTCCAGACCTCTTCATATGCTTCACATGGACCTCTTTGGTCCAACTAATATAGAAAGTTTGAATGGCAAGTCATATTGTTTTGTTGTCACTGATGACTTTTCTAGGTTTACTTGGACATTCTTTCTAGCTATGAAGAGTGACACAGCTGATGTTCTTATTGAATTTATCACTCAAATTGAGAAAAGTTCTGGCAATGAGGTTAAGATGCTTAGGAGTGATAATGGTGGAGAATTTAGGAACAAGAAGCTAGATGATTTTTGTGCCAGGAAGGGAATTACTAGGCAATTCAGTATTGCTAGAACCCCACAACAAAATGGGGTTGCTGAAAGGAAAAATAGAACCCTAATTGAAGCAGCCAGAACAATGTTGGCTGATGCTCACTTTCCCATAGCCTTTTGGGCTGAGGCTGTTAATACAGCATGCTATGTGCAAAATAGAGCATTGGTTAACAAAATTCAGAACAAAACACCTTATGAGTTACTTTGGGGAAGAAAACCTAATATTGGTTTTCTCAGACCTTTTGGTTGTCATGTAATAGTTTTGGACACTAGTGATGCCTTAGGGAAATTTAGTGCAAAAGGTGATGAAGGTTACTTCATGGGGTATTCAGTGCAGAGCAAGGGTTATAGGGTTTATCTCAAAGAGGACAAACGAATTTTTGAAAGAGTACATGTTAGGTTCTTAGAGAATAAACCTAGTGATCCTGAAAGTGGTCCTAATTGGTTGTTTGATTTGGAACCCTTATCTAGAACTTTAAATTATATGCCTGTCACTAATCCAGACATTGTGAAGGTAACTTCAAATGTTGTGGAGGAACAAGTTGTTAATGTTTCAGGTACACAGGTTCATGAGAAGGTTGGATCACAAGCAGAAAAGGCATCTCCTACATTTGAATATGTCACAATTCCCATTTGGACAGATGCTTTTGCTGCTGCTGCTGCTGGACAAGATAATGGTGGTCTCCAAATACCACCAGATACAAACATGCATGGTTCTTCAGGCGCTGACAAAGGCAAATCTAGCGCTGACAAGACCAATTCAGACGTTGACAACAACATTTCAAGCGTTGTCAGCCCAGACGCTGACAACCAAGATTCAAACGTTGACAACAGTTATGGGCATCTTTTCTCTTCCAGTTTTGAACAAGGTGGACCTTCCAATGTTCATGAAGAGATTCCTGTTGCTCAAAGAGAGTCTGATGAAGAAGATATTGGCAACATGGAGCATGAGGTTGAGGACACCAGACTTTTTGAAGGAGGGGTTCTCACTTCTACAATGAAGAATCACCCCCCATCTCAGATCATTGGTGATGTTATGACTCCAGTTCAGACAAGAAGATCCCATCAAGGTCTTGGTGGATTTATTGCCAATATACACAAGAAGGTTGATACCCCTCTTGTGCAAGCATGTTTGTTTGCATGTTTTCTGTCACAAGAAGAACCCAAGAAGATATTTGATGCTCTCAAAGAACCAAGTTGGGTGGAAGAAATGTAGGATGAGCTTCACCAATTTGCAATTCAGGATGTTTGGGAGCTGGTTGATTGTCCTAGATATGTCAGACCTATAGGGACAAGATGGGTTCTCAGGAACAAAAGAGATGAAAGAGGTATTGTGGTCAGAAACAAGGCAAGGTTAGTGGCTCAAGGTTATACACAAGAGGAGGGGATAGACTATGAGGAAGTCTTTGCACCAGTTGCAAGGATTGAAGCTATTAGGATTTTTCTAGCCTATGCATCTTGCATGGGCTTCACAGTCTATCAAATGGATGTCAAAAGTGCATTCTTGTATGGCACCTTGTTGAGGAAGTTTATGTCATGCAACCTCCTGGTTTTGAGGATCCAGAGCATCCAGATAAAGTGTATAGAGTCAAAAAGGCTATGTATGGCCTTCATCAAGCCCCTAGAGCATGGTATGGTACCTTGTCTACATATTTAGTGGACAATGGATTCAAGAGGGGCACCATAGATCAGACACTATTTACAAAGAAGAAAGGCAAAGATGTGTTGCTTGTGCAGGTCTATATTGATGATATTATTTTTGGGTCTACTGATCCAAAGATGAGTGAGGATTTCTCCAAGCTTATGACAGACAAATTCAAGATGAGTGCTATGGGGGAGATGAACTTCTTTCTTGGTTTACAAGTTCAGCAGAAAGAAGATGGTATCTTCATCTCCCAGGACAAATATGTTGCTGAAATCTTGAAGAAGTTTGGCTTTTCTCCACATGAAAAGAGGGCTACTACTCCTATGGATAGAGAACACCCTTGGGGAAAGATTGGATATGGGAAAGATGTTGATGTCAGGCATTATAGATCCATGATTGGATCCTTGATGTATCTTACTGCTTCTAGACCTGATATCATGTTTGCTGTATGTGCTTGTGCACGTCATCAAGTGACTCCCAAAGAATGTCACCTTTATGCTGTGAAGAGGATCTTTAGGTACCTAAGATGTTTCCCTAGTCTTGGTTTGTGGTACCCAAAGGATTCACCATTGGAGCTGATTGCATATTCAGACAGTGATTATGGAGGTGATAAGTTTGATAGGAAATCCACAACTGGTGGATGTCAGTTTCTTGGGAGCAGATTAATATCTTGGCAATGCAAGAAACAAACAGTGGTGGCTAATTCTACAACTGAAGCAGAGTATGTGGCTGCAGCAGCATGTTGTGGTCAAGTGTTGTGGATTCAGAACCAGCTGTTGGATTATGGGTATAATTTCATGCATACTAAGATATTTGTTGACAATAATAGTACTTTATGCATCATTAAGAATCCTGTGCATCATTCTAAAACTAAACACATAGAAATTAGACACCATTTTATAAGAGATTGCTTTGAGAAAGGTTTAATACAACCAGATAGGGTTGACACTGAGGAAAATGTGTCAGATTTATTAACTAAACCTTTTGATACTGGAAGATTTCAGTACTTGGTAACAAGTATTGGAATGGTTAATCTCTCTTAATATGCGTTTTGGATTCTTTTTGTAAAAGTATGTACAGGATGATGCATTATTATTATTGGTCTTATTGATGATTTAGATTTTCCACTATATTTTTCTAACACTGACAAAGGTTGTTTGAACACTGATAAGTGTTTTTGCAACGTTGTCAGCAATATAATTGTCTAACGCTGACAAAGCTTCCTTCAACGCTGTTGTGTGTTATCGGGGCGTTGTCAGCAACAATGTTAGTTTTGTGGTTTTTAATCTAAATGTGCAGATGGTGTTAGCAGTATACCATTGGATACAGAGTTGCTTATGGATCAAAGGAGAAGCATTTGGACAAGTTTTTATTTATGGATGATGGTTGGAATGTTTCATTCCTATCTTGACATAAATTTTTATGTTCATGCATGATTTTAGCAAACTTTTGTATCATAGTTTAAGGGGAGGTTTTAGGAACCTTTAGGATTTTTGGGTATCCATATGATACTCTTATCACAATTCTAGATTGTGTCCACAGGTGAGTATGGGTTAGTTTTACTAAACCATGAGGCACTGTAGCATGCATAGTATATCAACTTTGCATGCTGCCAAGACATTTTTGGCCTAGAATTGGTTGTGGTCTGTTGAGAGACTTGGGAATGATTTTGATATGGGATTTACCTGGGAGTAACAAGGATTTTATAAGGTAACTTGGTTGTTAAGAATTTTGGTTAGCAAGGGACACTAGAGGACTGTTATGTCTATCTTGCTTATGCAAGTGTGCATAACTGGACAGTGCTTGCCGCCCTATAATAATTATCAGCTTTTGGTTATTTTCTCTAGGATAAATTACTTGTTAGGGTCATTTTTCACTTTTTAAAACAATTTTATTTTTGGACGCTGACAAGAAATTTCCAAGCGTTGTTGTGACCAAATTGGACGCTGACATGGCTTTAGGCGAACGTTGACAAGATTATAGCCGTTGGGCGTTGATAGGTTATTTTTGACCGTTGACACTCAATGGGACCTACCCAATTGTTACTTTTTGACATATTTTCAAGCCGTAATTTTAGGAGTTGTTACTTTCATTAAATGCATGAGATAACTTATAACTTTTTCAATATTTTCATGATTAGTTTTTGAAAATCTTTGCCTATTTTTGGGCCAATCACATGCATTCTTTATCTCCTATAAATTTGGCTCCTATTTTTAAACAGGGTATCTATAATTCTTGTCTAACACTTTTCTCTTATCAACCTTCATCTTCTACACTTCAACTTAACAGCTTTCATCAATGGCACCAAAGTTTAACTCAGCAGAATTGGATTTGGGGTTCACGTCTCAACACAACATGATTGCTTATCTTGTTGCTGATAATGATTTGTTTTCTCAATACACACAAATGGTGGCGTATTTGAACGCATCCCCCTTAAGGTATACTCTTTCTCATGCACCACTCATTCCAGCCACACACATTAAGCAGTTTTGGAACACTGTTAGTTCCTCAACAGTTAATGGAGTGACCACATTAACTTCTATTATTCATGGGAGGTCTTGGGTGGTTACTAAGGCCTTGGTACGCCAGGCCTTGCATCTTGATGATGCTGATGGTATAACCATCCTTCCCATAAATGAAATAGAACAAGGGCTTAGGGCTTTGGGATATCCTATTCCTGATGAAGGTACTCTTAATAAGTATCATAAGCAGGAATTTCCCCCAGCCTGGAAGTACCTCATTCACATCCTCCTTCAATGTTTGAGTCCCAAATGTACTGCACACAATGAGATCAATAGATCCATTGCAAGTGCTATTGTGTGCATTGCAACAGGACAGGGCAAAAATATAACTATTCTAAAATGATTTTTGAAGGGATGTGTAAAAACAAGGGGACAAAAATGAATTTAGCTTATCCCCGTTTTCTGCAAATGATTTTTGATGATCAAGGTTATTGTTTAAGGGATCACAATGATTTTTATAAGATCCCTGAACAAAAGAAAGCTATTTTTACGAAGATGAATTCACCACCTCATAGAGACTTACCTTTAACCCCAGCCATGCTTGCTGTTATTGCAGCAGCACAACCCCAACCAGACCCCCAACCTCAAATTGACCCTCAACCACAACTTGAACCCATTCCTGAACCTTTACCCTCACCTGAACAAATGCAAATAGACCAAGAACCCTTTGACGCTGACACATCAAATGTTGGCGTTGATGTGCCTATTTCCAACGCTGACACACATCCATCACAATCCCAAACACCCCTTAACCAACCCACATCTACCCATTCTTCCACACCATCTTCCACACCACCTGAATATAGGTTGATTAAACGCCAAAGGACTACTGGAGTGTTCTCCTCTGGTGGTCCTAGCCATGAAGCAGAGAGAACCACCACCACAAGTGTGGCTGGTGACCTGGATGAGGCTGGGACTATTGGTTCTGGCTTAGAAGCTGGCCAAGGCAGTCCCACCATAATTAAGTCCTCATCCATGCCCAATGAATCTGACTTGGGAGGTCAAATCCCCATTTTAGAAGAGGGCAGACTGGAACTAATGACTCTTTTGGAATTGACGGCAGTCTGCATTAGCTTGCAAAAGCAAAATGCAGACTTAGTACAAATTGTCAGCTCACAAGGCCTTGAACTCAAGAAATTGAGGGAGAGGATTGTTGTTTTGGAGAGTGATCATGCTAGGAGGGGTATGGAGGAGTCTTCCAAAGGGGAGGAAGATCAAAGAAATCTGAGTGATAAGAGCAGTCAAGATGGTCAATCAATGGATGTTGCTGAAGCTCTTACAACTTTGAAGGAACAAACAGGTTTTGATACGTCCTTAATCTCTCCAACCAATCTAAGTTTATCATTTACAGCTATGTTGAGAGAGGTTACACAAGGCGCTGAGGGAAAATATTTAAGCGTTGACAAGACAAATTTGGACGCTGATAGAAGTATTTTGGGCGCTGATAGAGGAAATTTGGGCGTTGACAGACCTGCACATGAAGGTGATGTATTCCAGTCATCATCTATCATCAAGGAAGTTCCTACTCAGGTATTACCATCTACCTTACCAACCATTGCACCATCAGATAAGGGTAAGGGTAAATTGGTAGAAGAAATTGTTCCAAAGAATGCAGCCCAAGTTGAATTTGATAGAAGATTGGCTGAGCAAATGATGGAACAAGGTGAAAAGGAAAAGTCATCATTTGTTGTGACTTCTGAAGAAGAAAGTGATGGAGCTAGCTCAGACTCAAGTGTGATGATTATAGAACCAGAAAGGCTTGAGTATGGTGATGAGCTTGCCAGGGAAAAGTTGAGAGATTTAAAATTGCAGGTTGATTTTGACATGCCAGAGGTGGTTCAGATGTACAATTCTTGGGAAGAAAGCTGCATGGATAATCCAGACTTGACCATTTCAGATCAAATATGGGGTTTGGAGATTCTTCTTAGAGTTCAGAAGGATTGTAAGGTGATTTTGAAGCACAAGGCAAGCAATATTCTCTCTGAGTTGAAAAGGGATAGAAGGGAGCTCTACTTTATGTTGCTCAGATGTCATGGAGTTGGATGGACACATCAGAAGTTGAAGGCTTTGACATTTGATGAGTTGGAACATAGGGCTTATCCTATTTGGGTGAGAGTGCAGGAAGAAAACACTCTCAGACTTCTTTCAGATGAAAGAAAAGAGCAACTTGCAGAAGAAATGGAAATCAAGAAAGCTATGATAGTTCCCAGGCCAGTGAAGAAGGGATTTAAACTTGAGTTTCCAAAAGATATGAATCCACTATATCCAAGTGAAGCAGTTATTAGAAAGAGCCTCAAGCTCTCCCCATTAGAAGCTTCAGATATGGTGCAGGTGTTACCATTAGATTCCAGGAATCCAATTGTGAGTTATGATGAGGATGAATGTGGATTCTGGAAGATTGGCAGATTTGGCAAGGAGGTACACACTTTTACCACTCTCATATCTTTATTTGCAAGTTGTGATAGAGAAGACTTGGTGGACCTTTGGAGGTTGCTGGAGACCAAGTATGAGGCTAAAGCATCAACTTCAGCTAATGGAATAAAACTTTGGACCACATTCAAAAGAATGTGTGGTACAAATGAGGAAGATCCTGAAATATGGAAGGATCTTGAAGATGACCTCAGTGGTCTTCAATGGAGGTTATATTCAGCTGCTGGTGTATACCATTTGAGTTCTACAAAGTTTGCTGAGTATCTACTTGTGGATGCTCAGTATTTCATATCCAAGGCTGTTTTGGAAAAGATGAAGGACACCCAGCTGGAGATAGATTATACAAGTGACGTGGCAAAGAATTTGATCAGATTTATTTATTACCAATATGAGAAGGTTTGTCAGACTTCTCCAAGTTCTTAATGCTTATTCAGAAACTTGATCATAAGAGTGGATATCAAGTTTAGGGGAGGATTGTTGGGAATAAATTAAGGCCAGATCACTTGAGCGCTGACAAGAACAAAACAAGCGTTGACAGGAACAAAGCAAGCGCTGACAACCCAAGCGTTGACAAGTTAAAGTCAAGCGTTGATAGATTGAAGACAAGCACTGATGGAAGATATAAGCTACACGTTTATTATATTCTAGAATACTTCTAGTAAGGATATATCAAGTTTTATATAAGTTTTCATTCGTAAACATCTTTCATTGTAAGCAAGTTCGATATTCATAATCAAAGTGAAAGTTTTGTTTACATCTTGTGTTCTTGTTTAAAGTGTTAAATTCCGCATAACACTTAGATTCACAAAGCATATAACAAAGGTTTCTCTACGTGTTATACTTGATCTAATCTCGTATACACAAAGCTAATCGATCTAAGTTTGGGATCAACAAGATGCAAAAATCTAAAAGAGTCATTAGGGCCGTTGATGCGTTTTTGTCAACACCAAAATGCCATTAGGGACGTTGATGCGTTTGAGGCTAGTATCCGCATGGTCGACCGAACCATGGATCCTAGTGTTTACTAAAAAGCTAAGGAAATGAGTGTTACAACGGTTAGCGCTTTTGGATCTCGAAAAACCCTTTCGAAAACTCAATCAATGTTTTACACCGGGTGTCATTCGAGAAGGACGCACCGGAAATCTTCAAGTAACAACCTAAGGGTTTCTACTCTCGTCATGGATAGAGTGTGGAAATCCATGTATTATTAATTTCTTTACTTTCATGCAAATTAAGTGACTCGACGTCCGTCGATGTTACCACCAACAAAACTTAATAATGTAACCGTATTCTAAGTTTTTAGTTTTGTTGTGTTGTCTTATCTTTGAAATATTTCCGTTACATAACCAGTACCGAAATCTTCTGTTTGGAGAAAAATTTATCCAACAAAATTTTACTTATTAAAAAGTTTGTACTATATTTTTTTTTGTGTCAAGAAAAATGTATCGACTAAATTTTACCTAAAAGGGTTTTATAAAATATTTTTAAAACATTATGAAAAACTTTTTACTATAAGAAATCACCACCGGGAACTTTATTAGTGGGAATGGAACAATCGTGATAGAGTAATTTGGAAATTAGTAAAGGTATACTAATAAAATGCCGGAATTAATAATGAAAAAATCTTGGTAAGGACTACCATGTGAATTGTTGGAAAAATTTAGTTTACGAACAACTTGATGTGAAAAACGTAAACAATTGATGAGTATATTGAGAACTAGTACGAATAATTACAACAAACAATTTGTTATTTTTGGAAGTGAGCAATAATAAACACTGGAATGAACTATGAACTATCAATATATAATCTACAACCTCAAAGAAATAATTGATGACGAAAAGGAGGATGCAACCGTTGGATCCGAGACGTACGTAGCCTGATCAACTACGTATGATTGTGGTCGAACGCGAGCATGCTCGTAGTAATCACCATGGAACGAGATATATTAGTAATATTTTGAACATCTTCAAGTTTTGATTTACTTGCCAAATAAATTATCATGTGTTATAAACGTCAAATATTCCGGTACTATCATCTAAATTAGAAAACGTTGCATACCCCTTTGGAAGAAAATTTTTCATACGTCCATTCTTTCGCTACTACGTCGTACGAGCTAGTGTGAGACGCGGAGAATATTACGAGGGCTACCAAAGGAAACCAATGAGACACTACGACAAGTAAACTCAAAATAGACTGGAGTGGAGATAAACCTAAGGGGGCGACAAACCATAGATATTGATGATGAGGCTCCGTAAGGAGCAAAGCCCAAATTTAACGGGTATCGAGACCTCATTATAGTCTGACTAAAATTTAAGGAATAATTTGACCGAGACGAGTATAACCTTTTTGCGTAAGAAGAGTTTGATTTCGTAACCACCTGGGCAACGATCCACACTTATTTAACAAGATTGAAGTATAAGACGTACTCATATAACTAATAAATTAGACATTGTACATTACCGTCGTAATATGACATCGTTCGAAACACAGTTTGATCTATTTGTGCATGGTTTACTCATTTTCCTTCCATAAAAGGAAAATGAATGAAAATGATTTAGTAGCAAGAAGTTGTTGTAACATACTATTATTCTTCTACCATACGAAGTAATGACCTAAAGTAGTTGAGTAACGAGTTTTTGCAAGAAGAAATGCCCCATAGACGGAATGAGAATCTCAACCGCCATGAGTTGAGATGGTCGTTTATTCTAGACCTTTGGAAACCGATTCGAGAAACTTTGACATGTGTATTACTTATCGCTACAAGTACACGATAACATTACGAAAATAACCAAGCTATGGAAAACGAATTTCAAACTTGTACTATTATCCATAGGTAGATTTTAATAAACATCCATCGTTGAAAGGATACTAGTGTAATTATAGTCGTCGGGATAACATGGTTTGAGACCTTGTGAGAGTAGAAAGTATTGTTAAACGTCATCTATGCGAAGGATGACAACACGCGACTCTTTAGATTTAAAACACTACGCGAGACGACAAAAGTATTGATGAAAAATATCACTTAACAAAACAGATATTGTCGAGGAAAGTCGACATGCAAAGAAAAGAACAACTATTAAAAACCCATTGAGGAATAACATATGTTCATATACGATTGGAAGAAACGTTTATTCGATCAAAAGTTATGATAGTTACAATAGATTTAACTTTACTGAGAAACTAAGGGAAGCGCAAACTTTGAACACCAAGAAATGCAAGCTAAGTTGTACAAACATACAAAATTCGATAAATCTTACTCTTTTGATTTATCTAGCGACATGGACATTTGAGTTTCAGGAGAAACTCAGTTTAACGGGTATCGAATGTAACAATCACAAAATTTCGACTTGTCCGATTTATTTAAATCATAAAACGGGTTAGACTTGCTTGTCTATTGAATCTCCCTGGTTGAATTTATACAAAGTGTGTACGTATCCGATTGACATTTAATGAAGATCGTTTTATGGAATTAGTTCCACTAAGTGTGTGATATATACATCTCTTTAAGAGTTATTAGTCATACGATGGTTATACCTTTTATCGTGTTTATACGTTTACGTCTCATCGGACTCGTGAACTCGTGACAATGAACCATGATCTCATTCATGTTTGTATCATTTGGAAACTTCATAAATTTCCTTTAAACGTGCGATGTACAACTTTTTCTTTTTGGTTACCTTAATAGCCGCAAACAAGATGTGTCACGTGTTTTTCCTTTTTGATGCTTCCTCTCTTTTTCTTGTTTCAAAAGTGCAAAGAGGTCAAGTCTCTTTCTCCTTTTGTTCTCTTCCTGGATCCAATATAAGCAACAAACAAAGACACAATGCTATAAGTCAAAACCTATGAGCAGTATCTATAAAACACAAGGTCTGCTATCGCTTTATCTTATTTTCTTCACGTGACAATCACAAAAACCCACTATCTCTCGTCACATGAAAGAAACACAACATCCAACACACTAGTGTTCTTTCCCTATCACTTTTCCTTGTTTCTTTCCACAAAACTCATGCCTGTTTCCTCTGTCCAAACCGAGTAGCAAGCAACTCCTAGCCCAAAATAGTCACTACCTTGTTTGAGCTTGTAAGTACACGTGAAGAGAGCATGGACCATTCAACATGCTTTAACTTTGCTTATACAAAAACCACATATTTCCTTTGTGCACACACAATAAATACAAGCATAAGTGCTCTCTTTTATCCCTCTTTCTTTCACTGACTTTGGACAAAACAAGAAGACACCCAACAATTGTTCCCTAGCCTCTTTAGTTTTTGACATCCCAAAAGCACAGTTAAACACCCTAAACCGTCTTCTTTTCTTCTTGGTTTCAACACAATAAGCAAACAAATATTCTACTTCTGAAGAATGATGACATGAATTCCTGGTTTTCTCTGTTCGTCATCTTTGTCGAATGGTGATCACTAGGGTTTTAGTTCGTTAGTTTGGCTATGATCTTGGTTTAGCCGTTGGTCTTGGATTTGGGTTATACGCGCGTCCGTTCATTTGTTTGCATGGTCAAGTTGTTGTGACTTCAAAGTACACAAACAACACCGAGTAATCTTGTGAGTTTCCTGAACACTTGTTTTCTTTCCACTCTTTATTTGCACATGACCTACTGTTTGTTTTGTCGGGTCTATCTCAAGAATCTTGATAGTTTAGTATGTGCTTGCATAAGTCGCTAAACTTATTTTTTTCAAATGTTATAGATACCATGAACGGCAATCCACCAAATTTGAAACTCATAAAAACGACTAGGTTGAGACCAAAAGCGAACACACGAATCATTTGACACGTCCTTCGCATTGTACCTATGTGAATAATTAGAATCTACGTGTTGTTGTTGATTAAAGACAGATGTATCAGCTTTACTCAGGAAAAAGAATAATATAATTTGATCTAAAAACGAGTTCATAATTTGTGTCTTAAGGTAGTAGTATGGTCGTGTATAATTACACTTTGCCAAACGAAATTACGTACGAGATTCATTTGCTGCTTTCACTAAGTTGCGACACCCTCCACTTGGGCCACATGTTTAACCCTTAAAACGATTTCGAAATGGAAAATTTGTAACAAGAAAGTTGTAGACGGCATAGCCGTCTACAAGATCATACTTTTGGTTTGTCCAGAAAGTCTCTATCGAAAACCGTAGATAAAACCGAAGCTGACCCATTGTCTTGTACGACCCTCACTTTACATGTAATTATGACCCACAAATGACTTCGTTTGTAAAAACTAAAGGCATGTCGTTATAGTCGGGCTGGCTGGCTACCCAGTGGTACCTGTGGTTTACGCCGCGAGTCACTAACGAAGCTGCAAATTGCGCCGAAAAACCGTCGAGATCGCTGTTTATACAAGAAATTATAATGGAAAATATCAATCAAGTACTGTATCTTCCCATTCTTTTCTTTCATGTTTTCGGTTCCCTGACACCCGACAACCATGCTTAATTATTTAATTCACATACTTTTAAATTTACTTTATAAGTTTTAAATCTTTTATAAACTTTAATTATTTATAAACTTTAATTAATTATAAACCTTACTTAAAAACTTTAGCTAAATCTAAACTTTATATATTTATAAACTTGACTAAATAATGTAAAGTCCCATTTAATTATTTGACTCATTAAACAACCCGACAAATAAATAATTCCGATAACAAAATGTTGGATGTTGTTAAATATATCCCGATTAAATAACTACCTTTTTCTTTAAGAAAAACATTAATGTTTCGCAAGTGTTAAATCATCAATAGCTCAAGCACATACTAGGAGACTAAATTCTACGTTTATTTTCATGTTGCATGTATAATAATACATACCTTATTTAACTTAGGTTACGGGTTGTTTCGAGCTATTATTTCTCCATGTCTACATTGTGCTATTTTACCACTGCCATTACTTCGAGGTGACTTTCATAGCCCCACTTTTTACTTGTTTTATATACTTTTGGGGTGAGAACATTGCTTGTTTTAAACGGATGAACATAAGTGCTAAAACTTGATACGTTTGCCTACATGATGTCTAAGTAGCGATATCCCTAGATGCTTTAGCCCACTATCGGGAACCGTTAATTACTTTGTGTAAGCGCGAATGTTATGGATAGATCTATTGGGATTGACCTCCCTATCTAATGTTGGTTGTGTGACCAAATTAGATACACTTACATTTGAGGTCGTTACGAATGCTTTGGGATAGGCATTTGCTCGGGCTCTTACATTATCTGGTCAGTACGGTTAACGCTTCGATGTCATGAGCTTAAACGTAGGGCAATGTAAACGTATGCTATTTGATTATAATCTTGTATTTGTTATAAGATTATATGCCGGTTGCCTGACTAAAATCTTATGGTTCGTCACACTATTTAAACTTAAACCTATGAACTCACCAGCCTTTGTGTTGACGCTTTAGCAATGTTTTTCTCAGGTATCAAGATGGAGGAGTAACTTGGTTGTGCCATGGGAGATAATAAATTTGTGACTATCAATTGTTGTTTGAGCTTTTACTTATGTTATAGAAAACTCTGATTTAATTTATGTTGTTGTACAAAAATGCTTCCGAATAACGTTTTATACTTAAAATCATTTAAATCAATTAAAACGACTTATTTAAATGTTGTTCTTTATTATAATCTCTTATGATAGTCATGATAGTCGCACCTAAGTGTATTCGCATACATTGGTAATTTGAGGGTGTGACAACCTCGTCATACAATTAGAACGGTTGCCTCTAATTATAATAGTCTGGGTGGAGGGATCAGCTCCATGTAACGGATGTAGAGCACACACCATAGTTACTGTGTAATCTGCAAAACATGTACTAGGATGCACCCATTCGCCCCACATGATAATAATATAAATGGCCAATAACTGAAAGGGACACCGCGAGCAACCACGCTCGTCGTGGAAGAGTCATAACACATGTGCCTCAAGTGTTATGGTTATGGTACCTCCAAAACTAGGTAAAACATGGCATGCATGTATATAGCTCAGGCAGTTTAAAATGCTAATCATAGTAACTATTGAAAAGTTTAATGTAAACTACTAGGGAAAATAGATGGCTGCAAACGGGGAATCCGAATAGGAAGAGAATGTCCTTACTGAAGGACGGAATATTCGTACCTTGTGTCCAGTAATGAAAACGAAGATGATAGCGGAAGTACTACTCCGACTTCAACGAGTGCTACATAATAAATGGAGATGAATGAGTTGTTTGTTTAACGTATACTTACTGATTATTAGTTTACTTGACGTGTTCTTAACTTGTTTTAATGATTCTCGTCTTGTTTTACATGTTCTTGACTTGTTTTACTGTTTCATGTTTTATCATGTAGTTTCTTAGTGTTTCATGTGTTCTTGATTAGTGTATTTCATGTTTTATGTGTTGATATACTTGTTGTTTCATAATGAGTAACTTTATAAAAAATAGCAGGTTTCTATATATAGTAACTTTTCAAAAATAGCAGATTTTCATATATAGTAACTTTCCAAAAATAGCAAGTTTCCATAAATAGTAATTTTCCAAAAATAGAAAGTGTCCATAATTAGTAAGTTTCCAAAAATAGAAAGCTTCCATAAGTAGTATGCTTCCATAAATAGTATGTTTCCATAAATAACACGTTTCCATAATTAGTATGTTTCCTTATTTAGCATGTTTCTATATATAGTAATAAGCTTATTAAATAAATATATGATATAAGCTAAGGTTTAATAATCATATATTATAAGTCATGATTTATTAAATGTAAAAATATAGTAAAGTTTATTAATAATAAATACTTAGTCTTAACATAATGATTATTAATTAATAATATAATAAATGGTTTATAAGTAATTATTAATTAATAATATAACATGATTATATTAATTAAACTTTACCTTAATTGATTATTGTATAACTAAATTAAAGTATAGTATTAATTTAATTAACCCTTGATTAAAATATTATTAATTACTTAAGCTCTTTTCTTAATTAAATTAATTAAATGTAACATGTACTTATACCACGAAATAATTATATTAATAACTATTATAACCTGTAGTTTATTTAAATAAGTGGCTATGTTTAATATCATGATAATTATACAAATTAAATTATATCCTAAGTCCTTGTTCTTAATTAATTAAATTAAACCATGCATTATTTAATATAATCAATTAATTAAATAAATCATAAATCTAATTTAGCAAAAGTAACCAAACACACCCTTGGTGTGTTTCGGTTATACCCGAGCCCCAAAACAAAGCCACACCGAGACCTTAGGGTCTCAACTTTGGCTTGAACCACAAGCAACACCACACCTGCAAGGCTGTGGATTGCCACTACCAAACCAACGTAGCCCCCGGTTGCTGCTGGTTCCCCTTGCGTGCACAGTTTTTCCATCGAGAGCCATTGGGCTCTTTGTTTGCCACTGTTTTAACCAAACAGCCCCCGCTAGGGGTGTTTGGTGTTGCGGCTGGTCACAAGAAATAGCCACCGCCCCTTATAAGGGTGCGGCTGGCCAAGACAAAACACCACCGAGAGTCTTTTGACTCTCGGTTGTGTGACAACCGAACCAAACACCATTAAATCCTGAACCCTTACATGTTTTAGTCCTGATTAATCACATGTTCTTATTTGGTTTATCTAATTCATGAATAAAACAAAATAAAAATAAAAGATTAAGGATTTAAGAGATACCGTATACGTGTAATGATTAGGAATTAAGACAAGAACAATACCCGTAAATTAATCAAGATCAAACAACCTTTTCCCCTTTGTTTTCTTGTGGGTGCCGCGGCCAAAGAGAGAGAGAGAAAGGCAGGGTTTTGTTTTATTTTTTTATAAAAGTGAATAATGAAATCCCCTGGAGATTATTTGTTTACTAGTCTAGGCTTAATTGGCCCTCCTTGGTTTCTTTTACACGCCGCCAAACACCCCTTATACTTAGTTTTCGTTTTTCGTGTTTTAACTAAATTATCGTGTGTGTTCGTATTTTAATCTCGTGTTTTATATTCTTGTCATGTTTTAAGTATTATACGTAAATACTTATCGTGAAATAATAATTAATAATAACATACGTAATACTTGTCGTAATTAATTAATATACGTAATATTTACATTAAATGCTCATGATACATGTCATAATTAATTAATTTTAAAGTTTTACTTTATACGTGTTTTCATGTAATTAATGTTCTAAGGTATTTTATGCGGGTTTTACAAGTAAAGACAGTCAAACAGCAAGGCATGGACATTGCTCAATTGAAGACCAGGCTTGCTAAAGTTGAAGGGAGGTGGAGACAGAATTTGGTTTTATCTTCTGATGAGGACCATGGAGTTGCTGAGGATGCTTCCAAAGGGGAGGAAGATCCCACTCCTAGTAAAACGGAATGGTTTGATTATCCAACTCCAAGTGGAGAAAAAGGTAGTGGTGTGAAAGGAAGTGATAAGGGGAGTGCTAATATAAATGATACTGCTGATGTTCTGTTGAATTTGATGCAAAAACCTACTAAGACAGACCCCCTGCCACAACAGTTGCCCCTACAACTACAGAAGTTCCCTTTGTTAGTAGTAATGTTCCACCTGTTTCTATTGTTGTTTCCTCTTCACCTAATACAGTTGTACCTGCAAGGGTTACACCTACAAGGATGTTCACAAGAAGTAGAAGAAGGCAAGTACAGACTGGTGTAGTCATGGTAAAGTTGCAACATAGAGTTCATTGACAATAGATCCAAAAGATAAGGGGAAACGCATCATGATTGAACAACCTAAACAAAAGTTTACAAAAGCTCATGAGTTAAGTGATGATGAGCTGGCTAGACAACTGCATGAGGAAGAAGTGCAAGAGGAGCAAAGAAGGATGAGAAAAAGAGAGGCTAGAAGAAAGGCTGAAACTGAATTAGATTCGAACATCAATTAGAGTGAAGATAAGGAGGAAAAGGTTGATCAGACACAAATTGAGAAGGAAATTCAGGTGATGCTGAGTCAACTTGATAGAGGTATGCCAATTATTACACAATTCTTTAATCACTGGGAAACATGGCAGTTTACTGAAACTCTTGAAAGACAATATAGCTTGTTCACATGACTTTGAAGCATCAGAAAGATGTTTTTAGATAAGAGACATGCATGCAAAAAGGGACACGTATCCAAATTCTGAAGCTGGGAGAAAGGAGTACTACAAGACTATGCTAAAAACTCACAAGGGTTAGATGAGAGAGCATTTTGTGGGAATGTCTTTTGAGGATCTTGAAAGCAAGGCTCTTCCTGTGATTAAATTTTCTAATGACTTTTTAGATCCAGGTTCAAAAAAGGAAAAAGAGTTCATAAAGACGAGAGATGAGTTTATGAAGAAATGTAGAGAGAATGCCAAAGGAGTAGAGCAAAGGTTAGTATAGTGGGAACTCCATCAAATGTACCAACATCTACCCACGGCATGGTTGAGCAAAGGGCAACCAAGAGAATGACAAGAATGGCTAAGTTGGGCAAAATTGTTGGTGATGATGTGGGACCAACAAATGAAAGATTAAACAAGTGTATGGAACTCGTTGTGTTAGATGATTTTATTCTAGAACCTCTTAGGCAGAAATTTCCTACAGGAGGTTCATTATGACAGAGAAATGAGTTGGTGGAAGTTAACTAGAGCTGATGGAACTGTACAATCTTTTTAGTATTTATACAAGATGTTTCAAACTATTGATATAGAGGATTTAGAGACTTTGTGGAGAGTCTTGAAGGCTTACTTTGGAAGTTGTCCTCCTACTATGATGTGAGTTGAGAGAGATTTTCAAATATAGGTTAACATGTAGAGGATGTTTGAGACTGATCCTGATTATATGACATTTAAGACCCAACATGGTGCTAACATGATTGAGTGGAGGTTGTTCACTTCTGCAGGAGTCTATGAGCTGGTTATGGAGGGGCTAATTGTGTATTTGCTTTTTGACAGATATTATCCTCTCACTCAGGAAACTTTGAAGAAAATGATAAGCACTACTTTACAGGTTGATGATAGGAATCATGTTCCCTATCAATTTCTCAGGTTTCTACATAGTTAGATTTTGCCTCAATAGTAATTTGTAAGCATCCTCATCACTAGCCGCATTTATTCAAGAAACTTATGTTCAGGAGTGAGCACAAGTTTAGGGGAGGATTGTTGGGAATAAATGACTTTAGAGTTCCCCTTGCTAAGTTGTACAAGTTCCCCCTGCTAGTGATACTTTCCACCGCTATAGATAATGAAGACAATGAGATCTTTTCCCAATGTATGAAGATAAAGACCCTGCTATGAAGATAACTTTGGAAGAGATTATGACGCGTTTCAGTTACATTTATAGTATATCTTCCATGTTTAGTTTATAGTTATCTTGTACAATGATCCTTGTGTGTATAAAAGGATACCTTAGATTTTTGGTTTATCATCTCTGTTGTTATTTCATTTTGCTTTAAGGTTGTAAACCCCAACACTATTAAGAGTGTTCGTATATTGTTTCAATATATTACAACTTTCAATCATTTCAATCATTTCAATCACATTGTTCTTGTACTAAACATTATATTCCACATCTTGTTTAGTTTTGCTTTATATATAAAGTTTCTCTAGTGTTAGTTTGGATTCATCATTGCTAATACACTCTTACAAGCTAAGGTTAAGATCTGAGTTTGGGATCAACAAAGTGTGTAATAAGGACAATAAGGGCCCTTGTATATATTGTTTGGGCCACCTACGACGTAGGTAATATTGTGTCCTACGCCATAGGAACATGTTATTTGGTTCGTTATAAAACAAGATACCTACGTGTATAGGGGAAAATAGCCTATGTTGCAGGCCTTCAAAAAGGTAAGTCCTTCAAGACCACGCTAGAATCAACGACATAGAGGAAATAGGAGCCTACACCGTACGTCTTCTTTCTTCTTTTAGTCTTCATCTTGTCGCCTAGCAAATCTTATCAGCAAAATAGTACCTACGTTGTAAACAATATATGTGTCAGGGTCTTCAAATATGGAAACTATGACATCGTGTTTCCTACGGTGTAGGGTTGGAATGTATCCACGTCGTAGGTGCCTTTGAAAATGTGTGCTTGGCACCTTTTCTTGTCTAATTCCACCATTTAACCCTCGTTTTCCATTACTTGCCCAATTTCACTTGCAAAACATAAATTATATGAAACTATGCAATATTGGGTGTTAATTTGCACTAGAGAGAGCAGAATTGAAAGGATGTTAAGGTAAAAAACATGTAACTATTTGATGTTATCAGAAACCCTTTTAGTTTGGTATTATTTGACTTATTCAATCATTTGGCCTATATGATTGGTGTATAGGAACTGATCGTTGGTAACTTCGGGAAGGGATTTACTAGGGGCAGGCTGGAACTGTTATACGTGTAGAGGTCGAAAGATCACCGCCTTTAATAAGTTATTTACTTAAAAATTCAAGAAACCTTGTGGCAGGGTTTGGGTAATTAGTTTATAAAGGTAGTTCTGGTCCAATCACTATTAACTTTATGTTGGCTAGTCACGAGGGTGGTAATTAGATTCTAAAGACATAGGGCAAGGGCTATTGACTAAATGGGCTTATCGATATTATGACCACTAAACAGTAATAAGTAACTAGAAACACTAATCACAAATAGATAACAATAAAGTAAGTAAGCCAATACATTTGCCCTATCGATCTATATATGTTATTTCCATCTTTTAGTTATTTCTTATTATTCTTAGTTTAATTTCCTATTATTAGCATTGTGAAAACCTTTCAAACTAAACACAAAACACTATTAGCTTCTTGAAAGATCTCGGATTTACCAGTTTATACTTCACATGACCGGGTTTTCTACTGGTTAGTGCATTATCGATAGATCGAGTTTTATAAATTAAATCATGATAAAATGTCTTAAAATAAAATACGCATCACACATAAAAATATATAGTCAATTTAATAATAAAATATTGACATAAAATTTATGAGTTGCCTCAACATATTTGTTATTCAATGATTGAACTATTTAATTTTGACATCAGTAATGTCGTTTTCAAGTTTAAAACTTGTATTCTAGTTGATTTGTATGTGTTTTGTATTGGATTATATGTGTTATAAACATATTATTGATTGATATTTATTTTTAATATTTTATGTGTTTTTTGTCATATATTAGGAGGTTAATGATTTTTAGTAATCTGAACTATTGTTTTCTTTATTAAGAAAAGGCAAGTTGAACATGAGGTCGAAACGATGTTCAATTTACTTGACTGAGTCAATCACGTACTTGGCATTTAAAACTTTGATTGCTTAGGTAACTATGCACCGTTATAATTTCACACACATGATCGTTAAATGTGTCACCCAACAAGTATATAAAATACCAACGGTTGAAATCTTGGTCACTTTCAAACTCTAGAGAGGTTGCTCACTTAGCCTATCCTTTAGGGCCACTCTGCTCACACACTAATGATTTGTCTTGGAGTAGTTTTTCTTAAGTTTTTATTGAGGTAAAAATACGATTGTTTGTATTCTATCTTTTGTATATTCCACTATAACGAAATTCAATATCATATGGTATTTAAAACAAAGGAATTAATCTGAATAGCATATATATCTTTCATACAAGTATTTTACATAGATGATAAAATTGGTTTTTATGCATGTTATGAATGTATGCATTTTGGCTATGCAAAAGCCTCAAAATTTTATTACCCTAACTTGACAAGTGAGCAAAGTAAAAATTAACTTAAACCAGTAAAAAATAAAACTAAGAACTAAAAGAATAGTCTAAATGTGAATAATTGCATCTATACCCTATATGCAAGTTTTTGATGTAAATAAGAAAATGGTTTTTATGCAACTTCTTAAGGCTTGATGCAAAAATCTTGATCGACCGTGACTCGACCGACGTCACAGTTGGTCGTGACCGTTTGGCGATCGACTCGACTCGGTCGACCGAGCACACTCGATCCCACACTCGACTCATACAAAAAAACAAAGAGTTTTTATTTTTTGATATTTTCGACCGTTAGATACTTATTTTTTTTAAATTAAAATTTTAAACCTTATACGCTAATAAATACTCAACCCATTTTATCAATTTTCTTACACATTCAAATTTTTAAACCAAAAAATTAACAATAACAAGTAACAACATGTCTAGCAAGAGAACCCCCAAAAATAAAATCCCTAGTTCCTCAAGAAAGTATTCATGTGACGCCGAATTCGACTTTATGATTATTCGGTGTGTCACCAAATATGCGGTTTAGACTCGCCGGATTTGAATATCATTCAGCATAACCATAAAACCAAAACATGTACTATTAAAACTATCCGTTCTCTCATCCGTTTAATAACAACCAACAAGCTTTCTGTGAATTGTCAACGGGTTTATATCGCCCTTCTATGGATTCGTCCACTTCTTGGCATGCTAATCCATCATATTCTATAGTTAATCGTTTTAATATTGATGTTGATCTTGATCAAATGATGTATCAAGAGTAATTTGTGGGTCAAGGTCTGAGTCAAGATCAATCTATAGGTCAAGGTTCAGGTCACGGGTCCTATTGCAGTACGGTTAACCTTGACGATGACGCATCTTCGGCCAAAGAGATGTCACCCGTTAAACCTAGGAATCCCTCTAAACGTGCTTCAAAAGCCAAGTAGGTTGATCCCAAGGAGCCGCCAAAAGAATGGACAGTAGCGAAAGAAGTCGTCTTGTGCAAAGGTTGATGTCATGTGTCCGAGAAGAGCAAGCAAGGAAATAGAAAAATGGGGTTTTGGGGAGAATTCCTTAAGTACTTTGAAGCCGAGACGGGTTTAACTAGAGGGTACGACACGGTTTTGAGCAAATATAAAAATAAGGTACGTCCTATAATTGGTGCTCTTTGTGTTATCATGAATAACATTGAGCTTAATCACGAAAGTGGTGCCAATCATCTCACCGCATACCGAAAACGTTTATGCGGAATACAAAGTGATTTACAAAAATCCTTTTATGTTAGAAGTGGCGTGGAACCTGTTGAAAGATCACCCAACTTGACAACAGGTTGAGATGCCAAGGTTTACAAAAAGAGGTAACAAAAAATTCAAGACTTCCTGAAACCACCCCCGGTTTTAGGCAAGGTGGTTACGTGAATTTGAACGATGAACCAGAAAAGGACGAGGAAGAGACTCAAGACTTCTGTAATGTTTTTATTTATTAAATTTAGAAAAAAAGAATTTTTTTTATAACTTAGTCGTCTTGTTGTAGAAACCAATCGTTGTAGGTCGTCAAAGAAAAAGAAAGCTGATATGACAAAAAAATGTAAATCACTGGTAGTCACTGATTGCATATACAAATTTGCATCTTTTAAAAGATAGGAAAAAGTTCAACATAGACCATTTGTTCAACATAGACTCAATCAACAAATCACAACCACCCATTTTTATCATGTAACAAAAAAACACATTTTTTAAAAATTAAATATCTCACAAACCGTTCATCGTCACGTAAAACAAAACATATCATCGCGACGAGAATTAAATCATCTATTTATCGAGGGGCACATGTATATACTTTTGACGAACTTTTTTTCAACTTTTTTTCTTAAGTCACATCTGAGAGAATCATATATGATTCGTCACGAAACATATATGATTTTCATAAAATCATATATGATTCATATCACGAATCATATATGATAATCACATATGATTTTTTGAAAATCATATATTATTCGTGACGAATCATATATGATTCTTTCATACGTGACTTAAGAAAAAAAGTCGAAAAAAAGTTCGTCGAAAGTATATACATGTGCCCCTCGATAGAAAGTTTAATTCTCGTTGCAATGGTGTATTTTTTCTCGTTTGACGATTTACCGTTTGTGAGATATTTAATTTTTAAAAAAGTGGTGAAAGGTAAATTTAAAAAAAAAATATTATAATTTGTTGAATAAGTGTATACTAATTTAAAGATATATATAGATCTTAACTCTCAAATATATGCCTCAAATTTCTATTTTTATTACTACAATGTAGCTTTTTTTATAACTTGACAAGTGAGCAAAGTAAAAAAGTTAACTTAGTAAAAAAAAAAAGTAGGGACTAAAAGCAAGAAAGAGAGAAAGTAAAAGGATGATATAAAAATGCTTGAATCGATCTCATCTGTCTAGTACTCGTGACCTAGCGTCTGCCCATCGCCACCGTCATAACAAAAAACAATCAAACCACCACACATACTATTAAATTAAACAAGTTAAAGTTAGGGTTTTATATGAAGAAGACGATGAAGAAGAAGATGATAAATTAAACAAGAATCGATTCGATAAATTAAACAAGTAATATTTTATAAAAACAATATGAGAGGAATGATGCATTCAACAAAAAGAGTTACTTGGGCTTCAGATTTTAATCTTTGTCAGGTATAAAAACCCTTTAATCACTAATCATAACTCGACTGCGCTTCAACTTATATATAAACTTTAATAATAATAATACTTTTCTGTTTAAAAAACCGTCACCAGTTATACAAAGATGCTATCGATATGGAAATGTTTATATGTCTGGTGTTGATGATGCTTTCTGGTTTAATATTTCGCTAGATTATCATAGCTTGTTTCATGTTTGGTCTTCATACGGTTATATTTTTGTTTGTTTTACTAAATGAAGTTTTTCCTTATTGGACTTCTTTCTTTCAATATATTGCCCTAGAAATGTAACTACATTAGTCATACTGATGTCTGATGGTACTTTTGACTCGAGATTTAGGATGATATATGAATATTACTCTGGTTCCATGTTGAAATTCTTTTTTCGTTGGTAGGCTTTTGTGACTTAGTTACGATGTTTGTGGAACTCTATGGCTTTAGACTTGAAGCTCATTGACATAATTGATTCGGCAAACGTTACACTAGGATCGGACATGTAGATAAGGAAGAAGAATGTGTATTGAATATGTTCACTTGACACTCTAAAATCAGAAAATTTGGTTTCGAATTGTATATGAGTTATACTGTAAACAATAGTATAATGTACCAGAGTGAAACAAAACTAAGGTAATTGAACAATAATGGATTGGTTCATATGCTATGAGCCAGGAGTTGTATATTATCTGGTTCTCATACTTGTGTTTAGTCTGCATCTTCGGTTCATTATTTGCCGTCAGTCACATAGAATTGTATATGAGTTATACTTTAGTAAATGTTATCTCATATATAAGCCTGCACTGAACTTCCTTTAGTGTAGTCATATTCATCACTGAAACTGTGACAGTCTGGGATCGAATGGTATATTAGTTTTAGAAATGAAGATACAAATTTGGAATGCAATGCCAATGATGTTCATATTGCAAGTAGTTCAGATGGTATTTGACGTGATTATGATAGGCAATGAAGTAGTTCAGATATATATTTGATAAATTTGCCTCTTTGATATAAAAGGGACAATTAGCTATGAATTGCCAGTGATAATAATCTAACTGTCATGGACACTCTGTAACATATATAGACATTAAAAGTTCCATGAACATAATAAGGCATCTGTGTTTTTTTAACCTGATATTTTGGAATAATCTGAGAGAACAGTTTGACATTCACTATTAGACCGGTTTATGAGAAGTTTGTTTGGTTTTGAATTTGGATAACGGCTACCAATCAGAGAACTACAGACTGTTTGCTAAAATTTGCCTTTCCCCCAAATTCACACACGATTCACATGTTGAAACTATCCCATGGACATCCAATTGTCTGATCCAAGACATAAATGGTGACCAACTTCTTCATAATGTGACATAAACTAGAATCGCTGAAATAGTTTGTTATGCGGTTCAAAGTTTAAACACCTTTAAAACAGTTTAGTTGCAAGTTAAAACAGTTTGTTTCTCTTATGAGAGAATATTTGGATGTCCATTTTGATGGTCATCGTACGGACTTATAGTATTAAGCAGTAAGCCAGTAAGTATCAAACAATCAGATATAAAAAAACAAGTTACAGAAAATAGTGTTTTAATGTGCTTCTGTTGTCTATAGCTGTGATAGGTAGACATTCAGATGTTTGATTGTTTGGTAATATTTGATTACTCATGAAATTAATAGATAAAATGATTAAAAAGAATTTTGGAACTCACATAAAGCCTGAATTTAGCAATGATTAAAAACTGGGCAAGCAAGCATGGCCTTTGATAATATATCCAACATACACGAACACACATCTCAAACTGGAACATGCTGCATCTAATGGCAGTGTCATTATCCTCTTTAAATCAAAAATTTGTTTCATGTGCATGAACTCTTTTATAAAAAAACGTTTTTGTGATTTAAATTTGGGTTGTGCAATATCTGGATTCTTTGAATTCGGTATGTTCAAATTTTGGAATCGGAGATCAACCTGAACCCTTTCCTAAATCATATTCAATTCTTTGTTGGTGGGTTTTGATCACATTTATTAAAAGGCATTACAGATCTGTGATGACATTAGATACATTCAACTTTTCTAAATTTAATACTTTATTCATGTAGAGTTTCAATATCGTTTTGAGTCTGAAATGTTTTAAGAGCATGTTATAACTTTTGTGTAAATAGGCTTGGATATTATCATATGATTGATATTATATATGACAAACCTATCATTTGAAACAAGCCTCCGTTTACTAGTTTATTGACTAACAATAGCTGTTAAAAACAGGTAAAGCTGTTTTTGTCAGAGGAATCACCTTCCCAAGTAGGCGTAGGTGGTCAGGATCATCTCCAGGCAAAGTCACCATGGCCCTGGCCTTCAGTAGGAGCAGGTTCTGATAACAATTTGCCACCTGGCTTTGAAGGAACTCAGCCTTCAAATCCGTTTCAGAGTAAATTATCTCAAATTCCTGTCATCCAGTGGAAATGTCCTGCCAGAGTAAGTTACTTTATTCAAGTTTTTGCACTTAATATCTAATTTTGTATGTCTTATTAGAGTTCTTTATTATGGAAGTAGTCTAAATATACCCTAAGTTTTACCTTCGTTATGGTGCATAATCTTAAGTGATACATCCTTATTTATTTTGGAGGAAGTGTTCAAATTTGAAGGTCTACAAGCAACCTACAAGTTTTCAGTTTTGATTCGTTTCTCGTGGAAAAGAAAACAATATGTCATAAATATCTTGTTTTTTAAGATTGAAAATATGCAAGTCATTTGAGATTGCAATTGTTATAAAATGTGGTAACCATGAAAATATGTCATAAATGTCTACAGGGTTCGTGGAAACCAATTAAAATGTGCAATAAACTTTTCTTTTAGATTGAAAATGTGTACGTTGCTTGTGGAAACCGTAGAAGTATCTCGTAAACTGTTGGTCTCCTAAGCCTTAACGGGTAATAAGTTGGAATCCCTACTTATAATTCACATTAGGATCTAGGGTTTCCACGATTTGGACAAAACCATTGGATTCGTTTGGACCAAAAGCGAGCTATTATTTTGGATTGGGTTCTATTTCATTAAGAAAAACCGAACAAATAACCGAATAATAGTGTAATATTTATATACTTTTTATTGTTAAACTAGTATTAGTATATTAATTTACAACTTATGCATGTCGTAAACAGTACTGCCCGCCTTATACGCTTATCAAATTCGAACACGTATTCTCAAAAAATTTCTCATCTCCTTGCACTTTTACAAACCGTCCATTCAGAGATCTAAAAGGTTATAATCAATCGGATGTCAAGTAATGGCCAATTAAAATAAATGTATTGCAGCTAACACTCATTGTAATTCTTGAGAAATGTATCTAGGCAAAATTGAAAAGTGGAACCCTTATATACAAATGAAATACTGAGTTGTAAAAACCTTTCCAACCAAAATGTATGTTATGCTAAATATAAATATGTCACTGCACCGGCTTGTTATTCTATTATGGTCATCGCTAGTTTAGATATGTTTTGATTAATTTCATCTGTATGTTCTTCAATATTACAGAGCATGTGCTGGACTTTTGAAGCTAGTGAATTCACAATGTTTGTTTTCGGAAGTTAAGCTCGTATAATTATTGAGTATACAGATAAAACTGGTCATTGCAGATAAGTCAATCTTATGAGAAACATAATTGGATAACAAGTTGGTAGCATATAAACTAAATAATCTTTTTCTTAAGAAAGGCAATTAATATATTAACATAACACCAAGAATCCAAACAAAGAAACATGCCCAAAGTCTATTACCCATATCACCACTTGCCACCACTTTTTGTTCTCGTTTGATTGTGAACAAAACCCATTATGTCTAGAGATCTCCTATTCTAAAATACATCCGCATTCTCACTCTTCCACCAACAAATTTTTTTGACGCATATACTCCATGTCATGTTGGATAATAACGCGGAATGGTTAGTTGTTTCCACGTTATCATCACAACAGGGGCATAGAAGTGTATGTGAGTCCATGCCTCTTTTGTCTAACCCGCAATGAACCGGAAGCCTACCTTTCAAAGCGCGCCACACAAATATGTTTACTTTATTTTGATCAAGTTTATTCCAAGTTGTTTATTGACCCGACTTGAAGCCATTTCTCATCCACAGGTCTTTATATATCTTTAACCACGAACTTTTTTTCCTTGTTGAGTGTCCACCTTCAATCATCCCTAGATAAAGTGATAGTATATAAGATTCCTAACAGCTCCTCAAATTCGCTACAACCCCTTCCCCTTGGTTCTCTTACCCAATCCTATTCCCATGATATGCCCCATTGATACACGCTCAACCCACCCTTTTTGCATCCTTGTTCCTATGTAAGTGATATAGTATAGAAAATTAATCACAATTTGTGGTAAAAAATAAGTATTATTCCCGCAACCCACCTTTTTTGCAGTTGATGAAGTAAAGCCTATACTCCCCCTTATTTATATCAAATCCCACCTGTCATATATCATTCAATACACCCCCGTACGCCCCCTCTTTGCGCACTTCTACATCCGATACCCCCCCTAGGGATGAGCAGAAGAACCGAAGAACTGGTTCGGAACCGAGAACTGGACCGGAACCACGAAGAACCGAACCGGAACTGGAACCATAAGTTCCAGTTCCAGTTCTTGATTTTGAGATTTTTTGGTTCTCGGTTCGGTTCGGTTCCACCAGTTCTCGGTTCCAGAACCAAATACCCAATAATTGTACAAAAAAAACATAATTTTATTTATTTTTAGACTCAAATCCCAATATCATAGTAAAAAAAAGCCCTATTAGCTTACTTTCAGAAAAAGCAAACCAAACACCTCAAACTTTAATTTTTTATGTATTGAAACATAAACGATTATCATTATTATCAAATCAGAGGAAATAAGTTTTATGTTTATTTTATTTTTAGAGTTTAGTATTGCAAAGTGTTTTTCGTATGATCATACATTTACATTCGAATGAATCTATCATTAATGATTTAATGTTACTTGAACTTTTGATTGATTATACATGCTTTTATTCATACGTGTGAATGTGATTGACAAGTTTGTAGTTATGAATAACTATGTTCTATTCTATCAAAATATAGTAATTTTGTATGCATGTTTTGTCTATGAATAAACCTGTTGCTGTATACAAATGGCGATATTATTAGTTCCTTCGGTATTTTTGCATTATGTTGTTCTAAAAGACTAAGAGAGATTCTAGCAAGTTTGGTACGAGACTAACAATGCTAGCAATTTTATGCTTTATTATCATATACTTTGTAGTATAAACGTGTCAAGTCTTAGCAAAGTTTGTTTAGTTTGTCCAAAAGTTGATCTACATATAGGCTCTACATTGTTGCAACTTGTTAAAAACTTCAAAACCAAAGACATTCGATGGGGTTTTTGTTTTTATATAAATGGCGGTTCTTATACGGGTAGAACCGAAAGAACTGGAACTGGAACCAAAAAATATATTTGGTTCAGTTCTTGGTTCTTGATTTTATCAAAATTTTGGTTCGCGGTTCCAGTTCTGGTTCCACCGGTTCTGGACCCATGCTCATCCCTCCTCCCCCCCCCCCCCCCCCCCCCCCCCCCCCCCCCCCCCCCCTCCCCTCCCCCCCTTATTATATCAAATCCCACCTGTAATATATCATTCCATACACCCCCGTACGCCCCCTCTTTGCGCACTTCTACATCCCTACTTCAACCCATAACGTGTCCCCTCCCTCCAAAATCTCCGCCTCCATTTATCCGATAAAGCCTAAATTTTGGCCCTTGACCCAGTATCTAACCCCCTCACCCCATAAGAACAAAGAATAACCCATGACATTTCTTACTCACTTTCCCCACTCCCACCAAAAAAATCTTTCCAAATACTCACTTATTTTTATTACACATGAAGGCACACGGAACATCGAGAAATAGTACAACGGTAAACTACCTAGGACCGATTTAATCAACGTTAATCTACCACCAAAGGACATCGATTTAGCTCTCCATTCGGACAATCTAATCTTGAATTTCTCCACCACGGGTCTCCAAGTGTGAACCTGACCCATGCATGCGCGAGTTGGCATCCCTGAATATGCAAATGTGAATTCACCAACACTACATCCCATGTATCGTGCCATAACCTCCACCTCACTAGACGAAACTCCCACCCAATATAGTCTACTTTTGTTATGATTAGTTTTTAAACCTGATGCTTCCTTAAAGCATTTTAGAATGCGCATTAAGTTTTGCGCATTTTCCTTATCCCATTATCCAAAAAATATAGTATCATCGGCGTATTGAAGACGTGATACAGATACCATATCTTCACCCACTAAAACCCCCATATATATTCGAGACCACTTCACTAACAAGGCCTGGGGGGTTTCTCAACCCCTGTTATGTCCAGCACGAAAAATAATACATGATACAACTTTATTTAGGACGTTTTTCTTGTTTTTGATTTGTTTTATTTAGAATAAGGTCGTTTTTCTTGTTTTAGATTTGTTTTATTTAGGATAATGTCCAAGTCATTAGGGATTATCCGGTAGCCATTGGTTAGGACTTTGTACGGGATTTTCTTTATAGTAATCATCAGTCGATAAAATAATTCAGTTTCAATTGAGTTCTCAGATATTGTTGGGTTCTCTCTATATTGAGCCCCTTTATTTCTTATTAAAATAGGTCGTCAAGGCAGAAGACAGAAATAGAGACTGATTCTGCATGTAATAGGCCGTAACTCAATCACAGACCCGTGACTATAACAACCACTCACCCTCACACCGCATCCTGAATCTCCCTTTTCTTCAATTGCTATTTCTAGCATTTCTGCGTCTCCCTGCGACTCTCTGAGAGCTTAGCCACTCTTTTACACCCAAAATATGGCCGTGTCTTGTCACCTTCTGTAAATATCGACCTATAACTAAAAACTTCTTTAATATTACGCAGGCAAGGAGAAGACAGAAACTAGGTCCATTTAACATAAAGTTCAACGGCAAATAGATTTAAATCGTATATCTCAAATAAAACAATAGTTGTTCTTTCACGTTTTGGCGAAGTGTATCTTACGGCAAATAGGTTTAAATCGTATATCTCAAATAAAACAATAGTTGTTCTTTCATGTTTTGGCGAAGTGTATCTTATCATAGTATCCCGAACAATGTAAGCGAAAGCTATTTAAGTCTAAGGTTCTGTTTTCTAAAACCCAATATAAATGTGTGTAAGGTTTTGGTTCTTGGGGATAATTATGTTGAGAAATGAAATTTATGTCCTCAAATACCCCATCAGGTTTATAAACTATAGTTTAAAATAACTTATAACATAGAATTAAGACGCTACTTCATTTTCGATAAAATTAAAAACTACAGAGCGCATTAAACAGTCTTTTAGATTACTACACATACATTTTGTGCATTAAACTTTTGTGCTTGTTATTGTAACCACTGATTATATATTTCTCTAAAAGTTCAGAAAGCATCATATTATTTGTTTTTTTTCGCAGTTTGTTATAGATTCCACGTGGCAAGTGGCTGTTGGAGAAGAAAGCAAAGAATCGGAGGTTGAAAATCAACGTGAGATGAGAGTGCTTGAAGCTGTCTATCCACGAGCATCCTCCATCCCTCCAAAGTTCGTTAATTTCTTTTGATTTTTGAAATTTTTATCATATATTTTGTGTTACATTAAAATAAAAAGGTTCATCATTTTTGCAGCCCTGCTTCTGCAATGGGGGCAGAAGAGTCATCGCATTACAACGATCAGCATACTCCCATTATCCCCATCACTCCCATTGAAGATGAAGACATGGCACCCGACACATCATCTGTCACACCCCCTACAACAACTGTTGCATCTCATTCGGCCAGTGGAATGGTACCTCCTGGGATGGCCCATGGTGTCGAACCAGATGTAATGACCGCCGCTTATACTGCTTTAAATGCAGCCATGTCAAACACCACTCAAGCTAGCCTCATAGACCCTAACCTACTTATGAAAATCCTCAGCAACCCAACTTTAATTGAACAACTAGTATCGAATCATGGACCATCCACATCAAGTCAACCACTTTCGCAGCCGCCAGCAGTATCTTCACCCAACCCACCACTGCCTGTTCATGCTCGACCACCCCATATCCCAGTCTCAACAGCGACTTCTTTAAATGGCCCCGCTCATTATCAACCACCAAATAGAGCAGGATCCGTTCATGTACCTGTACCAACATCCGTTTCTGTTTCTAGTATGCAGCAGCAGCCTCCACAGGAGGTAAATCCAAGGAAGGATATGAATTATTATAAGAGTCTGATACAGCAGCATGGTGGAGAAAACCCAGAACCAGGGAATAGTAATGTTATTAATAGTAATAATAATAGTCAGAACACAAGGGATATAAAATCAAAAAGCATGAAACCATGTATTTATTTTAATAGCTCGAGGGGGTGTCGGAATGGTGCAAGCTGTGTTTTTCAGCATGATTCGTCGTCACAACAGAGAGTCAGTAGCTTGCCTGAAACACAAAGTGCGAAAAGAATGAAAATGGATAGAGAGATTACCGGTACATAAATTCATCCATTTTTTAGTGGTGTAAATGTCTCTCTGAGGGTACACTGCTATGTTAATCTAAGCTGATTTTTGTGGTTAAACATGAGATTTTGGTTGATGCTTAGGTTTATGCATGATGGCCTTTTGGATGGAGACATTTTTTTTTCATGTATTTGTTGGGGTGGACCAACTTTTTTTCTTTTAAATGTGACATGGGTACATTTTATCATTTCTCTTTTATTTTCAAGCTATAACACCATTAAAGAGTTCACTTTTGTTGTGTTTTAATTTCGGTTCAAACAATTACTATTTTTGTTTGGATTCTGTTTGATGCAGTAACAAAAGATCTGAAATATGTTCCAAGTTACCTAGTGCCGATTATCCTAATCGAAAATATACTTGTTAGATATGGAGTGTATGATTACGCCTATAGCATTATTTTGGAACCAAGAAAAGGGTTGTTCTTTCTATTTTATGATGGCTATGAATTTGATTAATGTGGATGTTGGTGTTCAGATGTCAATAGATAGTTTTACTTATTTTTAGGAAAATGAATGTCTGATCTGGGCTTACAACCTTATTTTGATATCAGCTTATATTTGATAAGTCTAAAATCTTATACTTGCTTTGAAAATTATAAGCTTGTATAAACATATGATGATGATTTGCACACTTCATAAAATTATTGGTACACTCAAAAGTATGTGTGTCATGACTATTATACCCTTGATATATACACACACTACTAAATATTGTAGGGTATAAATGTCAAGACACACACAATTTGAGTGTGCAAATAAATAAGAGTGTGCAAATCATAAATGCATATAAACTCAAACTCATAGGTCATAACTCACGACTGAGTTTAAGCGTATAAGTATAAACTAGCATGGTGGTATCTCTAAATACGGGAGCGGTATCAGGCGACAATTTTTTAAGCGAACAAAATGTTTCACTCTTACCCCTAAAGTTTATTATGTTTAAGTCTTTACATTACTCTAAGGGTCCTATTGTTAAGTCGAGTTATCATTAATCGAATAGGATTATCATACGAGTCGTTTGGTGTTTGCTTGAGTCCCAAGCTACACGGTTTATTTTCTTATTTGTCATTACAGCCGACTAGGACTTGTGTCCTTGATAGAGTGAGTTGGTTGCCTTTCCCCTCACCTCCATAAATGGTGTGGGTGGGGGGACTTGTCCCCGATCATTCTTTTCAATACTTAATCTAAAGTTCGGTTAAGGGTCCATACCTTGTGTGTCTTTTCTGTCGATTTCTTTACGAACTCGGATTCCGCATACTAACATCCAGGGCGTAGGCGATCGAATCGCTACAAGTGATATCAGAGATCTTGGTTCAAAGATCTTCTAGAGTTAGGACAAATTAGTTGAAGGTCTTCGTTGATCGGGTAATCGTTGAAAAAGAAATAGGGTTTTTTGTTTTGGGTTTCTACGATTGATCAACAAGGGTTGCTGGTTTGATATATCACCAAGGTTTTCGATCGGTAGAAAAAAGATTGTTCTTCTTCAGATCCCCAAGGTGCGAAAGTTAGTGTTGTTTGTTTTCCAGATCAACAAAGTTTTTGGTGGTTATTGTTTGTGTCGGCTGAGTTACAAAGTAAAAAGAAGAACGCAAGTGGCGGTGGGTTTATTTATGAAATTCGCCACTGAATAATACCTCAAAGGGTTTTCTTTTATGAGGTTTTAAATATTTTGGGCCTAAAACTCATATTGGGCCAAAAGTTTAAGGTATGGTTACTATTTGTTTGTTTAAAAACAAATTGTTACGACTTTGTAGTATTTGCACAAGGGGATTTATTGTTTGCGATTGTCACGGTTCATCACAAGATTTAGCAAATCATTAAAGGGTCGGAGAAAAAAAAGTTCAGGACTTGTCGAGGTTGCAAGGTTTCTTAGGTGAAAAGAATTTGGTTTTCGAAAATTAAAAGTACGACAAGGGTTACTTCAAAAAGCACCGGGTACATCTTGATTCAAGATTTGTCGATTTCTTGGATGGTTTAATTTCCAAGGTTCGATCGATATTTGAGTAAGAAAGGGTTTTCTTTTGAAGGCTTTCTTGTTTTGATCGATTTCTAAGAAGGTTTATCTTAGGGTTATATCGATAAAGAAAGGATTTTTACACACGAGTACTTTGTTTAATTCAGTGTTGTGAGGTTGATTTCACAAGGTTATCAAAATTAACAAAGGTTTCGAAAAAAAAACAGAGGTTTTGAAAAATATGATGATGACCAAATTTGACATCGAGAAATTCGATGAGAAGAATGATTTCGGGTTATGACAAGTAAGGATGAAGGCTTTGCTGGAACATCTGGGATTAGATGCACCATTGGAGGAATGACCCGCCGCCACAATAGTAGCATACGATAACGTCATTCAAAAGAAGGCATACAACGCAATGATCTTGTGTTTGGATGATCGGGTCCTACGGGAGATCACTAAGGAGACAACTGTTGTGGGGATCTGAAAAAAGTTAGAGTATTTGTACATGACAAAGTCTTTAGCTAATCGTTTGTACTTGAAAAAGAAATTATATACTTTGTAAATGAATCCTGGTAAGTGTCAATCTGAACATATTGATGAGTTTCTCAAGCTGGTAGGTGACTTAGCGGCTATAGATAGTGCTATATTGGATGAAGATTAGGCATTATTATTACTCACATATATACCATCATCTTACGATAATTTTGTGGCGACTTTGCTATATGGTCGAGATATTTTGAAGCTAGAAGAGGTGGTCGCGACACTTAATTCTAGGGAACTTCAGAAGATGACAGAAGCAAAGGGTGATGATGGTTAAGGGTTGTATATGAGGAAGATATATGGTTAGAGAGATATGTAGTAGGGAACAGATAATACATGGTCAAAGTCACAGGGAAGAAGCAGCAGAATCAGGTGTTTTATATGTCAGTCTAAGGAGCATTTTAAGAGGGATTGTCCCAGGTATAATCACAAGAAATCTCAAGGTTTTGTCAGGAATAAAGATTATGTATCCGGTTATGGAGTATGATGGCTATGATTGTTGACTGATGGGTAGGACAATGCTGATATTATGATGGATATGAGTGTTGACGAACCGATCATCGATTCAGGGGTCTCATACCATATGGCATACATGAGAGATCACCTGGTTGATTTTGAGGAGTATGGTGGTGGTAATGTACTTCTAGGTGATGACATGGAATGTCGTGTACGAGGGACGGGTAAGGCTCAAGTACAAATGAGGGATGGGTCAAGTTTCGTGTTAGACAATGTCAGGTATGTTCTGAAATTAAGACGAAACTTGATATCGCTGGTCACTCTTAAAAAAGAGTGTTTTACCGTGAAGATGCTGTCGGGAAAGATCATAGTTATAAAGGTTCATTGGTGGTACTATCAGGAACAAGAAGGGCTAACTACATATATACCCTGAACGGTCAGGCAGTGACCGGGAAGACAGTGAAGGGTAGGAAGCAGTTAAAAAAAATTCAAACTGATGATCAAGACGGGTAATGTTTTTTATCCTATAATCAGAAGTCTACAAAACAATATATGAAGAGTGAGGTCGCTAAACATTTGAGTGTTGCAGGGTCATAATAGAAGAATGGGTTGGTTGAGGAGACGAACATGACACTCTTGGATAATGTTCGTTGTTTTCTGATTCAGTCTGGTCTGTCTAAGGTCTTTTGGGTAGAGGATACAACCATGCCTACATATCTAGATAACATATCACCATCAACATCGATTGGATTCAAGAAGACTATAGATATGTTGGGGGATTTTTTGTTGGCTTGCTTGTATTAAGCTAGCGATGCTTGAACCGGTTATGGTCAAGTGCATAGTCCTGGGATATCGTGAAGATATGGATTTTTATCAACTTTGTAGGTTATAAGACATTTCTTCAAAGGGAGTGCTTTATAGGAATATGGTTTTCAATGAAAGTGGGAAATACAAGAAAACTTTTATTGGTTCTGATGTATGTACAAGTTCAGTGCAAGCGTTACAGGGAGTTGAGTTTGAGGTGGAACCACTGGAGGATCATGCATTTAAGGTGGAACCTCAGGGGAATGTCGATCATGTAGCTGTTTCAAAGGAAGTACAAACTCGAGATTTGATTTACTATCATTTAGCATGGGATAGGGGGAAACTCTTAGAACGAGAACTATTCAGGTATACAGAAGTCAGTAATGATGTTGCTTTTGCAGTTACTGAAGTGAATAATATATATGCACATGAGTCATTGACTTTCAATGATAGAGTTTCTTGTGAGGTGATTTCCATGTGAAAGGCTAGATTGGAAGAAGAAATGGATGTTCAGTCAAATGTGTATCTACTCAACAAAGGTTGCAGGGAAAACAGTGACGACAACTAAGGCTTTTACTAGGATTATACACCAGGTTTGTTCATACATATATCTATTTA